>CAWVQO010000147.1:0-81402 GCA_963932275.1 Andrena praecox
GTCCGACGATTATAGGGTCGTCCCCACGACCGCGAGACTAGATTGGCCCGCCACCGTCATGTCCGACGACTATAGGGTCGTCCCCACGACCCCGGGACTAGGTTGACCAGCCGCCGACATTTCCGACGACTATAGAGTCGTCCCCACGACACCGGGTCCAGGTTGGCCAGCCGCCGACATTTCCGACGACTATAGAGTCGTCCCCACGACACCGGGCCAAAGTTGGACAGCCGCCGACATGTCCGACTACTATAGGGTCGTCCCCACGACCTCGGGTCTAGATTGGCCCGCTACCGTCATGTCCGAAGACTATAGGGTCGTCCCCAAGACCTCGGGACTAGATTGGCCCGCTACCGTCAAGTCCGACGACTATAGGGTCGTCCCACGACCCCGGGCCAAAGTTGGCAAGCCGCCGAAATGTCCGACGACTGTAGGGTCGTCTCCACGACCCCGGGACAAGATTGGCCCGCCACCGTCAAGTCCGACGACTATAGGGTCGTCCCCACGACCTCGGGACTAGATTGGCCCGCTACCGTCAAGTCCGACGACTATAGGGTCGTCCCCACGACACCGGGTCCAGGTTGGCCAGCCGCCGACATTTCCGACGACTATAGAGTCGTCCCCACGACACCGGGCCAAAGTTGGCCAGCCGCCGACATGTCCGACGACTATAGGGTCGTCCCCACGACCCCGGGACAAGGTTGGCCCGCCGCCGACTTGTCCGACGACTATAGGGTAGTCCCCACGACCCCGGGCCAAAGTTGGCAAGCCGCTGAAATGTCCGACGGCTTTAGGGTTGTCCCCAAGACCCCGGGACTACATTGGCCCGCCACCGTCAAGTCCGACGACTATTGGGTCGTCCCCAGGACCTCGGGACTAGATTGGCCCGCCACCGTCAAGTCCGACGACTATAGGGTCGTCCCCACGACCCCGGTCCAAAGTTGGCAAGCCGCCGAAATGTCCGACGACTCTAGGGTCGTCCCCACGACCCCGGGACTAGATTGGCCCGCCACCGTCAAGTCCGACGACTATAGAGTCGTCCCCACGACCTCGGGACTAGGTTGGCCGGCCGCCGACATGTCCGACCACTATTGGGTCGTCCCCACGACACCGGGCCAAAGTTGGCCAGCCGCCGACATGTCCGACGACTATAGGGTCGTCCCCACGACCCCGGGACAAGGTTGGCCCGCCGCCGACTTGTCCAACGACTATAGGGTCGTCCCCACGACCCCGGGACTAGGCTGACAAGCCGCCAACATGTCCGAAGACTATAGGGTCGTCCCCACGACCCCGGGCCAATGATGTCCAGCCGCCGTCTTGTCCGACGACTATAGGGTCGTCCCCACGACCCCGGGACTAGATTGGCCCGCCACCGTCATGTCCAACGATTATAGGGTCGTCCCCACAACCACGGGCTAAAGTTGGCCAGCCGCCGACATGGACGACGACTATAGGGTCGTCCCCACGACCCCGGGACTAGATTGGCCCGCCACCGTCATGTCCGCCGATTATAGGGTCGTCCCCACGACCGCGAGACTAGATTGGCCCGCCACCGTCATGTCCGACGACGATAGGGTCGTCCCCACGACCCCGGGTCCAGGTTGGCCAGCCGCCGACATTTCCGACGACTATAGAGTCGTCCCCACGACACCGGGCCAAAGTTGGCCAGCCGCCGACATGTCCGACGACTATAGGGTCGTCCCCACGACCCCGGGACAAGGTTGGCCCGCCGCCGACTTGTCCGACGACTATAGGGTCGTACCCACGACCCTGGGACTAGGCTGACAAGCCGCCAACATGTCCGACGACTATAGGGTCGTCCCCACGACCCCGGGCCAAAGATGTCCAGCCGCCGTCTTGTCCGACGACTATAGGGTCGTCCCCACGACCCCGGGTCTAGGTTGGCCAACCGCCGACATGTTCGACGACTATAGAGGCGTCCCCACTACACCGGGCCAAAGTTGGCAAGCCGCCGAATGTCCGACGACTGTTGGGTCGTCCCCACGACCCAGGGACTAGATTGGCCCGCCACCGTCAAATCCGACGGCTATAGGGTCGTCCCCACGACCACGCGCTAAAGGTGGCCAATCCCCGACATGTCCGACGACTATAGGGTCGTACCTACGACCCCGGGACTCGATTGCCCCGGCACCGTCATGTCCAACGACTATCGGATCGTCCCCACGACCACGGGCCAAAGTTGGCCAGCCGCTGACATGCCCAACGACTATAGGGTCGTCCCCACGACCTCGGGCCAAAGTTGGCCAGCCGCCGACATGTCCGACGACAATAGGGTCGTCCCCACGAACCCCGGGTCTAGGTTGGCCAGCCGCCGACATGTCCGACGACTATAGAGTCGTGCCCCACGACACCGGCCAAAGTTGGCCAGCCGCTGACATGTCCAACGACTATAGGGTCGTCCCCACGACCACGGGCCAAAGTTGGCCAGCCGCCGACATGTCCGACGACTATTGATCGTTCCCACGACCACGGGCCAAAGTTGGCCAGCCGCCGACATGTCCGACGACCTCGGGACTAGGTTGGGCAGCCGCCGACATGTCCGACGACTATAGGGTCGTCCCCCACGACCCGGGACAAAGTTGGCCCGCCGCCGACTTGTCCGACGACTATAGGTCGTCCCCACGACACAGGGCCAAAGTTGGCCAGCCGCCGACATGTCCGACGACTATAGGGTCGTCCCCACGACCCCGGGACCTAGATTGGCCCGCCACCGTCAAGTCCGACGACTATAGGGTCGTCCCCACGACCCCGGGTCCAGGTTGGCCAGCCGCCGACATTTCCGACGACTATAGGGTCGTCCCCACAACCACGGCCAAAGTTGGCCAGCCGTCGACATGTCCGACGACTATAGGGTCGTCCCCACGACCCCGAGACTAGATTGGCCCGCCACCGTCATGTCCGACGACAATAGGGTCGTCCCCAACACCCCGGGTCCAGGTTGGCCAGCCGCCGACATTTCCGACGACTATAGTGTCGTCCCTACGACACCGGGCCAAAGTTGGCCAGCCGCCGACATGTCCGACGACTATAGGGTCATCCCCACGACCCCGGGACTAGATTGGCCCGCCACCGTCAAGTCCGACGACTATAGGGTCGTCCCCACGACCTCGGGACTAGGTTGGCCGGGCCGCCGACATGTCCGACCACTATTGGGTCGTCCCCACGACACCGGGCCAAAGTTGGCCCGCCGCCGACATGTCCGACGACTATAGGGTCGTCCCCACGACCCGGGACTAGATTGGCCCGCCACCGTCATGTCCGACGATTATAGGGTCGTCCCACGACCCCGGTACAAGGTTGGCCCGCCGCCGACTTGTCCGACGACTATAGGGGTCGTACCCAACACCCCGGGACTAGGCTGACAAGCCGCCAACATGTCCGACGACTATAGGGTCGTCCCCACGACCCCGGGCCAAAGAAGTCCAGCCGGCCGTCTTGTCCGACGACTATAGGGTCGTCCCTACGACCCCGGGACTAGATTGGCCCGCCACCGTCATGTCCAACGACTATAGGGTCGTCCCCACACCCACGGGCCAAAGTTAGCCAGCCGTCGACATGTCCGACGACTATAGGGTCGTCCCCACGACCCCGGGCCAAAGTTGACCAGCCGCCGACATGTCCGACGACTATAGGGTCGTCCCCACGACCCGCGAGACTAGATTGGCACGCCACCGTCATGTCCGACGACAATAGGGTCGGCCCCACGACTCCGGGTCCAGGTTGGCCAGCCGCCGACATTTCCGACGACTATAGAGTCGTCCCCACGACACCGGTTCAAAGTTGGCCAGCCGCCGACATGTCCGACGACTATAGGGTCGTCCCCACGACCCCGGGGCTAGTTTGGCCCGCCACCGTCATATCCAACGACTATAGGGTCGTCCCCACAACCACGGGCCAAAGTTGGCCAGCCGCCGACATGTCCGACGACTATAGGGTCGTCCCCACGACCCCGGGCCAAAGTTGGCAAGCCGCCGAAATGTCCGACGACTGTAGGGTCGTCCCCACGACCCCGGGACTAGGTTGGCCAGCCGCCGACATGTCCGACGACTATAGGGTCGTCCCGACGACCCCGGGCCAATGATGGCCAATCGCCAACATGTCCGACGACTATAGGGTCGTCCCTACGACCCCGGGACTAGATTGGCCCGCCACCGTCATGTCCAACGATTATAGGGTCGTCCCCACGACCCCGGGACTAGATTGGCCCGCCACCGTCATGTCCGACGAATATAGGGTCGTCCCCACGACCCCGGGACAAGCTTGGCCCGCCGCCGACTTGTCCGACGACTATAGGGTCGTCCCCACGACCCCGGGACTAGATTGGCCCGCCACCGTCATGTCCGACGACAATAGGGTCGTCCCCACGACCCCGGGTCTAGGTTGGCCAGCTGCCGACATGTCCGACGACTATAGAGTCGTCCCCACGACACCGCGCCAAAGTTGGACAGCCGCCGACATGTCCGACTACTATAGGGTCGTCCCCACGACCTCGGGTCTAGATTGGCCCGCTACCGTCATGTCCGAAGACTATAGGGTCGTCCCCACGACCTCGGGACTAGATTGGCCCGCTACCGTCAAGTCCGACGACTATAGTGTCGTCCCACGACCCCGGGCCAAAGTTGGCAAGCCGCCGAAATGTCCGACGACTGTAGGGTCGTCTCCACGACCCCGGGACTAGATTGGCCCGCCACCGTCAAGTCCGACGACTATAGGGTCGTCCCCACGACCTCGGGACTAGGTTGGCCAGCCGCCAACATGTCCGACCACTATTGGGTCGTCCCCACGACCACGGGCCAAAGTTGGCCAGCCGCCGACATGTCCGACGACTATAGGGTCGTCCCCACGACCCCGGGCCAAAGATGTCCAGCCGCCGTCTTGTCCGACGCCTATAGGGTCGTCCCCACGACCCCGGGACTAGATTGGCCTGCCACCGTCATGTCCAACGACTATAGGGTCGTCCCCACCACCACGGGTCCAGGTTGGCCAGCCGCCGACATTTCCGACGACTGTAGAGTCGTCCCCACGACACCGGGCCAAAGTTGGCCAGCCGCCGACATGTCCGACGACTATAGGGTCGTCCCCACGACCCCGGGACAAGGTTGGCCCGCCGCCGACATGTCCGACGAATATAGGGCCGTACCCACGACCCCGGGACTAGGCTGACAAGCCGCCAACATGTCCGACGACTATAGGGTCGTCCCCACGACCCTAGGACTAGGTTGGCCAGCCGCCGACATGTCCGACGACTATAGAGTCGTCCCCACGACACCGGGCCAAAGTTGGACAGCCGCCGACATGTCCGACTACTATAGGGTCGTCCCCAGGACCTCGGGTCTAGATTGGCCCGCTACCGTCATGTCCGAAGACTATAGGGTCGTCCCCACGACCACGGGACTAGATTGGCCCGCCACCGCCATGTCCGACGACAATAGGGTCGTCCCCACGACCCCGGGTCTAGGTTGGCCAGCTGCCGACATGTCCGACGACAATCGGATCGTCCCCACGCCCACGCGCCAAAGTTGGCCAGCCGCCGACATGTCCGACGACTATTGGATCGTCCCCACGACCACGGGCCAAAGTTGGCCAGCCGCCGACATGTCCGACGACTGTAGGGTCGTCCCCACGACCCCGGGCCAAAGTTGGCCAGCCGCCGACATGTCCGACGACTATTGGATCGTCCCCACGACCCCGGGCCAAAGTTGGCCAGCCGCCGACATGTCCGACGACTATAGGGTCGTCCCCACGACCCCGAGACTAGATTGGCCCGCCACCGTCATGTCCGACGACAATAGGGTCGGCCCCACGACTCCGGGTCCAGGTTGGCCAGCCGCCGACATTTCCGACGACTATAGAGTCGTCCCCACGACACCGGTTCAAAGTTGGCCAGCCGCCGACATGTCCGACGACTATAGGGTCGTCCCCACGACCCCGGGACTAGATTGGCCCGCCACCGTCATATCCAACGACTATAGGGTCGTCCCCACAACCACGGGCCAAAGTTGGCCAGCCGCCGACATGTCCGACGACTATAGGGTCGTCCCCACGACCCCGGGCCAAAGTTGGCAAGCCGCCGAAATGTCCGACGACTGTAGGGTCGTCCCCACGACCACGGGACTAGGTTGGCCAGCCGCCGACATGTCCGACGACTATAGGGTCGTCCCGACGACCCCGGGCCAATGATGGCCAATCGCCAACATGTCCGACGACTATAGGGTCGTCCCCACGACCCCGGGACTAGATTGGCCCGCCACCGTCATGTCCGACGACAATAGGGTCGTCCCCACGACCCCGGGTCTAGGTTGGCCAGCTGCCGACATGTCCGACGACTATAGAGTCGTCCCCACGACACCGCGCCAAAGTTGAACAGCCGCCGACATGTCCGACTACTATAGGGTCGTCCCCACGACCTCGGGTCTAGATTGGCCCGCCACCGTCATGTCCGACGAATATAGGGTCGTCCCCACGACCCCGGGACAAGCTTGGCCCGCCGCCGACTTGTCCGACGACTATAGGGTCGTCCCCACGACCTCGGGACTAGGTTGGCCAGCCGCCGACATGTCCGACCACTATTGGGTCGTCCCCACGACCCCGGGCCAAAGGTGTCCAGCCGCCGTCTTGTCCGACGCCTATAGGGTCGTCCCCACGACCCCGGGACTAGATTGGCCTGCCACCGTCATGTCCAACGACTATAGGGTCGTCCCCACCACCACGGGCCAAAGTTGGCCAGCCGCCGACATGTCCGACGACTATAGGGTCGTCCCCACGACCCCGAGACTAGATTGGCCTGCTACCGTCATGTCCGACGACAATAGGGTCGTCCCCACGACCCCGGGTCCAGGTTGGCCAGCCGCCGACATTTCCGACGACTATAGAGTCGTCCCCACGACACCGGGCCAAAGTTGGCCAGCCGCCGACATGTCCGACGACTATAGGGTCGTCCCTACGACCCCGGGACTAGATTGGCCCGCCACCGTCATGTCCCACGATTATAGGGTCGTCCCCACGACCCCGGGACTAGATTGGCCCGCCACCGTCATGTCCGACGAATATAGGGTCGTCCCCACGACTCCGGGACAAGCTTGGCCCGCCGCCGACTTGTCCGACGACTATAGGGTCGTCCCCACGACCCCGGGACTAGATTGGCCCGCCACCGTCATGTCCGACGACAATAGGGTCGTCCCCACGACCCCGGGTCTACGTTGGCCAGCTGCCGACATGTCCGACGTCTATAGAGTCGTCCCCACGACACCGCGCCAAAGTTGGACAGCCGCCGACATGTCCGACTACTATAGGGTCGTCCCCACGACCCCGGGTCTAGGTTGGCCAGCCGCCGACTTGTCCGACGACTATAGGGTCGTCCCCACGACCCCGGGACATGGTTGGCCCGCCGCCGACATGTCCGACGCATATAGGGCCGTACCCACGACCCCGGGACTAGGCTGACAAGCCGCCAACATGTCCGACGACTATAGGGTCGTCCCCACGACCCCGGGCCAAAGTTGGTCAGCCGCCGAAATGTCCGTCGACTATAGGGTCGTCCCCACGACCCCGGGCCAAAGTTGGCAAGCCGCCGAAATGTCCGACGACTGTAGGGTCGTCCCCACGACCCCGGGACTAGATTGGCCCGCCACCGTCAAGTCCGACGACTATAGGGTCGTCCCCACGACCTCGGAACTAGGTTGGCCGGCCGCCGACATGTCCGACCACTATTGGGTCGTCCCCACGACACCGGGCCAAAGTTGGCCAGCCGCCGACATGTCCGACGACTATAGGGTCGTCCCCACGACCCCGGGGCAAGGTTGGCCCGCCGCCGACTTGTCCGACGACTATAGGGTCGTACCCACGACCCCGGGACTAGGCTGACAAGCCGCCAACATGTCCGAAGACTATAGGGTCGTCCCTACGACCCCGGGACTAGATTGGCCCGCCACCGTCATGTCCAACGATTATAGGGTCGTCCCCACGACCCCGGGTCTAGGTTGGCCAGCCCCCGACATGTCCGACGACTATAGAGTCGTCCCCACGACCCCGGGTCTACGTTGGCCAGCCGCCGACATGTCCGACGACTATAGAGTCGTCCCCACGACACCGGGCCAAAGTTGGACAGCCGCCGACATGTCCGACTACTATAGGGTCGTCCCCAGGACCTCGGGTCTAGATTGGCCCGCTACCGTCATGTCCGAAGACTATAGGGTTGTCCCCACGACCACGGGACTAGATTGGCCCGCCACCGCCATGTCCGACGACAATAGGGTCGTCCCCACGACCCCGGGTCTAGGGTGGCCAGCCGCCGACATGTCCGACGACAATCGGATCGTCCCCACGCCCACGCGCCAAAGTTGGCCAGCCGCCGACATGTCCGACGACTATTGGATCGTCCCCACGACCACGGGCCAAAGTTGGCCAGCCGCCGACATGTCCGACGACAATCGGATCGTCCCCACGACCACGCGCCAAAGTTGGCCAGCCGCCGACATGCCCGACGACTATAGGGTCGTCCCCACGACCCCGGGACTAGATTGGCCCGCCACCGTCATGTCCAACGACTATAGGGTCGTCCCCACAACCACGGGCCAAAGTTGGCCAGCCGCCGACATGTCCGACGACTATAGGGTCGTCCCCACCACCACGGGCCAAAGTTGGCCAGCCGCCGACATGTCCGACGACTATAGGGTCGTCCCCACGACCCCGAGACTAGATTGGCCTGCTACCGTCATGTCCGACGACAATAGGGTCGTCCCCACGACCCCGGGTCCAGGTTGGCCAGCCGCCGACATTTCCGACGACTATAGAGTCGTCCCCACGACACCGGGCCAAAGTTGGCCAGCCGCCGACATGTCCGACGACTATAGGGTCGTCCCTACGACCCCGGGACTAGATTGGCCCGCCACCGTCATGTCCCACGATTATAGGGTCGTCCCCACGACCCCGGGACTAGATTGGCCCGCCACCGTCATGTCCGACGAATATAGGGTCGTCCCCACGACTCCGGGACAAGCTTGGCCCGCCGCCGACTTGTCCGACGACTATAGGGTCGTCCCCACGACCCCGGGACTAGATTGGCCCGCCACCGTCATGTCCGACGACAATAGGGTCGTCCCCACGACCCCGGGTCTACGTTGGCCAGCTGCCGACATGTCCGACGTCTATAGAGTCGTCCCCACGACACCGCGCCAAAGTTGGACAGCCGCCGACATGTCCGACTACTATAGGGTCGTCCCCACGACCCCGGGTCTAGGTTGGCCAGCCGCCGACTTGTCCGACGACTATAGGGTCGTCCCCACGACCCCGGGACATGGTTGGCCCGCCGCCGACATGTCCGACGCATATAGGGCCGTACCCACGACCCCGGGACTAGGCTGACAAGCCGCCAACATGTCCGACGACTATAGGGTCGTCCCCCCGACCCCGGGCCAAAGTTGGTCAGCCGCCGAAATGTCCGACGACTATAGGGTCGTCCCCACGACCCCGGGCCAAAGTTGGCAAGCCGCTGAAATGTCCGACGACTTTAGGGTTGTCCCCACGACCCCGGGACTACATTGGCCCGCCACCGTCAAGTCCGACGACTATAGGGTCGTCCCCAGGACCTCGGGACTAGATTGGCCCGCCACCGTCAAGTCCGTCGACTATAGGGTCGTCCCCACGACCCCGGGCGAAAGTTGGCAAGCCGCCGAAATGTCCGACGACTGTAGGGTCGTCCCCACGACCCCGGGACTAGATTGGCCCGCCACCGTCAAGTCCGACGACTATAGGGTCGTCCCCACGACCTCGGGACTAGGTTGGCCGGCCGCCGACATGTCCGACCACTATTGGGTCGTCCCCACGACACCGGGACAAAGTTGGCCAGCCGCCGACATGTCCGACGACTATAGGGTCGTCCCCACGACCCCGGGGCAAGGTTGGCCCGCCGCCGACTTGTCCGACGACTATAGGGTCGTACCCACGACCCCGGGACTAGGCTGACAAGCCGCCAACATGTCCGAAGACTATAGGGTCGTCCCTACGACCCCGGGACTAGATTGGCCCGCCACCGTCATGTCCAACGATTATAGGGTCGTCCCCACGACCCCGGGTCTAGGTTGGCCAGACCCCGACATGTCCGACGACTATAGAGTCGTCCCCACGACCCCGGGTCTAGGTTGGCCAGCCGCCGACATGTCCGACGACTATAGAGTCGTCCCCACGACACCGGGCCAAAGTTGGACAGCCGCCGACATGTCCGACTACTATAGGGTCGTCCCCAGGACCTCGGGTCTAGATTGGCCCGCTACCGTCATGTCCGAAGACTATAGGGTTGTCCCCACGACCACGGGACTAGATTGGCCCGCCACCGCCATGTCCGACGACAATAGGGTCGTCCCCACGACCCCGGGTCTAGGGTGGCCAGCCGCCGACATGTCCGACGACAATCGGATCGTCCCCACGCCCACGCGCCAAAGTTGGCCAGCCGCCGACATGTCCGACGACTATTGGATCGTCCCCACGACCACGGGCCAAAGTTGGTCAGCCGCCGACATGTCCGACGACAATCGGATCGTCCCCACGACCACGCGCCAAAGTTGGCCAGCCGCCGACATGCCCGACGACTATAGGGTCGTCCCCACGACCCCGGGACTAGATTGGCCCGCCACCGTCATGTCCAACGACTATAGGGTCGTCCCCACAACCACGGGCCAAAGTTGGCCAGCCGCCGACATGTCCGACGACTATAGGGTGGTCCCCACGACACCGAGACTAGATTGGCCCGCTACCGTCATGTCCGACGACAATAGGGTCGTTCCCACGACCCCGGGTCCAGGTTGGCCAGCCGCCGACATTTCCGACGACTATAGAGTCGTCCCCACGACACCGGGCCAAAGTTGGCAAGCCGCTGAAATGTCCGACGACTTTAGGGTTGTCCCCACGACCCCGGGACTACATTGGCCCGCCACCGTCAAGTCCGACGACTATAGGGTCGTCCCCAGGACCTCGGGACTAGATTGGCCCGCCACCGTCAAGTCCGACGACTAAAGGGTCGTCCCCACGACCCCGGGCCAAAGTTGGCAAGCCGCCGAAATGTCCGACGACTATAGGGTCGTCCCCACGACCCCGGGACTAGATTGGCCCGCCACCGTCAAGTCCGACGACTATAGGGTCGTCCCCACGACCTCGGGACTAGGTTGGCCAGCCGCCGACATGTCCGACCACTATAGGGTCGTCCCCACGACCCCGGGCCAGAGATGTCCAGCCGCCGTCTTCTCCGGGGACAATAGGGTCGTCGTCACGACCCCGGGTCCAGGTTGGCCAGCCGCCGACATTTCCGACGACTATAGAGTCGTCCCCACGACACCGGGCCAAAGTTGGCCAGCCGCCGACATGTCCGACGACTATAGGGTCGTCCCCACGACCCCGGGGCAAGGTTGGCCCGCCGCCGACTTGTCCGACGACTATAGGGTCGTACCCACGACCCCGGGACTAGGCTGACAAGCCGCCAACATGTCCGAAGACTATAGGGTCGTCCCTACGACCCCGGGACTAGATTGGCCCGCCACCGTCATGTCCAACGATTATAGGGTCGTCCCCACGACCCCGGGTCTAGGTTGGCCAGACCCCGACATGTCCGACGACTATAGAGTCGTCCCCACGACCCCGGGTCTAGGTTGGCCAGCCGCCGACATGTCCAACGACTATAGGGTCGTCCCCACGACCATGGGCCAAAGTTGGCCAGCCGCCGATATGTCCAACGAGTTTTGGGTCGTCCCCACGACCCCGGGATAAGATTGGCCCGCCACCGTCAAGTCCGACGACTATAGGGTCGTCCCCACGACCCCGGGCAAATTTGGCAAGCCGCCGACATATCCGACGACTATAGGGTCGTCCCCAAAACCCCGGGACTAGATTGGCCCGCCACCGTCATGTCCGACGATTATAGGGTCGTCCCCACGACCTCGGGACTAGGTTGACAAGCCGCCAACATGTCCGACGACTATAGGGTCGTCCCCACGACCCCGGGCCAAAGTCGGCATGCCGCCGCAATGTCCGACGACTATAGGGTCGCCCCACGACCCCGGGCCAATGTTGGCCAATCGCCGACATGTCCGACGACTATAGGGTCGTTACTACGACCCCGGGACTAGATTGGCCCGCCACCGTCAAGCCCGACGACTATAGGGTCGTCCCCACGCCCACGCGCCAAAGTTGGCCAGCCGCCGACATGTCCGACGACTATTGGATCGTCCCCACGACCACGGGCCAAAGTTGGTCAGCCGCCGACATGTCCGACGACAATCGGATCGTCCCCACGACCACGCGCCAAAGTTGGCCAGCCGCCGACATGCCCGACGACTATAGGGTCGTCCCCACGACCCCGGGACTAGATTGGCCCGCCGCCGACTTGTCCGACGACTATAGGGTCGTACCCACGACCCCGGGACTAGGCTGACAAGCCGCCAACATGTCCGACGACTGTAGGGTCGTCCCCACGACACCGGGACTAGATTGGCCCGCCACCGTCAAGCCCGACGACTATAGGGTCGTCCCCACGACCTCGGGACTAGGTTGGCCAGCCGCCGACATGTCCGACGACTATAGGGTCGTCCCCACGACCCCGGGCCAATGTTGGCATGCCGCTGAAATGTCCGACGCCTATAGGGTCGTCCCCACGACCCCGGCCCAAAGTTGGCAAGCCGCCGAAATGTCCGACGACTATAGGGTCGTCCCCACGACCGCGGGCCAAAGATGTTCAGCCGCCGTCTTGTCCGACGACTATAGGGTCGTCCCCACGACCCCGGGACTAGATTGGCCCGCCATCGTCATGTCCGACGACTATAGGGTCGTCCCCACGACCCGGGCCCAAAGTTGGCAAGCCGCCGAAATGTCCGACGACTATAGGGTCGTCCCCACGACCGCGGGCCAAAGATGTTCAGCCGCCGTCTTGTCCGACGACTATAGGGTCGTCCCCACGACCCCGGGTCTAGGTTGGCCAGACCCCGACATGTCCGACGACTATAGAGTCGTCCCCACGACCCCGGGGCAAGGTTGGCCCGCCGCCGACTTGTCCGACGACTATAGGGTCGTACCCACGACCCCGGGACTAGGCTGACAAGCCGCCAACATGTCCGACGACTATAGGGTCGTCCCCACGACCGCGGGCCAAAGTTGGCAAGCCGCCGAAATGTCCGACGACTGTAGGGTCGTCCCCACGACCCCGGGACTAGATTGGCCCGCCACCGTGAAGTCCGACGACTATAGGGTCGTCCCCACGACCTCGGGACTAGGTTGGCCAGCCGCCGACATGTCCGACGACTATAGGGTCGTCCCCACGACCCCGGGCCAATGTTGACCAATCGCCGACATGTCCGACGACTATAGGGTCGTCCCTACGACCCCGGGACTAGGTTGGCCCGCCACCGTCATGTCCGACGACTATAGGGTCGTCCCCACGACCTCGGGACTAGGTTGGCCTGCCGCCGACATATCCGACGACTATAGGGTCGTCCCCACGACCACGGGCCAAGGTTGGACAGCAGTCGACATATCCGACGACTATAGGGTCGTCCCCACGACCCCGGGCCAATGTTGGCCAATCGCCGACATGTCCGACGACTACAGGGTCGCCCTACGACCCCGGGACTAGATAGGCCCGCCACCGTCAAGTCCGACGACTATAGGGTCGTCCCCACGACCTCGGGACTATGTTGGCCAGCCGCCGACATGTCCGTGGGCTATAGGGTCGTCCCCACGACCCCGGGCCAATGTTGGCCAATCGCCGACATGTCCGGCGACTATAGGGTCGTCCCTACGACCCCGGGACTAGATTGGCCCGCCACCGTCATGTCCGACGACTATAGGGTCGTCCCCACGACCCCGGGACTAGGTTGACAAGCCGCCGAAATGTCCGACGATTATAGGGTCGTCCCCACGACCGCGAGCCAAGGATGTCCAGCCGCCGTCTTGTTCGACGACTATAGGGTCGTACCCACGACCCCGGGACTAGATTGGCCCGCCACCGTCATGTCCAACGACTATAGGGTCGTCCCCCCGACCATGGGCCAAAGTTGGCCAGCCGCCGATATGTCCAACGACTATTGGGTCGTCCCCACGACCCCGGGACTAGATTGGCCCGCCATCGTCAAGTCCGACGACTATAGGGTCGTCCCCACGACCCCGGGCAAATTTGGCAAGCCGCCGACATATCCGACGACTATAGGGTCGTCCCCACAACCCCGGGACTAGATTGGCCCGCCACCCTCAAGTCCGACGACTATAGGATCGTCTCCACGACCACGGCCCAAAGTTGGCCAGCCGCCAACATGTCAAACGACTATTGGGTCGTCCCCACGACCACGGGCCAAAGTTATCCAGCCGCCGACATGTCCGACGACTATAGGGTCGTCCCCACGACCCCGGGCCAAAGTTGGCAAGCCGCCGAAATGTCCGACGACTATACGGTCGTCCCCACGACCGCGGGCCAAAGTTGGCAAGCCGCCGAAATGTCCGACGACTGTAGGGTCGTCCCCACGACCCCGGGACTAGATTGGCCCGCCACCGTGAAGTCCGACGACTATAGGGTCGTCCCCACGACCTCGGGACTAGGTTGGCCAGCCGCCGACATTTCCGACGAATATAGGGTCGTCCACACGACCCCGGGCCAATGTTGACCAATCGCCGACATGTCCGACGACTATAGGGTCGTCCCTACGACCCCGGGACTAGGTTGGCCCGCCACCGTCATGTCCGACGACTATAGGGTCGTCCCCACGACCTCGGGACTAGGTTGGCCTGCCGCCGACATATCCGACGACTATAGGGTCGTCCCCACGACCACGGGCCAAGGTTGGACAGCCGCCGACATATCCGACGACTATAGGGTCGTCCCCACGACCCCGGGCCAATGTTGGCCAATCGCCGACATGTCCGACGACTACAGGGTCGTCCCTACGACCCCGGGACTAGATAGGCCCGCCACCGTCATGTCCGACGACTATCGGATCGTCCCCACGACCACGGACCAAAGTTGGCCAGCCGCCGACATGTCCGACGACTATTGGGGCGTCCCCACGACCCCGGGCCAAAGTTGGCCAGCCGCCGACTTGTCCGACGTCTATGGGGTCGTCCCCACGACCCCACGACTAGATTGGCCCGCCACCGTCATGTCCGACGACAATAGGGTCGTCCCCACGACCACGGGCCAAAGTTGGCAAGCTGCCGACTTGTCCGATGACTATATGGTCGTCCCCACGACCCCGGGACTAGGTAGACCCGCCGCCGACGTGTCCGACAACTATAGGGTCGTCCCCACGACCCCGGGCCAAAGTTGGCAAGCCGCCGAAATGTCCGACGACTATAGGGTGGTCCCCACAACCCCGGGACTAGATTGGCCCGCCACCGTCAAGTCCGACGACTATAGGATCGTCTCCACGACCACGGGCCAAAGTTGGCCAGCCGCCGACATGTCCGACGACTATAGGGTCGTCCCCACGACCCCGAGACTAGATTGGCCTGCTACCGTCATGTCCGACGACAATAGGGTCGTCCCCACGACCCCGGGTCCAGGTTGGCCAGCCGCCGACATTTCCGACGACTATAGAGTCGTCCCCACGACACCGGGCCAAAGTTGGCCAGCCGCCGACATGTCCGACGACTATAGGGTCGTCCCTACGACCCCGGGACTAGATTGGCCCGCCACCGTCATGTCCCACGATTATAGGGTCGTCCCCACGACCCCGGGACTAGATTGGCCCGCCACCGTCATGTCCGACGAATATAGGGTCGTCCCCACGACTCCGGGACAAGCTTGGCCCGCCGCCGACTTGTCCGACGACTATAGGGTCGTCCCCACGACCCCGGGACTAGATTGGCCCGCCACCGTCATGTCCGACGACAATAGGGTCGTCCCCACGACCCCGGGTCTACGTTGGCCAGCTGCCGACATGTCCGACGTCTATAGAGTCGTCCCCACGACACCGCGCCAAAGTTGGACAGCCGCCGACATGTCCGACTACTATAGGGTCGTCCCCACGACCCCGGGTCTAGGTTGGCCAGCCGCCGACTTGTCCGACGACTATAGGGTCGTCCCCACGACCCCGGGACATGGTTGGCCCGCCGCCGACATGTCCGACGCATATAGGGCCGTACCCACGACCCCGGGACTAGGCTGACAAGCCGCCAACATGTCCGACGACTATAGGGTCGTCCCCACGACCCCGGGCCAAAGTTGGTCAGCCGCCGAAATGTCCGTCGACTATAGGGTCGTCCCCACGACCCCGGGCCAAAGTTGGCAAGCCGCCGAAATGTCCGACGACTGTAGGGTCGTCCCCACGACCCCGGGACTAGATTGGCCCGCCACCGTCAAGTCCGACGACTATAGGGTCGTCCCCACGACCTCGGAACTAGGTTGGCCGGCCGCCGACATGTCCAACCACTATTGGGTCGTCCCCACGACACCGGGCCAAAGTTGGCCAGCCGCCGACATGTCCGACGACTATAGGGTCGTCCCCACGACCCCGGGGCAAGGCTGACAAGCCGCCAACATGTCCGAAGACTATAGGGTCGTCCCTACGACCCCGGGACTAGATTGGCCCGCCACCGTCATGTCCAACGATTATAGGGTCGTCCCCACGACCCCGGGTCTAGGTTGGCCAGCCCCCGACATGTCCGACGACTATAGAGTCGTCCCCACGACCCCGGGTCTAGGTTGGCCAGCCGCCGACATGTCCGACGACAATAGGGTCGTCCCCACGACCCCGGGTCTAGGGTGGCCAGCCGCCGACATGTCCGACGACAATCGGATCGTCCCCACGCCCACGCGCCAAAGTTGGCCAGCCGCCGACATGTCCGACGACTATTGGATCGTCCCCACGACCACGGGCCAAAGTTGGCCAGCCGCCGACATGTCCGACGACAATCGGATCGTCCCCACGACCACGCGCCAAAGTTGGCCAGCCGCCGACATGCCCGACGACTATAGGGTCGTCCCCACGACCCCGGGACTAGATTGGCCCGCCACCGTCATGTCCAACGACTATAGGGTCGTCCCCACAACCACGGGCCAAAGTTGGCCAGCCGCCGACATGTCCGACGACTATAGGGTCGTCCCCACGACACCGAGACTAGATTGGCCCGCTACCGTCATGTCCGACGACAATAGGGTCGTTCCCACGACCCCGGGTCCAGGTTGGCCAGCCGCCGACATTTCCGACGACTATAGAGTCGTCCCCACGACACCGGGCCAAAGTTGGCCAGCCGCCGACATGTCCGACGACTATAGGGTCGTCCCTACGACCCCGGGACTAGATTGGCCCGCCACCGTCATGTCCCACGATTATAGGGTCGTCCCCACGACCCCGGGACTAGATTGGCCCGCCACCGTCATGTCCGACGAATATAGGGTCGTCCCCACGACTCCGGGACAAGCTTGGCCCGCCGCCGACTTGTCCGACGACTATAGGGTCGTCCCCACGACCCCGGGACTAGATTGGCCCGCCACCGTCATGTCCGACGACAATAGGGTCGTCCCCACGACCCCGGGTCTACGTTGGCCAGCTGCCGACATGTCCGACGTCTATAGAGTCGTCCCCACGACACCGCGCCAAAGTTGGACAGCCGCCGACATGTCCGACTACTATAGGGTCGTCCCCACGACCCCGGGTCTAGGTTGGCCAGCCGCCGACTTGTCCGACGACTATAGGGTCGTCCCCACGACCCCGGGACATGGTTGGCCCGCCGCCGACATGTCCGACGCATATAGGGCCGTACCCACGACCCCGGGACTAGGCTGACAAGCCGCCAACATGTCCGACGACTATAGGGTCGTCCCCACGACCCCGGGCCAAAGTTGGTCAGCCGCCGAAATGTCCGTCGACTATAGGGTCGTCCCCACGACCCCGGGCCAAAGTTGGCAAGCCGCCGAAATGTCCGACGACTGTAGGGTCGTCCCCACGACCCCGGGACTAGATTGGCCCGCCACCGTCAAGTCCGACGACTATAGGGTCGTCCCCACGACCTCGGAACTAGGTTGGCCGGCCGCCGACATGTCCGACCACTATTGGGTCGTCCCCACGACACCGGGCCAAAGTTGGCCAGCCGCCGACATGTCCGACGACTATAGGGTCGTCCCCACGACCCCGGGGCAAGGTTGGCCCGCCGCCGACTTGTCCGACGACTATAGGGTCGTACCCACGACCCCGGGACTAGGCTGACAAGCCGCCAACATGTCCGAAGACTATAGGGTCGTCCCTACGACCCCGGGACTAGATTGGCCCGCCACCGTCATGTCCAACGATTATAGGGTCGTCCCCACGACCCCGGGTCTAGGTTGGCCAGCCCCCGACATGTCCGACGACTATAGAGTCGTCCCCACGACCCCGGGTCTAGGTTGGCCAGCCGCCGACATGTCCGACGACTATAGAGTCGTCCCCACGACACCGGGCCAAAGTTGGACAGCCGCCGACATGTCCGACTACTATAGGGTCGTCCCCAGGACCTCGGGTCTAGATTGGCCCGCTACCGTCATGTCCGAAGACTATAGGGTTGTCCCCACGACCACGGGACTAGATTGGCCCGCCACCGCCATGTCCGACGACAATAGGGTCGTCCCCACGACCCCGGGTCTAGGGTGGCCAGCCGCCGACATGTCCGACGACAATCGGATCGTCCCCACGCCCACGCGCCAAAGTTGGCCAGCCGCCGACATGTCCGACGACTATTGGATCGTCCCCACGACCACGGGCCAAAGTTGGCCAGCCGCCGACATGTCCGACGACAATCGGATCGTCCCCACGACCACGCGCCAAAGTTGGCCAGCCGCCGACATGCCCGACGACTATAGGGTCGTCCCCACGACCCCGGGACTAGATTGGCCCGCCACCGTCATGTCCAACGACTATAGGGTCGTCCCCACAACCACGGGCCAAAGTTGGCCAGCCGCCGACATGTCCGACGACTATAGGGTCGTCCCCACCACCACGGGCCAAAGTTAGCCAGCCGCCGACATGTCCGACGACTATAGGGTCGTCCCCACGACCCCGAGACTAGATTGGCCTGCTACCGTCATGTCCGACGACAATAGGGTCGTCCCCACGACCCCGGGTCCAGGTTGGCCAGCCGCCGACATTTCCGACGACTATAGAGTCGTCCCCACGACACCGGGCCAAAGTTGGCCAGCCGCCGACATGTCCGACGACTATAGGGTCGTCCCTACGACCCCGGGACTAGATTGGCCCGCCACCGTCATGTCCCACGATTATAGGGTCGTCCCCACGACCCCGGGACTAGATTGGCCCGCCACCGTCATGTCCGACGAATATAGGGTCGTCCCCACGACTCCGGGACAAGCTTGGCCCGCCGCCGACTTGTCCGACGACTATAGGGTCGTCCCCACGACCCCGGGACTAGATTGGCCCGCCACCGTCATGTCCGACGACAATAGGGTCGTCCCCACGACCCCGGGTCTACGTTGGCCAGCTGCCGACATGTCCGACGTCTATAGAGTCGTCCCCACGACACCGCGCCAAAGTTGGACAGCCGCCGACATGTCCGACTACTATAGGGTCGTCCCCACGACCCCGGGTCTAGGTTGGCCAGCCGCCGACTTGTCCGACGACTATAGGGTCGTCCCCACGACCCCGGGACATGGTTGGCCCGCCGCCGACATGTCCGACGCATATAGGGCCGTACCCACGACCCCGGGACTAGGCTGACAAGCCGCCAACATGTCCGACGACTATAGGGTCGTCCCCACGACCCCGGGCCAAAGTTGGTCAGCCGCCGAAATGTCCGACGACTATAGGGTCGTCCCCACGACCCCGGGCCAAAGTTGGCAAGCCGCTGAAATGTCCGACGACTTTAGGGTTGTCCCCACGACCCCGGGACTACATTGGCCCGCCACCGTCAAGTCCGACGACTATAGGGTCGTCCCCAGGACCTCGGGACTAGATTGGCCCGCCACCGTCAAGTCCGTCGACTATAGGGTCGTCCCCACGACCCCGGGCGAAAGTTGGCAAGCCGCCGAAATGTCCGACGACTGTAGGGTCGTCCCCACGACCCCGGGACTAGATTGGCCCGCCACCGTCAAGTCCGACGACTATAGGGTCGTCCCCACGACCTCGGGACTAGGTTGGCCGGCCGCCGACATGTCCGACCACTATTGGGTCGTCCCCACGACACCGGGACAAAGTTGGCCAGCCGCCGACATGTCCGACGACTATAGGGTCGTCCCCACGACCCCGGGGCAAGGTTGGCCCGCCGCCGACTTGTCCGACGACTATAGGGTCGTACCCACGACCCCGGGACTAGGCTGACAAGCCGCCAACATGTCCGAAGACTATAGGGTCGTCCCTACGACCCCGGGACTAGATTGGCCCGCCACCGTCATGTCCAACGATTATAGGGTCGTCCCCACGACCCCGGGTCTAGGTTGGCCAGACCCCGACATGTCCGACGACTATAGAGTCGTCCCCACGACCCCGGGTCTAGGTTGGCCAGCCGCCGACATGTCCGACGACTATAGAGTCGTCCCCACGACACCGGGCCAAAGTTGGACAGCCGCCGACATGTCCGACTACTATAGGGTCGTCCCCAGGACCTCGGGTCTAGATTGGCCCGCTACCGTCATGTCCGAAGACTATAGGGTTGTCCCCACGACCACGGGACTAGATTGGCCCGCCACCGCCATGTCCGACGACAATAGGGTCGTCCCCACGACCCCGGGTCTAGGGTGGCCAGCCGCCGACATGTCCGACGACAATCGGATCGTCCCCACGCCCACGCGCCAAAGTTGGCCAGCCGCCGACATGTCCGACGACTATTGGATCGTCCCCACGACCACGGGCCAAAGTTGGTCAGCCGCCGACATGTCCGACGACAATCGGATCGTCCCCACGACCACGCGCCAAAGTTGGCCAGCCGCCGACATGCCCGACGACTATAGGGTCGTCCCCACGACCCCGGGACTAGATTGGCCCGCCACCGTCATGTCCAACGATTATACGGTTGTCCCCACGACCACGGGACTAGATTGGCCAGCCGCCGACATGCCCGACGACTATAGGGTCGTCCCCACGACCCCGGGACTAGATTGGCCCGCCACCGTCATGTCCAACGACTATAGGGTCGTCCCCACAACCACGGGCCAAAGTTGGCCAGCCGCCGACATGTCCGACGACTATAGGGTGGTCCCCACGACACCGAGACTAGATTGGCCCGCTACCGTCATGTCCGACGACAATAGGGTCGTTCCCACGACCCCGGGTCCAGGTTGGCCAGCCGCCGACATTTCCGACGACTATAGAGTCGTCCCCACGACACCGGGCCAAAGTTGGCAAGCCGCTGAAATGTCCGACGACTTTAGGGTTGTCCCCACGACCCCGGGACTACATTGGCCCGCCACCGTCAAGTCCGACGACTATAGGGTCGTCCCCAGGACCTCGGGACTAGATTGGCCCGCCACCGTCAAGTCCGACGACTAAAGGGTCGTCCCCACGACCCCGGGCCAAAGTTGGCAAGCCGCCGAAATGTCCGACGACTATAGGGTCGTCCCCACGACCCCGGGACTAGATTGGCCCGCCACCGTCAAGTCCGACGACTATAGGGTCGTCCCCACGACCTCGGGACTAGGTTGGCCAGCTGCCGACATGTCCGACCACTATAGGGTCGTCCCCACGACCCCGGGCCAGAGATGTCCAGCCGCCGTCTTCTCCGGGGACAATAGGGTCGTCGTCACGACCCCGGGTCCAGGTTGGCCAGCCGCCGACATTTCCGACGACTATAGAGTCGTCCCCACGACACCGGGCCAAAGTTGGCCAGCCGCCGACATGTCCGACGACTATAGGGTCGTCCCCACGACCCCGGGGCAAGGTTGGCCCGCCGCCGACTTGTCCGACGACTATAGGGTCGTACCCACGACCCCGGGACTAGGCTGACAAGCCGCCAACATGTCCGAAGACTATAGGGTCGTCCCTACGACCCCGGGACTAGATTGGCCCGCCACCGTCATGTCCAACGATTATAGGGTCGTCCCCACGACCCCGGGTCTAGGTTGGCCAGACCCCGACATGTCCGACGACTATAGAGTCGTCCCCACGACCCCGGGTCTAGGTTGGCCAGCCGCCGACATGTCCAACGACTATAGGGTCGTCCCCACGACCATGGGCCAAAGTTGGCCAGCCGCCGATATGTCCAACGAGTTTTGGGTCGTCCCCACGACCCCGGGATAAGATTGGCCCGCCACCGTCAAGTCCGACGACTATAGGGTCGTCCCCACGACCCCGGGCAAATTTGGCAAGCCGCCGACATATCCGACGACTATAGGGTCGTCCCCAAAACCCCGGGACTAGATTGGCCCGCCACCGTCATGTCCGACGATTATAGGGTCGTCCCCACGACCTCGGGACTAGGTTGACAAGCCGCCAACATGTCCGACGACTATAGGGTCGTCCCCACGACCCCGGGCCAAAGTCGGCATGCCGCCGCAATGTCCGACGACTATAGGGTCGCCCCACGACCCCGGGCCAATGTTGGCCAATCGCCGACATGTCCGACGACTATAGGGTCGTTACTACGACCCCGGGACTAGATTGGCCCGCCACCGTCATGTCCGACGACTATAGGGTCTTCCCCACGACCCCGGGCCAAGCTTGGCCCGCCGCCGACTTGTCCGACGACTATAGGGTTGTCGCCACGACCCCGGGTCTAGGTTGGCCAGCCGCCGACATGTCCGACGACTATAGGGTTGCCCCCACGACCCCGGGCCAAAGTTGGCAAGCCGCCGAAATGTCCGACGACTGTAGGGTCGTCCCCACGACCCCGGGACTAGATTGGCCCGCCACCGTCAAGTCCGACGACTATAGGGTCGTCCCCACGACCTCGGGACTATGTTGGCCAGCCGCCGACATGTCCGACGACTATAGGGTCGTCCCCACGACCCCGGGCCAATGTTGGCCAATCGCCGACATGTCCGACGACTATAGGGTCGTCCCCACGACCCCGGGCCAATGTTGGCCAATCGCCGACATGTCCGACGACTGTAGGGTCGTCCCCACGACACCGGGACTAGATTGGCCCGCCACCGTCAAGCCCGACGACTATAGGGTCGTCCCCACGACCTCGGGACTAGGTTGGCCAGCCGCCGACATGTCCGACGACTATAGGGTCGTCCCCACGACCCCGGGCCAATGTTGGCATGCCGCTGAAATGTCCGACGCCTATAGGGTCGTCCCCACGACCCCGGCCCAAAGTTGGCAAGCCGCCGAAATGTCCGACGACTATAGGGTCGTCCCCACGACCGCGGGCCAAAGATGTTCAGCCGCCGTCTTGTCCGACGACTATAGGGTCGTCCCCACGACCCCGGGACTAGATTGGCCCGCCATCGTCATGTCCGACGACTATAGGGTCGTCCCCACGACCCGGGCCCAAAGTTGGCAAGCCGCCGAAATGTCCGACGACTATAGGGTCGTCCCCACGACCGCGGGCCAAAGATGTTCAGCCGCCGTCTTGTCCGACGACTATAGGGTCGTCCCCACGACCCCGGGTCTAGGTTGGCCAGACCCCGACATGTCCGACGACTATAGAGTCGTCCCCACGACCCCGGGGCAAGGTTGGCCCGCCGCCGACTTGTCCGACGACTATAGGGTCGTACCCACGACCCCGGGACTAGGCTGACAAGCCGCCAACATGTCCGACGACTATAGGGTCGTCCCCACGACCGCGGGCCAAAGTTGGCAAGCCGCCGAAATGTCCGACGACTGTAGGGTCGTCCCCACGACCCCGGGACTAGATTGGCCCGCCACCGTGAAGTCCGACGACTATAGGGTCGTCCCCACGACCTCGGGACTAGGTTGGCCAGCCGCCGACATGTCCGACGACTATAGGGTCGTCCCCACGACCCCGGGCCAATGTTGACCAATCGCCGACATGTCCGACGACTATAGGGTCGTCCCTACGACCCCGGGACTAGGTTGGCCCGCCACCGTCATGTCCGACGACTATAGGGTCGTCCCCACGACCTCGGGACTAGGTTGGCCTGCCGCCGACATATCCGACGACTATAGGGTCGTCCCCACGACCACGGGCCAAGGTTGGACAGCAGTCGACATATCCGACGACTATAGGGTCGTCCCCACGACCCCGGGCCAATGTTGGCCAATCGCCGACATGTCCGACGACTACAGGGTCGCCCTGCGACCCCGGGACTAGATAGGCCCGCCACCGTCAAGTCCGACGACTATAGGGTCGTCCCCACGACCTCGGGACTATGTTGGCCAGCCGCCGACATGTCCGTGGACTATAGGGTCGTCCCCACGACCCCGGGCCAATGTTGGCCAATCGCCGACATGTCCGGCGACTATAGGGTCGTCCCTACGACCCCGGGACTAGATTGGCCCGCCACCGTCATGTCCGACGACTATAGGGTCGTCCCCACGACCCCGGGACTAGGTTGACAAGCCGCCGAAATGTCCGACGATTATAGGGTCGTCCCCACGACCGCGAGCCAAGGATGTCCAGCCGCCGTCTTGTTCGACGACTATAGGGTCGTACCCACGACCCCGGGACTAGATTGGCCCGCCACCGTCATGTCCAACGACTATAGGGTCGTCCCCCCGACCATGGGCCAAAGTTGGCCAGCCGCCGATATGTCCAACGACTATTGGGTCGTCCCCACGACCCCGGGACTAGATTGGCCCGCCATCGTCAAGTCCGACGACTATAGGGTCGTCCCCACGACCCCGGGCAAATTTGGCAAGCCGCCGACATATCCGACGACTATAGGGTCGTCCCCACAACCCCGGGACTAGATTGGCCCGCCACCCTCAAGTCCGACGACTATAGGATCGTCTCCACGACCACGGCCCAAAGTTGGCCAGCCGCCAACATGTCAAACGACTATTGGGTCGTCCCCACGACCACGGGCCAAAGTTATCCAGCCGCCGACATGTCCGACGACTATAGGGTCGTCCCCACGACCCCGGGCCAAAGTTGGCAAGCCGCCGAAATGTCCGACGACTATACGGTCGTCCCCACGACCGCGGGCCAAAGTTGGCAAGCCGCCGAAATGTCCGACGACTGTAGGGTCGTCCCCACGACCCCGGGACTAGATTGGCCCGCCACCGTGAAGTCCGACGACTATAGGGTCGTCCCCACGACCTCGGGACTAGGTTGGCCAGCCGCCGACATTTCCGACGAATATAGGGTCGTCCACACGACCCCGGGCCAATGTTGACCAATCGCCGACATGTCCGACGACTATAGGGTCGTCCCTACGACCCCGGGACTAGGTTGGCCCGCCACCGTCATGTCCGACGACTATAGGGTCGTCCCCACGACCTCGGGACTAGGTTGGCCTGCCGCCGACATATCCGACGACTATAGGGTCGTCCCCACGACCACGGGCCAAGGTTGGACAGCCGCCGACATATCCGACGACTATAGGGTCGTCCCCACGACCCCGGGCCAATGTTGGCCAATCGCCGACATGTCCGACGACTACAGGGTCGTCCCTACGACCCCGGGACTAGATAGGCCCGCCACCGTCATGTCCGACGACTATCGGATCGTCCCCACGACCACGGACCAAAGTTGGCCAGCCGCCGACATGTCCGACGACTATAGGGTCGTCCCCACGACACCGAGACTAGATTGGCCCGCTACCGTCATGTCCGACGACAATAGGGTCGTTCCCACGACCCCGGGTCCAGGTTGGCCAGCCGCCGACATTTCCGACGACTATAGAGTCGTCCCCACGACACCGGGCCAAAGTTGGCCAGCCGCCGACATGTCCGACGACTATAGGGTCGTCCCTACGACCCCGGGACTAGATTGGCCCGCCACCGTCATGTCCCACGATTATAGGGTCGTCCCCACGACCCCGGGACTAGATTGGCCCGCCACCGTCATGTCCGACGAATATAGGGTCGTCCCCACGACTCCGGGACAAGCTTGGCCCGCCGCCGACTTGTCCGACGACTATAGGGTCGTCCCCACGACCCCGGGACTAGATTGGCCCGCCACCGTCATGTCCGACGACAATAGGGTCGTCCCCACGACCCCGGGTCTACGTTGGCCAGCTGCCGACATGTCCGACGTCTATAGAGTCGTCCCCACGACACCGCGCCAAAGTTGGACAGCCGCCGACATGTCCGACTACTATAGGGTCGTCCCCACGACCCCGGGTCTAGGTTGGCCAGCCGCCGACTTGTCCGACGACTATAGGGTCGTCCCCACGACCCCGGGACATGGTTGGCCCGCCGCCGACATGTCCGACGCATATAGGGCCGTACCCACGACCCCGGGACTAGGCTGACAAGCCGCCAACATGTCCGACGACTATAGGGTCGTCCCCACGACCCCGGGCCAAAGTTGGTCAGCCGCCGAAATGTCCGTCGACTATAGGGTCGTCCCCACGACCCCGGGCCAAAGTTGGCAAGCCGCCGAAATGTCCGACGACTGTAGGGTCGTCCCCACGACCCCGGGACTAGATTGGCCCGCCACCGTCAAGTCCGACGACTATAGGGTCGTCCCCACGACCTCGGAACTAGGTTGGCCGGCCGCCGACATGTCCGACCACTATTGGGTCGTCCCCACGACACCGGGCCAAAGTTGGCCAGCCGCCGACATGTCCGACGACTATAGGGTCGTCCCCACGACCCCGGGGCAAGGTTGGCCCGCCGCCGACTTGTCCGACGACTATAGGGTCGTACCCACGACCCCGGGACTAGGCTGACAAGCCGCCAACATGTCCGAAGACTATAGGGTCGTCCCTACGACCCCGGGACTAGATTGGCCCGCCACCGTCATGTCCAACGATTATAGGGTCGTCCCCACGACCCCGGGTCTAGGTTGGCCAGCCCCCGACATGTCCGACGACTATAGAGTCGTCCCCACGACCCCGGGTCTAGGTTGGCCAGCCGCCGACATGTCCGACGACTATAGAGTCGTCCCCACGACACCGGGCCAAAGTTGGACAGCCGCCGACATGTCCGACTACTATAGGGTCGTCCCCACGAACCCCGGGTCTAGGTTGGCCAGCCGCCGACATGGACGACGACTATAGGGTCGTCCCCACGACCCCGGGACTAGATTGGCCCGCCACCGTCATGTCCGACGATTATAGGGTCGTCCCCACGACCGCGAGACTAGATTGGCCCGCCACCGTCATGTCCGACGACAATAGGGTCGTCCCCACGACCCCGGGTCCAGGTTGGCCAGCCGCCGACATTTCCGACGACTATAGAGTCGTCCCCACGACACCGGGCCAAAGTTGGCCAGCCGCCGACATGTCCGACGACTATAGGGTCGTCCCCACGACCCCGGGACAAGGTTGGCCCGCCGCCGACTTGTCCGACGACTATAGGGTCGTACCCACGACCCTGGGACTAGGCTGACAAGCCGCCAACATGTCCGACGACTATAGGGTCGTCCCCACGACCCCGGGCCAAAGATGTCCAGCCGCCGTCTTGTCCGACGACTATAGGGTCGTCCCCACGACCCCGGGTCTAGGTTGGCCAACCGCCGACATGTTCGACGACTATAGAGGCGTCCCCACTACACCGGGCCAAAGTTGGCAAGCCGCCGAAATGTCCGACGACTGTTGGGTCGTCCCCACGACCCAGGGACTAGATTGGCCCGCCACCGTCAAATCCGACGGCTATAGGGTCGTCCCCACGACCACGCGCTAAAGGTGGCCAATCCCCGACATGTCCGACGACTATAGGGTCGTACCTACGACCCCGGGACTCGATTGCCCCGGCACCGTCATGTCCAACGACTATCGGATCGTCCCCACGACCACGGGCCAAAGTTGGCCAGCCGCTGACATGCCCAACGACTATAGGGTCGTCCCCACGACCTCGGGCCAAAGTTGGCCAGCCGCCGACATGTCCGACGACAATAGGGTCGTCCCCACGAACCCCGGGTCTAGGTTGGCCAGCCGCCGACATGTCCGACGACTATAGAGTCGTCCCCACGACACCGGGCCAAAGTTGGCCAGCCGCTGACATGTCCAACGACTATAGGGTCGTCCCCACGACCACGGGCCAAAGTTGGCCAGCCGCCGACATGTCCGACGACTATTGGATCGTTCCCACGACCACGGGCCAAAGTTGGCCAGCCGCCGACATGTCCGACGACCTCGGGACTAGGTTGGGCAGCCGCCGACATGTCCGACGACTATAGGGTCGTCCCCACGACCCCGGGACAAAGTTGGCCCGCCGCCGACTTGTCCGACGACTATAGGGTCGTCCCCACGACACCGGGCCAAAGTTGGCCAGCCGCCGACATGTCCGACGACTATAGGGTCGTCCCCACGACCCCGGGACTAGATTGGCCCGCCACCGTCAAGTCCGACGACTATAGGGTCGTCCCCACGACCCCGGGTCCAGGTTGGCCAGCCGCCGACATTTCCGACGACTATAGGGTCGTCCCCACAACCACGGGCCAAAGTTGGCCAGCCGTCGACATGTCCGACGACTATAGGGTCGTCCCCACGACCCCGAGACTAGATTGGCCCGCCACCGTCATGTCCGACGACAATAGGGTCGTCCCCAACACCCCGGGTCCAGGTTGGCCAGCCGCCGACATTTCCGACGACTATAGTGTCGTCCCTACGACACCGGGCCAAAGTTGGCCAGCCGCCGACATGTCCGACGACTATAGGGTCATCCCCACGACCCCGGGACTAGATTGGCCCGCCACCGTCAAGTCCGACGACTATAGGGTCGTCCCCACGACCTCGGGACTAGGTTGGCCGGCCGCCGACATGTCCGACCACTATTGGGTCGTCCCCACGACACCGGGCCAAAGTTGGCCCGCCGCCGACATGTCCGACGACTATAGGGTCGTCCCCACGACCCCGGGACTAGATTGGCCCGCCACCGTCATGTCCGACGATTATAGGGTCGTCCCCACGACCCCGGTACAAGGTTGGCCCGCCGCCGACTTGTCCGACGACTATAGGGTCGTACCCACCACCCCGGGACTAGGCTGACAAGCCGCCAACATGTCCGACGACTATAGGGTCGTCCCCACGACCCCGGGCCAAAGAAGTCCAGCCGCCGTCTTGTCCGACGACTATAGGGTCGTCCCTACGACCCCGGGACTAGATTGGCCCGCCACCGTCATGTCCAACGACTATAGGGTCGTCCCCACAACCACGGGCCAAAGTTAGCCAGCCGTCGACATGTCCGACGACTATAGGGTCGTCCCCACGACCCCGGGCCAAAGTTGACCAGCCGCCGACATGTCCGACGACTATAGGGTCGTCCCCACGACCCCGAGACTAGATTGGCACGCCACCGTCATGTCCGACGACAATAGGGTCGGCCCCACGACTCCGGGTCCAGGTTGGCCAGCCGCCGACATTTCCGACGACTATAGAGTCGTCCCCACGACACCGGTTCAAAGTTGGCCAGCCGCCGACATGTCCGACGACTATAGGGTCGTCCCCACGACCCCGGGGCTAGATTGGCCCGCCACCGTCATATCCAACGACTATAGGGTCGTCCCCACAACCACGGGCCAAAGTTGGCCAGCCGCCGACATGTCCGACGACTATAGGGTCGTCCCCACGACCCCGGGCCAAAGTTGGCAAGCCGCCGAAATGTCCGACGACTGTAGGGTCGTCCCCACGACCCCGGGACTAGGTTGGCCAGCCGCCGACATGTCCGACGACTATAGGGTCGTCCCGACGACCCCGGGCCAATGATGGCCAATCGCCAACATGTCCGACGACTATAGGGTCGTCCCTACGACCCCGGGACTAGATTGGCCCGCCACCGTCATGTCCAACGATTATAGGGTCGTCCCCACGACCCCGGGACTAGATTGGCCCGCCACCGTCATGTCCGACGAATATAGGGTCGTCCCCACGACCCCGGGACAAGCTTGGCCCGCCGCCGACTTGTCCGACGACTATAGGGTCGTCCCCACGACCCCGGGACTAGATTGGCCCGCCACCGTCATGTCCGACGACAATAGGGTCGTCCCCACGACCCCGGGTCTAGGTTGGCCAGCTGCCGACATGTCCGACGACTATAGAGTCGTCCCCACGACACCGCGCCAAAGTTGGACAGCCGCCGACATGTCCGACTACTATAGGGTCGTCCCCACGACCTCGGGTCTAGATTGGCCCGCTACCGTCATGTCCGAAGACTATAGGGTCGTCCCCACGACCTCGGGACTAGATTGGCCCGCTACCGTCAAGTCCGACGACTATAGTGTCGTCCCACGACCCCGGGCCAAAGTTGGCAAGCCGCCGAAATGTCCGACGACTGTAGGGTCGTCTCCACGACCCCGGGACTAGATTGGCCCGCCACCGTCAAGTCCGACGACTATAGGGTCGTCCCCACGACCTCGGGACTAGGTTGGCCAGCCGCCGACATGTCCGACCACTATTGGGTCGTCCCCACGACCACGGGCCAAAGTTGGCCAGCCGCCGACATGTCCGACGACTATAGGGTCGTCCCCACGACCCCGGGCCAAAGATGTCCAGCCGCCGTCTTGTCCGACGCCTATAGGGTCGTCCCCACGACCCCGGGACTGGATTGGCCTGCCACCGTCATGTCCAACGACTATAGGGTCGTCCCCACCACCACGGGTCCAGGTTGGCCAGCCGCCGACATTTCCGACGACTGTAGAGTCGTCCCCACGACACCGGGCCAAAGTTGGCCAGCCGCCGACATGTCCGACGACTATAGGGTCGTCCCCACGACCCCGGGACAAGGTTGGCCCGCCGCCGACATGTCCGACGAATATAGGGCCGTACCCACGACCCCGGGACTAGGCTGACAAGCCGCCAACATGTCCGACGACTATAGGGTCGTCCCCACGACCCTAGGACTAGGTTGGCCAGCCGCCGACATGTCCGACGACTATAGAGTCGTCCCCACGACACCGGGCCAAAGTTGGACAGCCGCCGACATGTCCGACTACTATAGGGTCGTCCCCAGGACCTCGGGTCTAGATTGGCCCGCTACCGTCATGTCCGAAGACTATAGGGTCGTCCCCACGACCACGGGACTAGATTGGCCCGCCACCGCCATGTCCGACGACAATAGGGTCGTCCCCACGACCCCGGGTCTAGGTTGGCCAGCCGCCGACATGTCCGACGACAATCGGATCGTCCCCACGCCCACGCGCCAAAGTTGGCCAGCCGCCGACATGTCCGACGACTATTGGATCGTCCCCACGACCACGGGCCAAAGTTGGCCAGCCGCCGACATGTCCGACGACTGTAGGGTCGTCCCCACGACCCCGGGCCAAAGTTGGCCAGCCGCCGACATGTCCGACGACTATTGGATCGTCCCCACGACCCCGGGCCAAAGTTGGCCAGCCGCCGACATGTCCGACGACTATAGGGTCGTCCCCACGACCCCGAGACTAGATTGGCCCGCCACCGTCATGTCCGACGACAATAGGGTTGGCCCCACGACTCCGGGTCCAGGTTGGCCAGCCGCCGACATTTCCGACGACTATAGAGTCGTCCCCACGACACCGGTTCAAAGTTGGCCAGCCGCCGACATGTCCGACGACTATAGGGTCGTCCCCACGACCCCGGGACTAGATTGGCCCGCCACCGTCATATCCAACGACTATAGGGTCGTCCCCACAACCACGGGCCAAAGTTGGCCAGCCGCCGACATGTCCGACGACTATAGGGTCGTCCCCACGACCCCGGGCCAAAGTTGGCAAGCCGCCGAAATGTCCGACGACTGTAGGGTCGTCCCCACAACCACGGGACTAGGTTGGCCAGCCGCCGACATGTCCGACGACTATAGGGTCGTCCCGACGACCCCGGGCCAATGATGGCCAATCGCCAACATGTCCGACGACTATAGGGTCGTCCCCACGACCCCGGGACTAGATTGGCCCGCCACCGTCATGTCCGACGACAATAGGGTCGTCCCCACGACCCCGGGTCTAGGTTGGCCAGCTGCCGACATGTCCGACGACTATAGAGTCGTCCCCACGACACCGCGCCAAAGTTGAACAGCCGCCGACATGTCCGACTACTATAGGGTCGTCCCCACGACCTCGGGTCTAGATTGGCCCGCCACCGTCATGTCCGACGAATATAGGGTCGTCCCCACGACCCCGGGACAAGCTTGGCCCGCCGCCGACTTGTCCGACGACTATAGGGTCGTCCCCACGACCTCGGGACTAGGTTGGCCAGCCGCCGACATGTCCGACCACTATTGGGTCGTCCCCACGACCCCGGGCCAAAGGTGTCCAGCCGCCGTCTTGTCCGACGCCTATAGGGTCGTCCCCACGACCCCGGGACTAGATTGGCCTGCCACCGTCATGTCCAACGACTATAGGGTCGTCCCCACCACCACGGGCCAAAGTTGGCCAGCCGCCGACATGTCCGACGACTATAGGGTCGTCCCCACGACCCCGGGACTAGATTGGCCCGCCACCGTCATGTCCGACGACAATAGGGTCGTCCCCACGACCCCGGGTCTACGTTGGCCAGCTGCCGACATGTCCGACGTCTATAGAGTCGTCCCCACGACACCGCGCCAAAGTTGGACAGCCGCCGACATGTCCGACTACTATAGGGTCGTCCCCACGACCCCGGGTCTAGGTTGGCCAGCCGCCGACTTGTCCGACGACTATAGGGTCGTCCCCACGACCCCGGGACATGGTTGGCCCGCCGCCGACATGTCCGACGCATATAGGGCCGTACCCACGACCCCGGGACTAGGCTGACAAGCCGCCAACATGTCCGACGACTATAGGGTCGTCCCCACGACCCCGGGCCAAAGTTGGTCAGCCGCCGAAATGTCCGTCGACTATAGGGTCGTCCCCACGACCCCGGGCCAAAGTTGGCAAGCCGCCGAAATGTCCGACGACTGTAGGGTCGTCCCCACGACCCCGGGACTAGATTGGCCCGCCACCGTCAAGTCCGACGACTATAGGGTCGTCCCCACGACCTCGGAACTAGGTTGGCCGGCCGCCGACATGTCCGACCACTATTGGGTCGTCCCCACGACACCGGGCCAAAGTTGGCCAGCCGCCGACATGTCCGACGACTATAGGGTCGTCCCCACGACCCCGGGGCAAGGTTGGCCCGCCGCCGACTTGTCCGACGACTATAGGGTCGTACCCACGACCCCGGGACTAGGCTGACAAGCCGCCAACATGTCCGAAGACTATAGGGTCGTCCCTACGACCCCGGGACTAGATTGGCCCGCCACCGTCATGTCCAACGATTATAGGGTCGTCCCCACGACCCCGGGTCTAGGTTGGCCAGCCCCCGACATGTCCGACGACTATAGAGTCGTCCCCACGACCCCGGGTCTAGGTTGGCCAGCCGCCGACATGTCCGACGACTATAGAGTCGTCCCCACGACACCGGGCCAAAGTTGGACAGCCGCCGACATGTCCGACTACTATAGGGTCGTCCCCAGGACCTCGGGTCTAGATTGGCCCGCTACCGTCATGTCCGAAGACTATAGGGTTGTCCCCACGACCACGGGACTAGATTGGCCCGCCACCGCCATGTCCGACGACAATAGGGTCGTCCCCACGACCCCGGGTCTAGGGTGGCCAGCCGCCGACATGTCCGACGACAATCGGATCGTCCCCACGCCCACGCGCCAAAGTTGGCCAGCCGCCGACATGTCCGACGACTATTGGATCGTCCCCACGACCACGGGCCAAAGTTGGCCAGCCGCCGACATGTCCGACGACAATCGGATCGTCCCCACGACCACGCGCCAAAGTTGGCCAGCCGCCGACATGCCCGACGACTATAGGGTCGTCCCCACGACCCCGGGACTAGATTGGCCCGCCACCGTCATGTCCAACGACTATAGGGTCGTCCCCACAACCACGGGCCAAAGTTGGCCAGCCGCCGACATGTCCGACGACTATAGGGTCGTCCCCACCACCACGGGCCAAAGTTGGCCAGCCGCCGACATGTCCGACGACTATAGGGTCGTCCCCACGACCCCGAGACTAGATTGGCCTGCTACCGTCATGTCCGACGACAATAGGGTCGTCCCCACGACCCCGGGTCCAGGTTGGCCAGCCGCCGACATTTCCGACGACTATAGAGTCGTCCTCACGACACCGGGCCAAAGTTGGCCAGCCGCCGACATGTCCGACGACTATAGGGTCGTCCCTACGACCCCGGGACTAGATTGGCCCGCCACCGTCATGTCCCACGATTATAGGGTCGTCCCCACGACCCCGGGACTAGATTGGCCCGCCACCGTCATGTCCGACGAATATAGGGTCGTCCCCACGACTCCGGGACAAGCTTGGCCCGCCGCCGACTTGTCCGACGACTATAGGGTCGTCCCCACGACCCCGGGACTAGATTGGCCCGCCACCGTCATGTCCGACGACAATAGGGTCGTCCCCACGACCCCGGGTCTACGTTGGCCAGCTGCCGACATGTCCGACGTCTATAGAGTCGTCCCCACGACACCGCGCCAAAGTTGGACAGCCGCCGACATGTCCGACTACTATAGGGTCGTCCCCACGACCCCGGGTCTAGGTTGGCCAGCCGCCGACTTGTCCGACGACTATAGGGTCGTCCCCACGACCCCGGGACATGGTTGGCCCGCCGCCGACATGTCCGACGCATATAGGGCCGTACCCACGACCCCGGGACTAGGCTGACAAGCCGCCAACATGTCCGACGACTATAGGGTCGTCCCCACGACCCCGGGCCAAAGTTGGTCAGCCGCCGAAATGTCCGACGACTATAGGGTCGTCCCCACGACCCCGGGCCAAAGTTGGCAAGCCGCTGAAATGTCCGACGACTTTAGGGTTGTCCCCACGACCCCGGGACTACATTGGCCCGCCACCGTCAAGTCCGACGACTATAGGGTCGTCCCCAGGACCTCGGGACTAGATTGGCCCGCCACCGTCAAGTCCGTCGACTATAGGGTCGTCCCCACGACCCCGGGCGAAAGTTGGCAAGCCGCCGAAATGTCCGACGACTGTAGGGTCGTCCCCACGACCCCGGGACTAGATTGGCCCGCCACCGTCAAGTCCGACGACTATAGGGTCGTCCCCACGACCTCGGGACTAGGTTGGCCGGCCGCCGACATGTCCGACCACTATTGGGTCGTCCCCACGACACCGGGACAAAGTTGGCCAGCCGCCGACATGTCCGACGACTATAGGGTCGTCCCCACGACCCCGGGGCAAGGTTGGCCCGCCGCCGACTTGTCCGACGACTATAGGGTCGTACCCACGACCCCGGGACTAGGCTGACAAGCCGCCAACATGTCCGAAGACTATAGGGTCGTCCCTACGACCCCGGGACTAGATTGGCCCGCCACCGTCATGTCCAACGATTATAGGGTCGTCCCCACGACCCCGGGTCTAGGTTGGCCAGACCCCGACATGTCCGACGACTATAGAGTCGTCCCCACGACCCCGGGTCTAGGTTGGCCAGCCGCCGACATGTCCGACGACTATAGAGTCGTCCCCACGACACCGGGCCAAAGTTGGACAGCCGCCGACATGTCCGACTACTATAGGGTCGTCCCCAGGACCTCGGGTCTAGATTGGCCCGCTACCGTCATGTCCGAAGACTATAGGGTTGTCCCCACGACCACGGGACTAGATTGGCCCGCCACCGCCATGTCCGACGACAATAGGGTCGTCCCCACGACCCCGGGTCTAGGGTGGCCAGCCGCCGACATGTCCGACGACAATCGGATCGTCCCCACGCCCACGCGCCAAAGTTGGCCAGCCGCCGACATGTCCGACGACTATTGGATCGTCCCCACGACCACGGGCCAAAGTTGGTCAGCCGCCGACATGTCCGACGACAATCGGATCGTCCCCACGACCACGCGCCAAAGTTGGCCAGCCGCCGACATGCCCGACGACTATAGGGTCGTCCCCACGACCCCGGGACTAGATTGGCCCGCCACCGTCATGTCCAACGACTATAGGGTCGTCCCCACAACCACGGGCCAAAGTTGGCCAGCCGCCGACATGTCCGACGACTATAGGGTGGTCCCCACGACACCGAGACTAGATTGGCCCGCTACCGTCAAGTCCGACGACAATAGGGTCGTTCCCACGACCCCGGGTCCAGGTTGGCCAGCCGCCGACATTTCCGACGACTATAGAGTCGTCCCCACGACACCGGGCCAAAGTTGGCAAGCCGCTGAAATGTCCGACGACTTTAGGGTTGTCCCCACGACCCCGGGACTACATTGGCCCGCCACCGTCAAGTCCGACGACTATAGGGTCGTCCCCAGGACCTCGGGACTAGATTGGCCCGCCACCGTCAAGTCCGACGACTAAAGGGTCGTCCCCACGACCCCGGGCCAAAGTTGGCAAGCCGCCGAAATGTCCGACGACTATAGGGTCGTCCCCACGACCCCGGGACTAGATTGGCCCGCCACCGTCAAGTCCGACGACTATAGGGTCGTCCCCACGACCTCGGGACTAGGTTGGCCAGCCGCCGACATGTCCGACCACTATAGGGTCGTCCCCACGACCCCGGGCCAAAGATGTCCAGCCGCCGTCTTCTCCGGGGACAATAGGGTCGTCGTCACGACCCCGGGTCCAGGTTGGCCAGCCGCCGACATTTCCGACGACTATAGAGTCGTCCCCACGACACCGGGCCAAAGTTGGCCAGCCGCCGACATGTCCGACGACTATAGGGTCGTCCCCACGACCCCGGGGCAAGGTTGGCCCGCCGCCGACTTGTCCGACGACTATAGGGTCGTACCCACGACCCCGGGACTAGGCTGACAAGCCGCCAACATGTCCGAAGACTATAGGGTCGTCCCTACGACCCCGGGACTAGATTGGCCCGCCACCGTCATGTCCAACGATTATAGGGTCGTCCCCACGACCCCGGGTCTAGGTTGGCCAGACCCCGACATGTCCGACGACTATAGAGTCGTCCCCACGACCCCGGGTCTAGGTAGGCCAGCCGCCGACATGTCCGACGACTATAGAGTCGTCCCCACGACACCGGGCCAAAGTTGGACAGCCGCCGACATGTCCGACTACTATAGGGTCGTCCCCAGGACCTCGGGTCTAGATTGGCCCGCTACCGTCATGTCCGAAGACTATAGGGTTGTCCCCACGACCACGGGACTAGATTGGCCCGCCACCGCCATGTCCGACGACAATAGGGTCGTCCCCACGACCCCGGGTCTAGGGTGGCCAGCCGCCGACATGTCCGACGACAATCGGATCGTCCCCACGCCCACGCGCCAAAGTTGGCCAGCCGCCGACATGTCCGACGACTATTGGATCGTCCCCACGACCACGGGCCAAAGTTGGCCAGCCGCCGACATGTCCGACGACAATCGGATCGTCCCCACGACCACGCGCCAAAGTTGGCCAGCCGCCGACATGCCCGACGACTATAGGGTCGTCCCCACGACCCCGGGACTAGATTGGCCCGCCACCGTCATGTCCAACGACTATAGGGTCGTCCCCACAACCACGGGCCAAAGTTGGCCAGCCGCCGACATGTCCGACGACTATAGGGTCGTCCCCACGACACCGAGACTAGATTGGCCCGCTACCGTCATGTCCGACGACAATAGGGTCGTTCCCACGACCCCGGGTCCAGGTTGGCCAGCCGCCGACATTTCCGACGACTATAGAGTCGTCCCCACGACACCGGGCCAAAGTTGGCAAGCCGCTGAAATGTCCGACGACTTTAGGGTTGTCCCCACGACCCCGGGACTACATTGGCCCGCCACCGTCAAGTCCGACGACTATAGGGTCGTCCCCAGGACCTCGGGACTAGATTGGCCCGCCACCGTCAAGTCCGACGACTAAAGGGTCGTCCCCACGACCCCGGGCCAAAGTTGGCAAGCCGCCGAAATGTCCGACGACTATAGGGTCGTCCCCACGACCCCGGGACTAGATTGGCCCGCCACCGTCAAGTCCGACGACTATAGGGTCGTCCCCACGACCTCGGGACTAGGTTGGCCAGCCGCCGACATGTCCGACCACTATAGGGTCGTCCCCACGACCCCGGGCCAAAGATGTCCAGCCGCCGTCTTCTCCGGGGACTATAGGGTCGTCGTCACGACCCCGGGTCCAGGTTGGCCAGCCGCCGACATTTCCGACGACTATAGAGTCGTCCCCACGACACCGGGCCAAAGTTGGCCAGCCGCCGACATGTCCGACGACTATAGGGTCGTCCCCACGACCCCGGGCCAAAGATGTCCAGCCGCCGTCTTGTCCGACGACTATAGGGTCGTCCCCACGACCCCGAGTCCAAGTTGGCCAGCCGCCGACATTTCCGACGACTATAGAGTCGTCCCCACGACCCCGGGCCAAAGTTGGCCAGACGCCGACATGTCCGACGACTATAGGGTCGTCCCCACGACCCCGAGACTAGATTGGCCCGCCACCGTCATGTCCGACGACAATAGGGTCGTCCCCACGACCCCGGGTCCAGGTTGGCCAGCCGCCGACATTTCCGACGACTATAGAGTCGTCTCCACGACACCGGGCCAAAGTTGGCCAGCCGCCGACATGTCCGACGACTATAGGGTCGCCCCACGACCCCGGGACTAGATCGGCCCGCCGCCGTCATGTCCGACGACAATAGGGTCGTCCCCACGACCCCGGGACTAGGTTGACAAGCCGCCAACATATCCGACGACTATACGGTCGTCCCCACGACCTCGGGACTAGGTCGGCCAGCCGCCGACATGTCCGACGACTATAGGGTCGTCCCCACGACCCCGGGCCAAAGTTGGCAAGCCGCCGAAATGTCCGACGACTATAGGGTCGTCCCCACAACCCCGGGACTAGATTGGCCCGCCACCGTCAAGTCCGACGACTATAGGATCGTCTCCACGACCACGGGCCAAAGTTGGCCAGCCGCCGACATGTCCGTCGACTATAGGGTCGTCCTCACGACCCCGGGCCAATGTTGGCCAATCGCCGACATGTCCGACGACTATAGGGTCGTCCCTACGACCCCGGGACTAGATTGGCCCGCCACCGTCATGTCCAACGACTATAGGGTCGTCCCCACGACCATGGGCCAAAGTTGGCCAGCCGCCGATATGTCCAACGAGTTTTGGGTCGTCCCCACGACCCCGGGATAAGATTGGCCCGCCACCGTCAAGTCCGACGACTATAGGGTCGTCCCCACGACCCCGGGCAAATTTGGCAAGCCGCCGACATATCCGACGACTATAGGGTCGTCCCCAAAACCCCGGGACTAGATTGGCCCGCCACCGTCATGTCCGACGATTATAGGGTCGTCCCCACGACCTCGGGACTAGGTTGACAAGCCGCCAACATGTCCGACGACTATAGGGTCGTCCCCACGACCCCGGGCCAAAGTCGGCATGCCGCCGCAATGTCCGACGACTATAGGGTCGCCCCACGACCCCGGGCCAATGTTGGCCAATCGCCGACATGTCCGACGACTATAGGGTCGTTACTACGACCCCGGGACTAGATTGGCCCGCCACCGTCATGTCCGACGACTATAGGGTCTTCCCCACGACCCCGGGCCAAGCTTGGCCCGCCGCCGACTTGTCCGACGACTATAGGGTTGTCGCCACGACCCCGGGTCTAGGTTGGCCAGCCGCCGACATGTCCGACGACTATAGGGTTGCCCCCACGACCCCGGGCCAAAGTTGGCAAGCCGCCGAAATGTCCGACGACTGTAGGGTCGTCCCCACGACCCCGGGACTAGATTGGCCCGCCACCGTCAAGTCCGACGACTATAGGGTCGTCCCCACGACCTCGGGACTATGTTGGCCAGCCGCCGACATGTCCGACGACTATAGGGTCGTCCCCACGACCCCGGGCCAATGTTGGCCAATCGCCGACATGTCCGACGACTATAGGGTCGTCCCCACGACCCCGGGCCAATGTTGGCCAATCGCCGACATGTCCGACGACTGTAGGGTCGTCCCCACGACACCGGGACTAGATTGGCCCGCCACCGTCAAGCCCGACGACTATAGGGTCGTCCCCACGACCTCGGGACTAGGTTGGCCAGCCGCCGACATGTCCGACGACTATAGGGTCGTCCCCACGACCCCGGGCCAATGTTGGCATGCCGCTGAAATGTCCGACGCCTATAGGGTCGTCCCCACGACCCCGGCCCAAAGTTGGCAAGCCGCCGAAATGTCCGACGACTATAGGGTCGTCCCCACGACCGCGGGCCAAAGATGTTCAGCCGCCGTCTTGTCCGACGACTATAGGGTCGTCCCCACGACCCCGGGAGTAGATTGGCCCGCCATCGTCATGTCCGACGACTATAGGGTCGTCCCCACGACCCGGGCCCAAAGTTGGCAAGCCGCCGAAATGTCCGACGACTATAGGGTCGTCCCCACGACCGCGGGCCAAAGATGTTCAGCCGCCGTCTTGTCCGACGACTATAGGGTCGTCCCCACGACCCCGGGTCTAGGTTGGCCAGACCCCGACATGTCCGACGACTATAGAGTCGTCCCCACGACCCCGGGGCAAGGTTGGCCCGCCGCCGACTTGTCCGACGACTATAGGGTCGTACCCACGACCCCGGGACTAGGCTGACAAGCCGCCAACATGTCCGACGACTATAGGGTCGTCCCCACGACCGGGGGCCAAAGTTGGCAAGCCGCCGAAATGTCCGACGACTGTAGGGTCGTCCCCACGACCCCGGGACTAGATTGGCCCGCCACCGTGAAGTCCGACGACTATAGGGTCGTCCCCACGACCTCGGGACTAGGTTGGCCAGCCGCCGACATGTCCGACGACTATAGGGTCGTCCCCACGACCCCGGGCCAATGTTGACCAATCGCCGACATGTCCGACGACTATAGGGTCGTCCCTACGACCCCGGGACTAGGTTGGCCCGCCACCGTCATGTCCGACGACTATAGGGTCGTCCCCACGACCTCGGGACTAGGTTGGCCTGCCGCCGACATATCCGACGACTATAGGGTCGTCCCCACGACCACGGGCCAAGGTTGGACAGCAGTCGACATATCCGACGACTATAGGGTCGTCCCCACGACCCCGGGCCAATGTTGGCCAATCGCCGACATGTCCGACGACTACAGGGTCGCCCTACGACCCCGGGACTAGATAGGCCCGCCACCGTCAAGTCCGACGACTATAGGGTCGTCCCCACGACCTCGGGACTATGTTGGCCAGCCGCCGACATGTCCGTCGACTATAGGGTCGTCCCCACGACCCCGGGCCAATGTTGGCCAATCGCCGACATGTCCGGCGACTATAGGGTCGTCCCTACGACCCCGGGACTAGATTGGCCCGCCACCGTCATGTCCGACGACTATAGGGTCGTCCCCACGACCCCGGGACTAGGTTGACAAGCCGCCGAAATGTCCGACGATTATAGGGTCGTCCCCACGACCGCGAGCCAAGGATGTCCAGCCGCCGTCTTGTTCGACGACTATAGGGTCGTACCCACGACCCCGGGACTAGATTGGCCCGCCACCGTCATGTCCAACGACTATAGGGTCGTCCCCCCGACCATGGGCCAAAGTTGGCCAGCCGCCGATATGTCCAACGACTATTGGGTCGTCCCCACGACCCCGGGACTAGATTGGCCCGCCATCGTCAAGTCCGACGACTATAGGGTCGTCCCCACGACCCCGGGCAAATTTGGCAAGCCGCCGACATATCCGACGACTATAGGGTCGTCCCCACAACCCCGGGACTAGATTGGCCCGCCACCCTCAAGTCCGACGACTATAGGATCGTCTCCACGACCACGGCCCAAAGTTGGCCAGCCGCCAACATGTCAAACGACTATTGGGTCGTCCCCACGACCACGGGCCAAAGTTATCCAGCCGCCGACATGTCCGACGACTATAGGGTCGTCCCCACGACCCCGGGCCAAAGTTGGCAAGCCGCCGAAATGTCCGACGACTATAGGGTCGTCCCCACGACCGCGGGCCAAAGTTGGCAAGCCGCCGAAATGTCCGACGACTGTAGGGTCGTCCCCACGACCCCGGGACTAGATTGGCCCGCCACCGTGAAGTCCGACGACTATAGGGTCGTCCCCACGACCTCGGGACTAGGTTGGCCAGCCGCCGACATTTCCGACGAATATAGGGTCGTCCACACGACCCCGGGCCAATGTTGACCAATCGCCGACATGTCCGACGACTATAGGGTCGTCCCTACGACCCCGGGACTAGGTTGGCCCGCCACCGTCATGTCCGACGACTATAGGGTCGTCCCCACGACCTCGGGACTAGGTTGGCCTGCCGCCGACATATCCGACGACTATAGGGTCGTCCCCACGACCACGGGCCAAGGTTGGACAGCCGCCGACATATCCGACGACTATAGGGTCGTCCCCACGACCCCGGGCCAATGTTGGCCAATCGCCGACATGTCCGACGACTACAGGGGTCGTCCCTACGACCCCGGGACTAGATAGGCCCGCCACCGTCATGTCCGACGACTATCGGATCGTCCCCACGACCACGGACCAAAGTTGGCCAGCCGCCGACATGTCCGACGACTATTGGGGCGTCCCCACGACCCCGGGCCAAAGTTGGCCAGCCGCCGACTTGTCCGACGTCTATGGGGTCGTCCCCACGACCCCACGACTAGATTGGCCCGCCACCGTCATGTCCGACGACAATAGGGTCGTCCCCACGACCACGGGCCAAAGTTGGCAAGCTGCCGACTTGTCCGATGACTATATGGTCGTCCCCACGACCCCGGGACTAGGTAGACCCGCCGCCGACGTGTCCGACAACTATAGGGTCGTCCCCACGACCCCGGGCCAAAGTTGGCAAGCCGCCGAAATGTCCGACGACTATAGGGTGGTCCCCACAACCCCGGGACTAGATTGGCCCGCCACCGTCAAGTCCGACGACTATAGGATCGTCTCCACGACCACGGGCCAAAGTTGGCCAGCCGCCGACATGTCCGACGACTATATAATCGTCGCCACGACCCCGGGCAAATTTGGCAAGCCGCCGACATATCCGACGACTATAGGGTCGTCCCCACAACCCCGGGACTAGATTGGCCCGCCACCCTCAAGTCCGACGACTATAGGATCGTCTCCACGACCACGGCCCAAAGTTGGCCAGCCGCCGACATGTTCAACGACTATTGGGTCGTCCCCACGACCACGGGCCAAAGTTATCCAGCCGCCGACATGTCCGACGACTATAGGGTCGTCCCCACGACCCCGGGCCAAAGTTGGCAAGCCGCCGAAATGTCCGACGACTATAGGGTCGTCCCCACGACCGCGGGCCAAAGATGTCCAGCCGCCGTCTTGTCCGACGACTATAGGGTCGTCCCCACGACCCCGGGACTAGATTGGCCCGCCACCGTCATGTCCAACGACTATAGGGTCGTCCCCACGACCATGGGCCAAAGTTGGCCAGCCGCCGACATATCCGACGACTATAGGGTCGTCCCCACGACCCCGGGCCAATGTTGGCCAATCGCCGACATGTCCGACGACAACAGGGTCGTCCCTACGACCCCGGGACTAGATAGGCCCGCCACCGTCATGTCCGACGACTATCGGATCGTCCCCACGACCACGGGCCAAAGTTGGCCAGCCGCCGACATGTCCGACGACTATTGGGTCGTCCCCACGACCCCGGGCCAAAGTTGGCCAGCCGCCGACTTGTCCGACGACTATGGGGTCGTCCCCACGACCCCAGGACTAGATTGGCCCGCCACCGTCATGTCCGACGACAATAGGGTCGTCCCCACGACCACGGGCCAAAGTTGGCAAGCTGCCGAAATGTCCGACGACTATAGGGTCGTCCCCACGACCGCGGGCCAAAGATGTCCAGCCGCCGTCTTGTCCGACGACTATAGGGTCGTCCCTACGACCCCGGGACTAGATTGGTCCGCCACCGTCATGTCCGACGACTATAGGGTCGTCCCCACGACCGCGGGCAAATTTGGCAAGCCGCCGACATATCCGACGACTATAGGGTCGTCCCCACGACCGCGGGCCAAAGATGTCCAGCCGCCGTCTTGTCCGACGACTATAGGGTCGTACCCACGACCCCGGGACTAGATTGGCCCGCCACCGTCATGTCCAACGACTATAGGGTCGTCCCCACGACCATGGGCCAACGTTGGCCAGCCGCCGATATGTCCAACGACTATTGGGTCGTCCCCACGACCCCGGGACTAGATTGGCCCGCCATCGTCAAGTCCGACGACTATAGGGTCGTCCCCACGACCCCGGGCAAATTTGGCAAGCCGCCGACATATCCGACGACTATAGGGTCGTCCCCACAACCCCGGGACTAGATTGGCCCGCCACCCTCAAGTCCGACGACTATAGGATCGTCTCCACGACCACGGCCCAAAGTTGGCCAGCCATCAACATGTCAAACGACTATTGGGTCGTCCCCACGACCACGGGCCAAAGTTATCCAGCCGCCGACATGTCCGACGACTATAGGGTCGTCCCCACGACCCCGGGCCAAAGTTGGCAAGCCGCCGAAATGTCCGACGACTATAGGGTCGTCCCCACGACCGCGGGCCAAAGATGTCCAGCCGCCGTCTTGTCCGACGACTATAGGGTCGTCCCTACGACCCCGGGACTAGATTGGTCCGCCACCGTCATGTCCGACGACTATAGGGTCGTCCCCACGACCGCGGGCCAAAGTTGGCAAGCCGCCGAAATGTCCGACGACTGTAGGGTCGTCCCCACGACCCCGGGACTAGATTGGCCCGCCACCGTGAAGTCCGACGACTATAGGGTCGTCCCCACGACCTCGGGACTAGGTTGGCCAGCCGCCGACATTTCCGACGAATATAGGGTCGTCCACACGACCCCGGGCCAATGTTGACCAATCGCCGACATGTCCGACGACTATAGGGTCGTCCCTACGACCCCGGGACTAGGTTGGCCCGCCACCGTCATGTCCGACGACTATAGGGTCGTCCCCACGACCTCGGGACTAGGTTGGCCTGCCGCCGACATATCCGACGACTATAGGGTCGTCCCCACGACCACGGGCCAATGTTGGACAGCCGCCGACATATCCGACGACTATAGGGTCGTCCCCACGACCCCGGGCCAATGTTGGCCAATCGCCGACATGTCCGACGACTACAGGGTCGTCCCTACGACCCCGGGACTAGATAGGCCCGCCACCGTCATGTCCGACGACTATCGGATCGTCCCCACGACCACGGACCAAAGTTGACCAGCCGCCGACATGTCCGACGACTATTGGGTCGTCCCCACGACCCCGGGCCAAAGTTGGCCAGCCGCCGACTTGTCCGACGTCTATGGGGTCGTCCCCACGACCCCACGACTAGATTGGCCCGCCACCGTCATGTCCGACGACAATAGGGTCGTCCCCACGACCACGGGCCAAAGTTGGCAAGCTGCCGACTTGTCCGATGACTATATGGTCGTCCCCACGACCCCGGGACTAGGTAGTCCCGCCGCCGACGTGTCCGACAACTATAGGGTCGTCCCCACGACCCCGGGCCAAAGTTGGCAAGCCGCCGAAATGTCCGACGACTATAGGGTGGTCCCCACAACCCCGGGACTAGATTGGCCCGCCACCGTCAAGTCCGACGACTATAGGATCGTCTCCACGACCACGGGCCAAAGTTGGCCAGCCGCCGACATGTCCGACGACTATATAATCGTCGCCACGACCCCGGGCAAATTTGGCAAGCCGCCGACATATCCGACGACTATAGGGTCGTCCCCACAACCCCGGGACTAGATTGGCCCGCCACCCTCAAGTCCGACGACTATAGGATCGTCTCCACGACCACGGCCCAAAGTTGGCCAGCCGCCGACATGTTCAACGACTATTGGGTCGTCCCCACGACCACGGGCCAAAGTTATCCAGCCGCCGACATGTCCGACGACTATAGGGTCGTCCCCACGACCCCGGGCCAAAGTTGGCAAGCCGCCGAAATGTCCGACGACTATAGGGTCGTCCCCACGACCGCGGGCCAAAGATGTCCAGCCGCCGTCTTGTCCGACGACTATAGGGTCGTCCCCACGACCCCGGGACTAGATTGGCCCGCCACCGTCATGTCCAACGACTATAGGGTCGTCCCCACGACCATGGGCCAAAGTTGGCCAGCCGCCGACATATCCGACGACTATAGGGTCGTCCCCACGACCCCGGGCCAATGTTGGCCAATCGCCGACATGTCCGACGACAACAGGGTCGTCCCTACGACCCCGGGACTAGATAGGCCCGCCACCGTCATGTCCGACGACTATCGGATCGTCCCCACGACCACGAGCCAAAGTTGGCCAGCCGCCGACATGTCCGACGACTATTGGGTCGTCCCCACGACCCCGGGCCAAAGTTGGCCAGCCGCCGACTTGTCCGACGACTATGGGGTCGTCCCCACGACCCCAGGACTAGATTGGCCCGCCACCGTCATGTCCGACGACAATAGGGTCGTCCCCACGACCACGGGCCAAAGTTGGCAAGCTGCCGACTTGTCCGACGACTATAGGGTCGTCCCCACGACCCCGGGACGAGGTAGACCCGCCGCCGACGTGTCCGACAACTATAGGGTCGTCCCCACGACCCCGGGCCAAAGTTGGCAAGCCGCCGAAATGTCCGACGACTGTAGGGTCGTCCCCACGACCCCGGGACTAGATTGGCCCGCCACCGTGAAGTCCGACGACTATAGGGTCGTCCCCACGACCTCGGGACTAGGTTGGCCAGCCGCCGACATGTCCGACGACTATAGGGTCGTCCCCACGACCCCGGGCCAATGTTGGCCAATCGCCGACATGTCCGACGACTATAGGGTCGTCCCTACGACCCCGGGACTAGATTGGCCCGCCACCGTCATGTCCAACGACTATAGGGTCGTCCCCACAACCCCGGGACTAGGTTGACAAGCCGCCGAAATGTCCGACGACTATAGGGTCGTCCCCACGACCACGGGCCAAAGTTGGCCAGCCGCTGACATGTCCAACGACTATAGGGTCGTCCCCACGACCACGGGCCAAAGTTGGCCAGCCGCCGACATGTCCGACGACTATTGGATCGTCCCCACGACCACGGGCCAAAGTTGGCCAGCCGCCGACATGTCCGACGACTATAGGGTCGTCCCCACGACCCCGGGACTAGACTGGCCCGCCACCGTGAAGTCCGACGACTATAGGGTCGTCCCCACGACCTCGGGACTAGGTTGGCCAGCCGCCGACATGTCCGACGACAATAGGGTCGTCCCCACGACCCCGGGCCAATGTTGGCCAATCGCCGACATGTCCGACGACTATAGGGTCGTCCCTACGACCCCGGGACTAGATTGGCCCGCCACCGTCATGTCCAACGACTATAGGGTCGTCCCCACGACCCCGGGCCAAAGTTGGCATGCCGCCGAAATGTCCGACGACTATAGGGTCGTCCCCACGACCCCGGGCCAAAGTTGGCAAGCCGCCGAAATGTCCGACGACTATAGGGTCGTCCCCACGACCGCGAGCCAAGAATATCCAGCCGCCGTCTTGTCCGACGACTATAGGGTCGTCCCCACGACCCCGGGACTAGATTGGCCCGCCACCGTCATGTCCGACGACTATAGGGTCGTCCCCACGACCCCGGGACAAGGTTGGCCCGCCGCCGACTTGTCCGACGACTATAGGGTCGTACCCACGACCCCGGGACTAGGCTGACAAGCCGCCAACATGTCCGACGACTATAGGGTCGTCCCGACGACCCCGGGCCAATGTTGGCCAATCACCAACATGGCCGACGACTATAGGGTCGTCCCTACGACCCCGGCACTTGATTGGCCGGCCACCGTCATGTCCAACGACTATAGGGTCGTCCCCACGACCCCGGGACTAGGTTGACAAGCCGCCAACATATCCGACGACTATACGGTCGTCCCCACGACCTCGGGACTAGGTCGGCCAGCCGCCGACTTGTCCGACGACTATAGGGTCGTCCCCACGACCCCGGGCCAAAGTTGGCAAGCCGCCGAAATGTCCGACGACTATAGGGTCGTCCCCACAACCCCGGACTAGATTGGCCCGCCACCGTCAAGTCCGACGAGTATATGATCGTCTCCACGACCACGGGCCAAAGTTGGCCAGCCGCCGACATGTCCGTCGACTATAGGGTCGTCCCCACGACCCCGGACCAAAGTTGGCAAGCCGCCGAAATGTCCGACGACTATAGGGTCGTCCCCACGACCGCGGGCCAAAGATGTCCAGCCGCCGTCTTGTCCGACGACTATAGGGTCGTACCCACGACCCCGGGACTAGATTCGCCCGCCGCCGACTTGTCCGACGACTATAGGGTCGTACCCACGACCCCGGGACTAGGCTGACAAGCCGCCAACATGTCCGACGACTATAGAGTCGTCCCCACGACCCCGGGCCAATGTTGGCCAATCGCCAACATGTCCGACGACTATAGGGTCGTCCGTACGACCCCGGGAATAGATTGGCCCGCCACCGTCATGTCCGAAGACAATAGGGTCGTCCCCACGACCCCGGGTCTAGGTTGGCCAGCCGCCGACATATCCGACGACTATAGAGTCGTCCCCACGACACCGGGCCAAAGTTGGCCAGCCGCTGACATGTCCAACGACTATAGGGTCGTCCCCACGACCACGGGCCAAAGTTGGCCAGCCGTCGACATGTCCGACGACTATTGGATCGTCCCCACGACCACGGGCCAAAGTTGGCCAGCCGCCGACATGTCCGACGACTATAGGGTCGCCCCCACGACCCCGGGACTAGATTGGCCCGCCACCGTCATGTCCAACGACTATAGGGTCGTCCCCACGACCCCGGGCCAAAGTTGGCATGCCGCCGAAATGTCCAACGACTATAGGGTCGTCCCCACGACCCCGGGCCAAAGTTGGCAAGCCGCCGAAATGTCCGACGACTGTAGGGTCGTCCCCACGACCCCGGGACTAGATTGGCCCGCCACCGTGAAGTCCGACGACTATAGGGTCGTCCCCACGACCTCGGGACTAGGTTGGCCAGCCGCCGACATGTCCGACGACTATAGGGTCGTCCCCACGACCCCGGGCCAATGTTGGCCAATCGCCGACATGTCCGACGACTATAGGGTCGTCCCTACGACCCCGGGACTAGATTGGCCCGCCACCGTCATGTCCAACGACTATAGGGTCGTCCCCACGACCCCGGGCCAAAGTTGGCATGCCGCCGAAATGTCTGACGACTATAGGGTCGTCCCCACGACCCCGGGCCAAAGTTGGCAAGCCGCCGAAATGTCCGACGACTATAGGGTCGTCCCCACGACCGCGAGCCAAGAATATCCAGCCGCCGTCTTGTCCGACGACTATAGGGTCGTCCCCACGACCCCGGGACTACATTGGCCCGCCACCGTCATGTCCGACGACTATAGGGTCGTCCCCACGACCCCGGGACTAGATTGGCCCGCCACCGTGAAGTCCGACGACTATAGGGTCGTCCCCACGACCTCGGGACTAGGTTGGCCAGCCGCCGACATGTCCGACGACTATTGGGTCGTCCCCACGACCCCGGGCCAAAGTTGGCCAGCCGCCGACTTGTCCGACGACTATGGGGTCGTCCCCACGACCCCAGGACTAGATTGGCCCGCCACCGTCATGTCCGACGACAATAGGGTCGTCCCCACGACCACGGGCCAAAGTTGGCAAGCTGCCGACTTGTCCGACGGCTATAGGGTCGTCCCCACGACCCCGGGACTAGGTAGACCCGCCGCCGACGTGTCCGACAACTATAGGGTCGTCCCCACGACCCCGGGCCAAAGTTGGCAAGCCGCCGAAATGTCCGACGACTGTAGGGTCGTCCCCACGACCCCGGGACTAGATTGGCCCGCCACCGTGAAGTCCGACGACTATAGGGTCGTCCCCACGACCTCGGGACTAGGTTGGCCAGCCGCCGACATGTCCGACGACTATAGGGTCGTCCCCACGACCCCGGGCCAATGTTGGCCAATCGCCGACATGTCCGACGACTATAGGGTCGTCCCTACGACCCCGGGACTAGATTGGCCCGCCACCGTCATGTCCAACGACTATAGGGTCGTCCCCACAACCCCGGGACTAGGTTGACAAGCCGCCGAAATGTCCGACGACTATAGGGTCGTCCCCACGACCACGGGCCAAAGTTGGCCAGCCGCTGACATGTCCAACGACTATAGGGTCGTCCCCACGACCACGGGCCAAAGTTGGCCAGCCGCCGACATGTCCGACGACTATTGGATCGTCCCCACGACCACGGGCCAAAGTTGGCCAGCCGCCGACATGTCCGACGACTATAGGGTCGTCCCCACGACCCCGGGACTAGACTGGCCCGCCACCGTGAAGTCCGACGACTATAGGGTCGTCCCCACGACCTCGGGACTAGGTTGGCCAGCCGCCGACATGTCCGACGACAATAGGGTCGTCCCCACGACCCCGGGCCAATGTTGGCCAATCGCCGACATGTCCGACGACTATAGGGTCGTCCCTACGACCCCGGGACTAGATTGGCCCGCCACCGTCATGTCCAACGACTATAGGGTCGTCCCCACGACCCCGGGCCAAAGTTGGCATGCCGCCGAAATGTCCGACGACTATAGGGTCGTCCCCACGACCCCGGGCCAAAGTTGGCAAGCCGCCGAAATGTCCGACGACTATAGGGTCGTCCCCACGACCGCGAGCCAAGAATATCCAGCCGCCGTCTTGTCCGACGACTATAGGGTCGTCCCCACGACCCCGGGACTAGATTGGCCCGCCACCGTCATGTCCGACGACTATAGGGTCGTCCCCACGACCCCGGGACAAGGTTGGCCCGCCGCCGACTTGTCCGACGACTATAGGGTCGTACCCACGACCCCGGGACTAGGCTGACAAGCCGCCAACATGTCCGACGACTATAGGGTCGTCCCGACGACCCCGGGCCAATGTTGGCCAATCACCAACATGGCCGACGACTATAGGGTCGTCCCTACGACCCCGGCACTTGATTGGCCGGCCACCGTCATGTCCAACGACTATAGGGTCGTCCCCACGACCCCGGGACTAGGTTGACAAGCCGCCAACATATCCGACGACTATACGGTCGTCCCCACGACCTCGGGACTAGGTCGGCCAGCCGCCGACTTGTCCGACGACTATAGGGTCGTCCCCACGACCCCGGGCCAAAGTTGGCAAGCCGCCGAAATGTCCGACGACTATAGGGTCGTCCCCACAACCCCGGACTAGATTGGCCCGCCACCGTCAAGTCCGACGAGTATATGATCGTCTCCACGACCACGGGCCAAAGTTGGCCAGCCGCCGACATGTCCGTCGACTATAGGGTCGTCCCCACGACCCCGGACCAAAGTTGGCAAGCCGCCGAAATGTCCGACGACTATAGGGTCGTCCCCACGACCGCGGGCCAAAGATGTCCAGCCGCCGTCTTGTCCGACGACTATAGGGTCGTACCCACGACCCCGGGACTAGATTCGCCCGCCGCCGACTTGTCCGACGACTATAGGGTCGTACCCACGACCCCGGGACTAGGCTGACAAGCCGCCAACATGTCCGACGACTATAGAGTCGTCCCCACGACCCCGGGCCAATGTTGGCCAATCGCCAACATGTCCGACGACTATAGGGTCGTCCGTACGACCCCGGGAATAGATTGGCCCGCCACCGTCATGTCCGAAGACAATAGGGTCGTCCCCACGACCCCGGGTCTAGGTTGGCCAGCCGCCGACATATCCGACGACTATAGAGTCGTCCCCACGACACCGGGCCAAAGTTGGCCAGCCGCTGACATGTCCAACGACTATAGGGTCGTCCCCACGACCACGGGCCAAAGTTGGCCAGCCGTCGACATGTCCGACGACTATTGGATCGTCCCCACGACCACGGGCCAAAGTTGGCCAGCCGCCGACATGTCCGACGACTATAGGGTCGCCCCCACGACCCCGGGACTAGATTGGCCCGCCACCGTCATGTCCAACGACTATAGGGTCGTCCCCACGACCCCGGGCCAAAGTTGGCATGCCGCCGAAATGTCCAACGACTATAGGGTCGTCCCCACGACCCCGGGCCAAAGTTGGCAAGCCGCCGAAATGTCCGACGACTGTAGGGTCGTCCCCACGACCCCGGGACTAGATTGGCCCGCCACCGTGAAGTCCGACGACTATAGGGTCGTCCCCACGACCTCGGGACTAGGTTGGCCAGCCGCCGACATGTCCGACGACTATAGGGTCGTCCCCACGACCCCGGGCCAATGTTGGCCAATCGCCGACATGTCCGACGACTATAGGGTCGTCCCTACGACCCCGGGACTAGATTGGCCCGCCACCGTCATGTCCAACGACTATAGGGTCGTCCCCACGACCCCGGGCCAAAGTTGGCATGCCGCCGAAATGTCTGACGACTATAGGGTCGTCCCCACGACCCCGGGCCAAAGTTGGCAAGCCGCCGAAATGTCCGACGACTATAGGGTCGTCCCCACGACCGCGAGCCAAGAATATCCAGCCGCCGTCTTGTCCGACGACTATAGGGTCGTCCCCACGACCCCGGGACTACATTGGCCCGCCACCGTCATGTCCGACGACTATAGGGTCGTCCCCACGACCCCGGGACTAGATTGGCCCGCCACCGTGAAGTCCGACGACTATAGGGTCGTCCCCACGACCTCGGGACTAGGTTGGCCAGCCGCCGACATGTCCGACGACTATTGGGTCGTCCCCACGACCCCGGGCCAAAGTTGGCCAGCCGCCGACTTGTCCGACGACTATGGGGTCGTCCCCACGACCCCAGGACTAGATTGGCCCGCCACCGTCATGTCCGACGACAATAGGGTCGTCCCCACGACCACGGGCCAAAGTTGGCAAGCTGCCGACTTGTCCGACGACTATAGGGTCGTCCCCACGACCCCGGGACTAGGTAGACCCGCCGCCGACGTGTCCGACAACTATAGGGTCGTCCCCACGACCCCGGGCCAAAGTTGGCAAGCCGCCGAAATGTCCGACGACTGTAGGGTCGTCCCCACGACCCCGGGACTAGATTGGCCCGCCACCGTGAAGTCCGACGACTATAGGGTCGTCCCCACGACCTCGGGACTAGGTTGGCCAGCCGCCGACATGTCCGACGACTATAGGGTCGTCCCCACGACCCCGGGCCAATGTTGGCCAATCGCCGACATGTCCGACGACTATAGGGTCGTCCCTACGACCCCGGGACTAGATTGGCCCGCCACCGTCATGTCCAACGACTATAGGGTCGTCCCCACAACCCCGGGACTAGGTTGACAAGCCGCCGAAATGTCCGACGACTATAGGGTCGTCCCCACGACCACGGGCCAAAGTTGGCCAGCCGCTGACATGTCCAACGACTATAGGGTCGTCCCCACGACCACGGGCCAAAGTTGGCCAGCCGCCGACATGTCCGACGACTATTGGATCGTCCCCACGACCACGGGCCAAAGTTGGCCAGCCGCCGACATGTCCGACGACTATAGGGTCGTCCCCACGACCCCGGGACTAGACTGGCCCGCCACCGTGAAGTCCGACGACTATAGGGTCGTCCCCACGACCTCGGGACTAGGTTGGCCAGCCGCCGACATGTCCGACGACAATAGGGTCGTCCCCACGACCCCGGGCCAATGTTGGCCAATCGCCGACATGTCCGACGACTATAGGGTCGTCCCTACGACCCCGGGACTAGATTGGCCCGCCACCGTCATGTCCAACGACTATAGGGTCGTCCCCACGACCCCGGGCCAAAGTTGGCATGCCGCCGAAATGTCCGACGACTATAGGGTCGTCCCCACGACCCCGGGCCAAAGTTGGCAAGCCGCCGAAATGTCCGACGACTATAGGGTCGTCCCCACGACCGCGAGCCAAGAATATCCAGCCGCCGTCTTGTCCGACGACTATAGGGTCGTCCCCACGACCCCGGGACTAGATTGGCCCGCCACCGTCATGTCCGACGACTATAGGGTCGTCCCCACGACCCCGGGACAAGGTTGGCCCGCCGCCGACTTGTCCGACGACTATAGGGTCGTACCCACGACCCCGGGACTAGGCTGACAAGCCGCCAACATGTCCGACGACTATAGGGTCGTCCCGACGACCCCGGGCCAATGTTGGCCAATCACCAACATGGCCGACGACTATAGGGTCGTCCCTACGACCCCGGCACTTGATTGGCCGGCCACCGTCATGTCCAACGACTATAGGGTCGTCCCCACGACCCCGGGACTAGGTTGACAAGCCGCCAACATATCCGACGACTATACGGTCGTCCCCACGACCTCGGGACTAGGTCGGCCAGCCGCCGACATGTCCGACGACTATAGGGTCGTCCCCACGACCCCGGGCCAAAGTTGGCAAGCCGCCGAAATGTCCGACGACTATAGGGTCGTCCCCACAACCCCGGACTAGATTGGCCCGCCACCGTCAAGTCCGACGAGTATATGATCGTCTCCACGACCACGGGCCAAAGTTGGCCAGCCGCCGACATGTCCGTCGACTATAGGGTCGTCCCCACGACCCCGGACCAAAGTTGGCAAGCCGCCGAAATGTCCGACGACTATAGGGTCGTCCCCACGACCGCGGGCCAAAGATGTCCAGCCGCCGTCTTGTCCGACGACTATAGGGTCGTACCCACGACCCCGGGACTAGATTCGCCCGCCGCCGACTTGTCCGACGACTATAGGGTCGTACCCACGACCCCGGGACTAGGCTGACAAGCCGCCAACATGTCCGACGACTATAGAGTCGTCCCCACGACCCCGGGCCAATGTTGGCCAATCGCCAACATGTCCGACGACTATAGGGTCGTCCGTACGACCCCGGGAATAGATTGGCCCGCCACCGTCATGTCCGAAGACAATAGGGTCGTCCCCACGACCCCGGGTCTAGGTTGGCCAGCCGCCGACATATCCGACGACTATAGAGTCGTCCCCACGACACCGGGCCAAAGTTGGCCAGCCGCTGACATGTCCAACGACTATAGGGTCGTCCCCACGACCACGGGCCAAAGTTGGCCAGCCGTCGACATGTCCGACGACTATTGGATCGTCCCCACGACCACGGGCCAAAGTTGGCCAGCCGCCGACATGTCCGACGACTATAGGGTCGTCCCCACGACCTCGGGACTAGGTTGGCCAGCCGCCGACATGTCCGACGACTATAGGGTCGTCCCCACGACCTCGGGCCAATGTTGGCCAATCGCCGACATGTCCGACGACTATAGGGTCGTCCCTACGACCCCGGGACTAGATTGGCCCGCCACCGTCATGTCCAACGACTATAGGGTCGTCCCCACGACCCCGGGCCAAAGTTGGCATGCCGCCGAAATGTCTGACGACTATAGGGTCGTCCCCACGACCGCGAGCCAAGAATATCCAGCCGCCGTCTTGTCCGACGACTATAGGGTCGTCCCCACGACCGCGAGCCAAGAATATCCAGCCGCCGTCTTGTCCGACGACTATAGGGTCGTCCCCACGACCCCGGGACTACATTGGCCCGCCACCGTCATGTCCGACGACTATAGGGTCGTCCCCACGACCCCGGGACTAGATTGGCCCGCCACCGTGAAGTCCGACGACTATAGGGTCGTCCCCACGACCTCGGGACTAGGTTGGCCAGCCGCCGACATGTCCGACGACTATAGGGTCGTCCGTACGACCCCGGGAATAGATTGGCCCGCCACCGTCATGTCCGAAGACAATAGGGTCGTCCCCACGACCCCGGGTCTAGGTTGGCCAGCCGCCGACATATCCGACGACTATAGAGTCGTCCCCACGACACCGGGCCAAAGTTGGCCGGCCGCTGACATGTCCAACGACTATAGGGTCGTCCCCACGACCCCGGGCCAAAGTTGGCAAGCCGCCGAAATGTCCGACGACTATAGGGTCGTCCCCACGACCGCGAGCCAAGAATATCCAGCCGCCGTCTTGTCCGACGACTATAGGGTCGTCCCCACGACCCCGGGACTACATTGGCCCGCCACCGTCATGTCCGACGACTATAGGGTCGTCCCCACGACCCCGGGACTAGATTGGCCCGCCACCGTGAAGTCCGACGACTATAGGGTCGTCCCCACGACCTCGGGACTAGGTTGGCCAGCCGCCGACATGTCCGACGACTATAGGGTCGTCCCCACGACCCCGGGCCAATGTTGGCCAATCGCCGACATGTCCGACGACTATAGGGTCGTCCGTACGACCCCGGGAATAGATTGGCCCGCCACCGTCATGTCCGAAGACAATAGGGTCGTCCCCACGACCCCGGGTCTAGGTTGGCCAGCCGCCGACATATCCGACGACTATAGAGTCGTCCCCACGACACCGGGCCAAAGTTGGCCAGCCGCTGACATGTCCAACGACTATAGGGTCGTCCCCACGACCACGGGCCAAAGTTGGCCAGCCGTCGACATGTCCGACGACTATTGGATCGTCCCCACGACCACGGGCCAAAGTTGGCCAGCCGCCGACATGTCCGACGACTATAGGGTCGCCCCCACGACCCCGGGACTAGATTGGCCCGCCACCGTCATGTCCAACGACTATAGGGTCGTCCCCACGACCCCGGGCCAAAGTTGGCATGCCGCCGAAATGTCCAACGACTATAGGGTCGTCCCCACGACCCCGGGCCAAAGTTGGCAAGCCGCCGAAATGTCCGACGACTGTAGGGTCGTCCCCACGACCCCGGGACTAGATTGGCCCGCCACCGTGAAGTCCGACGACTATAGGGTCGTCCCCACGACCTCGGGACTAGGTTGGCCAGCCGCCGACATGTCCGACGACTATAGGGTCGTCCCCACGACCCCGGGCCAATGTTGGCCAATCGCCGACATGTCCGACGACTATAGGGTCGTCCCTACGACCCCGGGACTAGATTGGCCCGCCACCGTCATGTCCAACGACTATAGGGTCGTCCCCACGACCCCGGGCCAAAGTTGGCATGCCGCCGAAATGTCTGACGACTATAGGGTCGTCCCCACGACCCCGGGCCAAAGTTGGCAAGCCGCCGAAATGTCCGACGACTATAGGGTCGTCCCCACGACCGCGAGCCAAGAATATCCAGCCGCCGTCTTGTCCGACGACTATAGGGTCGTCCCCACGACCCCGGGACTACATTGGCCCGCCACCGTCATGTCCGACGACTATAGGGTCGTCCCCACGACCCCGGGACAAGGTTGGCCCGCCGCCGTCATGTCCGACGACTATAGGGTCGTCCCGACGACCCCGGGCCAATGTTGGCCAATCACCAACATGGCCGACGACTATAGGGTCGTCCCTACGACCCCGGCACTTGATTGGCCGGCCACCGTCATGTCCAACGACTATAGGGTCGTCCCCACGACCCCGGGACTAGGTTGACAAGCCGCCAACATATCCGACGACTATACGGTCGTCCCCACGACCTCGGGACTAGGTCGGCCAGCCGCCGACATGTCCGACGACTATAGGGTCGTCCCCACGACCCCGGGCCAAAGTTGGCAAGCCGCCGTCTTCTCCGACGACTATAGGGTCGTCGTCACGACCCCGGGTCCAGGTTGGCCAGCCGCCGACATGTCCGACGACTATAGGGTCGTCCCCACGACCCCGGGCCAAAGTTGGCAAGCCGCCGAAATGTCCGACGACTATAGGGTCGTCCCCACGACCGCGAGCCAAGAATATCCAGCCGCCGTCTTGTCCGACGACTATAGGGTCGTCCCCACGACCCCGGGACTAGATTGGCCCGCCACCGTCATGTCCGACGACTATAGGGTCGTCCCCACGACCCCGGGACAAGGTTGGCCCGCCGCCGTCATGTCCGACGACTATAGGGTCGTCCCGACGACCCCGGGCCAATGTTGGCCAATCACCAACATGGCCGACGACTATAGGGTCGTCCGTACGACCCCGGGAATAGATTGGCCCGCCACCGTCATGTCCGAAGACAATAGGGTCGTCCCCACGACCCCGGGTCTAGGTTGGCCAGCCGCCGACATATCCGACGACTATAGAGTCGTCCCCACGACACCGGGCCAAAGTTGGCCAGCCGCTGACATGTCCAACGACTATAGGGTCGTCCCCACGACCACGGGCCAAAGTTGGCCAGCCGTCGACATGTCCGACGACTATTGGATCGTCCCCACGACCACGGGCCAAAGTTGGCCAGCCGCCGACATGTCCGACGACTATAGGGTCGCCCCCACGACCCCGGGACTAGATTGGCCCGCCACCGTCATGTCCAACGACTATAGGGTCGTCCCCACTACCCCGGGCCAAAGTTGGCATGCCGCCGAAATGTCCAACGACTATAGGGTCGTCCCCACGACCCCGGGCCAAAGTTGGCAAGCCGCCGAAATGTCCGACGACTGTAGGGTCGTCCCCACGACCCCGGGACTAGATTGGCCCGCCACCGTGAAGTCCGACGACTATAGGGTCGTCCCCACGACCTCGGGACTAGGTTGGCCAGCCGCCGACATGTCCGACGACTATAGGGTCGTCCCCACGACCCCGGGCCAATGTTGGCCAATCGCCGACATGTCCGACGACTATAGGGTCGTCCCTACGACCCCGGGACTAGATTGGCCCGCCACCGTCATGTCCAACGACTATAGGGTCGTCCCCACGACCCCGGGCCAAAGTTGGCATGCCGCCGAAATGTCCGACGACTATAGGGTCGTCCCCACGACCCCGGGCCAAAGTTGGCAAGCCGCCGAAATGTCCGACGACTATAGGGTCGTCCCCACGACCGCGAGCCAAGAATATCCAGCCGCCGTCTTGTCCGACGACTATTGGGTCGTCCCCACGACCCCGGGACTAGATTGGCCCGCCACCGTCATGTCCGACGACTATAGGGTCGTCCCCACGACCCCGGGACAAGGTTGGCCCGCCGCCGTCATGTCCGACGACTATAGGGTCGTCCCGACGACCCCGGGCCAATGTTGGCCAATCACCAACATGGCCGACGACTATAGGGTCGTCCCTACGACCCCGGCACTTGATTGGCCGGCCACCGTCATGTCCAACGACTATAGGGTCGTCCCCACGACCCCGGGACTAGGTTGACAAGCCGCCAACATATCCGACGACTATACGGTCGTCCCCACGACCTCGGGACTAGGTCGGCCAGCCGCCGACATGTCCGACGACTATAGGGTCGTCCCCACGACCCCGGGCCAAAGTTGGCAAGCCGCCGTCTTCTCCGACGACTATAGGGTCGTCGTCACGACCCCGGGTCCAGGTTGGCCAGCCGCCGACATGTCCGACGACTATAGGGTCGTCCCCACGACCCCGGGCCAATGATGTCCAGCCGCCGTCTTGTCCGACGACTATAGGGCCGTCCCCACGACCGCGAGCCAAGAATATCCAGCCGCCGTCTTGTCCGACGACTATAGGGTCGTCCCCACGACCCCGCGACTAGATTGGCCCGCCACCGTCATGTCCGACGACTATAAGGTCGTCCCCACGACCCCGGGACAAGGTTGGCCCGCCGCCGACTTGTCCGACGACTATAGGGTCGTACGCACGACCCCGGGACTAGGCTGACAAGCCGCCAACATGTCCGACGACTATAGGGTCGTCCCGACGACCCCGGGCCAATGTTGGCCAATCGCACACATGTCCGACGACTATAGCGTCGTCCCTACGACCCCGGCACTAGATTGGCCGGCCACCGTCATGTCCAACGACTATAGGGTCGTCCCCACGACCCCGGGACTAGGTTGACAAGCCGCCAACATATCCGACGACTATACGGTCGTCCCCACGACCTCGGGACTAGGTCGGCCAGCCCCCGTCATGTCCGACGACTATAGGGTCGTCCCCACGACCCCGGGCCAAAGTTGGCAAGCCGCCGAAATGTCCGACGACTATAGGGTCGTCCCCACAACCCCGGGACTAGATTGGCCCGCCACCGTCAAGTCCGACGACTATAGGATCGTCTCCACGACCACGGGCCAAAGTTGGCCAGCCGCTGACATGTCCAACGACTATAGGGTCGTCCCCACGACCCCGGGCCAAAGTTGGCAAGCCGCCGACATGTCCGACGACTATAGGGTCGTTCCTACGACCCCGGGACTAGATTGGCCCGCCACCGTCATGTCCAACGACTATAGGGTCGTCCCCACAACCCCGGGACTAGGTTGACAAGCCGCCGAAATGTCCGACGACTATAGGGTCGTCCCCACGACCACGGGCCAAAGTTGGCCAGCCGCTGACATGTCCAACGACTATAGGGTCGTCCCCACGACCACGGGCCAAAGTTGGCCAGCCGCCGACATGTCCGACGACTATTGGATCGTCCCCACGACCACGGGCCAAAGTTGGCCAGCCGCCGACATGTCCGACGACTATAGGGTCGTCCCCACGACCCCGGGACTAGACTGGCCCGCCACCGTGAAGTCCGACGACTATGGGGTCGTCCCCACGACCTCGGGACTAGGTTGGCCAGCCGCCGACATGTCCGACGACTATAGGGTCGTCCCCACGACCCCGGGCCAATGTTGGCCAATCGCCGACATGTCCGACGACTATAGGGTCGTCCCTACGACCCCGGGACTAGATTGGCGCGCCACCGTCATGTCCAACGACTATAGGGTCGTCCCCACGACCCCGGGCCAAAGTTGGCATGCCGCCGAAATGTCCGACGACTATAGGGTCGTCCCCACGACCCCGGGCCAAAGTTGGCAAGCCGCCGAAATGTCCGACGACTATAGGGTCGTCCCCACGACCGCGAGCCAAGAATATCCAGCCGCCGTCTTGTCCGACGACTATAGGGTCGTCCCCACGACCCCGGGACTAGATTGGCCCGCCACCGTCATGTCCGACGACTATAGGGTCGTCCCCACGACCCCGGGACAAGGTTGGCCCGCCGCCGACTTGTCCGACGACTATAGGGTCGTACCCACGACCCCGGGACTAGGCTGACAAGCCGCCAACATGTCCGACGACTATAGGGTCGTCCCGACGACCCCGGGCCAATGTTGGCCAATCACCAACATGGCCGACGACTATAGGGTCGCCCCTACGACCCCGGCACTTGATTGGCCGGCCACCGTCATGTCCAACGACTATAGGGTCGTCCCCACGACCCCGGGACTAGGTTGACAAGCCGCCAACATATCCGACGACTATACGGTCGTCCCCACGACCTCGGGACTAGGTCGGCCAGCCGCCGACATGTCCGACGACTATAGGGTCGTCCGCACGACCCCGGGCCAAAGTTGGCAAGCCGCCGAAATGTCCGACGACTATAGGGTCGTCCCCACAACCCCGGACTAGATTGGCCCGCCACCGTCAAGTCCGACGAGTATATGATCGTCTCCACGACCACGGGCCAAAGTTGGCCAGCCGCCGACATGTCCGTCGACTATAGGGTCGTCCCCACGACCCCGGACCAAAGTTGGCAAGCCGCCGAAATGTCCGACGACTATAGGGTCGTACCCACGACCCCGGGACTAGGCTGACAAGCCGCCAACATGTCCGACGACTATAGAGTCGTCCCCACGACCCCGGGCCAATGTTGGCCAATCGCCAACATGTCCGACGACTATAGGGTCGTCCGTACGACCCCGGGAATAGATTGGCCCGCCACCGTCATGTCCGAAGACAATAGGGTCGTCCCCACGACCCCGGGTCTAGGTTGGCCAGCCGCCGACATATCCGACGACTATAGAGTCGTCCCCACGACACCGGGCCAAAGTTGGCCAGCCGCTGACATGTCCAACGACTATAGGGTCGTCCCCACGACCACGGGCCAAAGTTGGCCAGCCGTCGACATGTCCGACGACTATTGGATCGTCCCCACGACCACGGGCCAAAGTTGGCCAGCCGCCGACATGTCCGACGACTATAGGGTCGCCCCCACGACCCCGGGACTAGATTGGCCCGCCACCGTCATGTCCAACGACTATAGGGTCGTCCCCACGACCCCGGGCCAAAGTTGGCATGCCGCCGAAATGTCCAACGACTATAGGGTCGTCCCCACGACCCCGGGCCAAAGTTGGCAAGCCGCCGAAATGTCCGACGACTGTAGGGTCGTCCCCACGACCCCGGGACTAGATTGGCCCGCCACCGTGAAGTCCGACGACTATAGGGTCGTCCCCACGACCTCGGGACTAGGTTGGCCAGCCGCCGACATGTCCGACGACTATAGTGTCGTCCCCACGACCCCGGGCCAATGTTGGCCAATCGCCGACATGTCCGACGACTATAGGGTCGTCCCTACGACCCCGGGACTAGATTGGCCCGCCACCGTCATGTCCAACGACTATAGGGTCGTCCCCACGACCCCGGGCCAAAGTTGGCATGCCGCCGAAATGTCCGACGACTATAGGGTCGTCCCCACGACCCCGGGCCAAAGTTGGCAAGCCGCCGAAATGTCCGACGACTATAGGGTCGTCCCCACGACCGCGAGCCAAGAATATCCAGCCGCCGTCTTGTCCGACGACTATAGGGTCGTCCCCACGACCCCGGGACTAGATTGGCCCGCCACCGTCATGTCCGACGACTATAGGGTCGTCCCCACGACCCCGGGACTAGATTGGCCCGCCACCGTCATGTCCAACGACTATAGGGTCGTCCCCACAACCCCGGGACTAGGTTGACAAGCCGCCGAAATGTCCGACGACTATAGGGTCGTCCCCACGACCACGGGCCAAAGTTGGCCAGCCGCTGACATGTCCAACGACTATAGGGTCGTCCCCACGACCACGGGCCAAAGTTGGCCAGCCGCCGACATGTCCGACGACTATTGGATCGTCCCCACGACCACGGGCCAAAGTTGGCCAGCCGCCGACATGTCCGACGACTATAGGGTCGTCCCCACGACCCCGGGACTAGACTGGCCCGCCACCGTGAAGTCCGACGACTATAGGGTCGTCCCCACGACCTCGGGACTAGGTTGGCCAGCCGCCGACATGTCCGACGACTATAGGGTCGTCCCCACGACCCCGGGCCAATGTTGGCCAATCGCCGACATGTCCGACGACTATAGGGTCGTCCCTACGACCCCGGGACTAGATTGGCGCGCCACCGTCATGTCCAACGACTATAGGGTCGTCCCCACGACCCCGGGCCAAAGTTGGCATGCCGCCGAAATGTCCGACGACTATAGGGTCGTCCCCACGACCCCGGGCCAAAGTTGGCAAGCCGCCGAAATGTCCGACGACTATAGGGTCGTCCCCACGACCGCGAGCCAAGAATATCCAGCCGCCGTCTTGTCCGACGACTATAGGGTCGTCCCCACGACCCCGGGACTAGATTGGCCCGCCACCGTCATGTCCGACGACTATAGGGTCGTCCCCACGACCCCGGGACAAGGTTGGCCCGCCGCCGACTTGTCCGACGACTATAGGGTCGTACCCACGACCCCGGGACTAGGCTGACAAGCCGCCAACATGTCCGACGACTATAGGATCGTCCCGACGACCCCGGGCCAATGTTGGCCAATCACCAACATGGCCGACGACTATAGGGTCGTCCCTACGACCCCGGCACTTGATTGGCCGGCCACCGTCATGTCCAACGACTATAGGGTCGTCCCCACGACCCCGGGACTAGGTTGACAAGCCGCCAACATATCCGACGACTATACGGTCGTCCCCACGACCTCGGGACTAGGTCGGCCAGCCGCCGACATGTCCGACGACTATAGGGTCGTCCGCACGACCCCGGGCCAAAGTTGGCAAGCCGCCGAAATGTCCGACGACTATAGGGTCGTCCCCACAACCCCGGACTAGATTGGCCCGCCACCGTCAAGTCCGACGAGTATATGATCGTCTCCACGACCACGGGCCAAAGTTGGCCAGCCGCCGACATGTCCGTCGACTATAGGGTCGTCCCCACGACCCCGGGACTAGGTTGACAAGCCGCCAACATATCCGACGACTATACGGTCGTCCCCACGACCTCGGGACTAGGTCGGCCAGCCGCCGACATGTCCGACGACTATAGGGTCGTCCCCACGACCCCGGGCCAAAGTTGGCAAGCCGCCGAAATGTCCGACGACTATAGGGTCGTCCCCACAACCCCGGACTAGATTGGCCCGCCACCGTCAAGTCCGACGAGTATATGATCGTCTCCACGACCACGGGCCAAAGTTGGCCAGCCGCCGACATGTCCGTCGACTATAGGGTCGTCCCCACGACCCCGGACCAAAGTTGGCAAGCCGCCGAAATGTCCGACGACTATAGGGTCGTCCCCACGACCGCGGGCCAAAGATGTCCAGCCGCCGTCTTGTCCGACGACTATAGGGTCGTACCCACGACCCCGGGACTAGATTGGCCCGCCGCCGACTTGTCCGACGACTATAGGGTCGTACCCACGACCCCGGGACTAGGCTGACAAGCCGCCAACATATCCGACGACTATAGAGTCGTCCCCACGACCCCGGGCCAATGTTGGCCAATCGCCAACATGTCCGGCGACTATAGGGTCGTCCGTACGACCCCAGGAATAGATTGGCCCGCCACCGTCATGTCCGAAGACAATAGGGTCGTCCCCACGACCCCGGGTCTAGGTTGGCCAGCCGCCGACATATCCGACGACTATAGAGTCGTCCCCACGACACCGGGCCAAAGTTGGCCAGCCGCTGACATGTCCAACGACTATAGGGTCGTCCCCACGACCACGGGCCAAAGTTGGCCAGCCGTCGACATGTCCGACGACTATTGGATCGTCCCCACGACCACGGGCCAAAGTTGGCCAGCCGCCGACATGTCCGACGACTATAGGGTCGCCCCCACGACCCCGGGACTAGATTGGCCCGCCACCGTCATGTCCAACGACTATAGGGTCGTCCCCACGACCCCGGGCCAAAGTTGGCATGCCGCCGAAATGTCCAACGACTATAGGGTCGTCCCCACGACCCCGGGCCAAAGTTGGCAAGCCGCCGAAATGTCCGACGACTGTAGGGTCGTCCCCACGACCCCGCGACTAGATTGGCCCGCCACCGTGAAGTCCGACGACTATAGGGTCGTCCCCACGACCTCGGGACTAGGTTGGCCAGCCGCCGACATGTCCGACGACTATAGGGTCGTCCCCACGACCCCGGGCCAATGTTGGCCAATCGCCGACATGTCCGACGACTATAGGGTCGTCCCTACGACCCCGGGACTAGATTGGCCCGCCACCGTCATGTCCAACGACTATAGGGTCGTCCCCACGACCCCGGGCCAAAGTTGGCATGCCGCCGAAATGTCCGACGACTATAGGGTCGTCCCCACGACCCCGGGCCAAAGTTGGCAAGCCGCCGAAATGTCCGACGACTATAGGGTCGTCCCCACGACCGCGAGCCAAGAATATCCAGCCGCCGTCTTGTCCGACGACTATAGGGTCGTCCCCACGACCCCGGGACTAGACTGGCCCGCCACCGTCATGTCCGACGACTATAGGGTCGTCCCCACGACCCCGGGACAAGGTTGGCCCGCCGCCGTCATGTCCGACGACTATAGGGTCGTCCCGACGACCCCGGGCCAATGTTGGCCAATCACCAACATGGCCGACGACTATAGGGTCGTCCCTACGACCCCGGCTCTTGATTGGCCGGCCACCGTCATGTCCAACGACTATAGGGTCGTCCCCACGACCCCGGGACTAGGTTGACAAGCCGCCAACATATCCGACGACTATAGGGTCGTCCCCACGACCCCGGGACAAGGTTGGCCCGCCGCCGACTTGTCCGACGACTATAGGGTCGTACCCACCACCCCGGGACTAGGCTGACAAGCCGCCAACATGTCCGACGACTATAGGGTCGTCCCCACGACCCCGGGCCAAAGATGTCCAGCCGCCGTCTTGTCCGACGACTATAGGGTCGTCCCCACGACCGCGAGCCAAGAATATCCAGCCGCCGTCTTGTCCGACGACTATAGGGTCGTCCCCACGACCCCGCGACTAGATTGGCCCGCCACCGTCATGTCCGACGACTATAAGGTCGTCCCCACGACCCCGGGACAAGGTTGGCCCGCCGCCGACTTGTCCGACGACTATAGGGTCGTACCCACGACCCCGGGACTAGACTGGCCCGCCACCGTGAAGTCCGACGACTATAGGGTCGTCCCCACGACCTCGGGACTAGGTTGACAAGCCGCCAACATATCCGACGACTATACGGTCGTCCCCACGACCTCGGGACTAGGTCGGCCAGCCGCCGACATGTCCGACGACTATAGGGTCGTCCCCACGACCCCGGGCCAAAGTTGGCAAGCCGCCGAAATGTCCGACGACTATAGGGTCGTCCCCACAACCCCGGACTAGATTGGCCCGCCACCGTCAAGTCCGACGAGTATATGATCGTCTCCACGACCACGGGCCAAAGTTGGCCAGACGCCGACATGTCCGACGACTATAGGGTCGTCCCCACGACCCCGAGACTAGATTGGCCCGCCACCGTCATGTCCGACGACAATAGGGTCGTCCCCACGACCCCGGGTCCAGGTTGGCCAGCCGCCGACATTTCCGACGACTATAGAGTCGTCTCCACGACACCGGGCCAAAGTTGGCCAGCCGCCGACATGTCCGACGACTATAGGGTCGCCCCACGACCCCGGGACTAGATCGGCCCGCCGCCGTCATGTCCGACGACAATAGGGTCGTCCCCACGACCCCGGGACTAGGTTGACAAGCCGCCAACATATCCGACGACTATACGGTCGTCCCCACGACCTCGGGACTAGGTCGGCCAGCCGCCGACATGTCCGACGACTATAGGGTCGTCCCCACGACCCCGGGCCAAAGTTGGCAAGCCGCCGAAATGTCCGACGACTATAGGGTCGTCCCCACAACCCCGGGACTAGATTGGCCCGCCACCGTCAAGTCCGACGACTATAGGATCGTCTCCACGACCACGGGCCAAAGTTGGCCAGCCGCCGACATGTCCGTCGACTATAGGGTCGTCCTCACGACCCCGGGCCAATGTTGGCCAATCGCCGACATGTCCGACGACTATAGGGTCGTCCCTACGACCCCGGGACTAGATTGGCCCGCCACCGTCATGTCCAACGACTATAGGGTCGTCCCCACGACCATGGGCCAAAGTTGGCCAGCCGCCGATATGTCCAACGAGTTTTGGGTCGTCCCCACGACCCCGGGATAAGATTGGCCCGCCACCGTCAAGTCCGACGACTATAGGGTCGTCCCCACGACCCCGGGCAAATTTGGCAAGCCGCCGACATATCCGACGACTATAGGGTCGTCCCCAAAACCCCGGGACTAGATTGGCCCGCCACCGTCATGTCCGACGATTATAGGGTCGTCCCCACGACCTCGGGACTAGGTTGACAAGCCGCCAACATGTCCGACGACTATAGGGTCGTCCCCACGACCCCGGGCCAAAGTCGGCATGCCGCCGCAATGTCCGACGACTATAGGGTCGCCCCACGACCCCGGGCCAATGTTGGCCAATCGCCGACATGTCCGACGACTATAGGGTCGTTACTACGACCCCGGGACTAGATTGGCCCGCCACCGTCATGTCCGACGACTATAGGGTCTTCCCCACGACCCCGGGCCAAGCTTGGCCCGCCGCCGACTTGTCCGACGACTATAGGGTTGTCGCCACGACCCCGGGTCTAGGTTGGCCAGCCGCCGACATGTCCGACGACTATAGGGTTGCCCCCACGACCCCGGGCCAAAGTTGGCAAGCCGCCGAAATGTCCGACGACTGTAGGGTCGTCCCCACGACCCCGGGACTAGATTGGCCCGCCACCGTCAAGTCCGACGACTATAGGGTCGTCCCCACGACCTCGGGACTATGTTGGCCAGCCGCCGACATGTCCGACGACTATAGGGTCGTCCCCACGACCCCGGGCCAATGTTGGCCAATCGCCGACATGTCCGACGACTATAGGGTCGTCCCCACGACCCCGGGCCAATGTTGGCCAATCGCCGACATGTCCGACGACTGTAGGGTCGTCCCCACGACACCGGGACTAGATTGGCCCGCCACCGTCAAGCCCGACGACTATAGGGTCGTCCCCACGACCTCGGGACTAGGTTGGCCAGCCGCCGACATGTCCGACGACTATAGGGTCGTCCCCACGACCCCGGGCCAATGTTGGCATGCCGCTGAAATGTCCGACGCCTATAGGGTCGTCCCCACGACCCCGGCCCAAAGTTGGCAAGCCGCCGAAATGTCCGACGACTATTGGATCGTCCCCACGACCACGGGCCAAAGTTGGCCAGCCGCCGACATGTCCGACGACTATAGGGTCGCCCCCACGACCCCGGGACTAGATTGGCCCGCCACCGTCATGTCCAACGACTATAGGGTCGTCCCCACGACCCCGGGCCAAAGTTGGCATGCCGCCGAAATGTCCAACGACTATAGGGTCGTCCCCACGACCCCGGGCCAAAGTTGGCAAGCCGCCGAAATGTCCGACGACTGTAGGGTCGTCCCCACGACCCCGGGACTAGATTGGCCCGCCACCGTGAAGTCCGACGACTATAGGGTCGTCCCCACGACCTCGGGACTAGGTTGGCCAGCCGCCGACATGTCCGACGACTATAGTGTCGTCCCCACGACCCCGGGCCAATGTTGGCCAATCGCCGACATGTCCGACGACTATAGGGTCGTCCCTACGACCCCGGGACTAGATTGGCCCGCCACCGTCATGTCCAACGACTATAGGGTCGTCCCCACGACCCCGGGCCAAAGTTGGCATGCCGCCGAAATGTCCGACGACTATAGGGTCGTCCCCACGACCCCGGGCCAAAGTTGGCAAGCCGCCGAAATGTCCGACGACTATAGGGTCGTCCCCACGACCGCGAGCCAAGAATATCCAGCCGCCGTCTTGTCCGACGACTATAGGGTCGTCCCCACGACCCCGGGACTAGATTGGCCCGCCACCGTCATGTCCGACGACTATAGGGTCGTCCCCACGACCCCGGGACTAGATTGGCCCGCCACCGTCATGTCCAACGACTATAGGGTCGTCCCCACAACCCCGGGACTAGGTTGACAAGCCGCCGAAATGTCCGACGACTATAGGGTCGTCCCCACGACCACGGGCCAAAGTTGGCCAGCCGCTGACATGTCCAACGACTATAGGGTCGTCCCCACGACCACGGGCCAAAGTTGGCCAGCCGCCGACATGTCCGACGACTATTGGATCGTCCCCACGACCACGGGCCAAAGTTGGCCAGCCGCCGACATGTCCGACGACTATAGGGTCGTCCCCACGACCCCGGGACTAGACTGGCCCGCCACCGTGAAGTCCGACGACTATAGGGTCGTCCCCACGACCTCGGGACTAGGTTGGCCAGCCGCCGACATGTCCGACGACTATAGGGTCGTCCCCACGACCCCGGGCCAATGTTGGCCAATCGCCGACATGTCCGACGACTATAGGGTCGTCCCTACGACCCCGGGACTAGATTGGCGCGCCACCGTCATGTCCAACGACTATAGGGTCGTCCCCACGACCCCGGGCCAAAGTTGGCATGCCGCCGAAATGTCCGACGACTATAGGGTCGTCCCCACGACCCCGGGCCAAAGTTGGCAAGCCGCCGAAATGTCCGACGACTATAGGGTCGTCCCCACGACCGCGAGCCAAGAATATCCAGCCGCCGTCTTGTCCGACGACTATAGGGTCGTCCCCACGACCCCGGGACTAGATTGGCCCGCCACCGTCATGTCCGACGACTATAGGGTCGTCCCCACGACCCCGGGACAAGGTTGGCCCGCCGCCGACTTGTCCGACGACTATAGGGTCGTACCCACGACCCCGGGACTAGGCTGACAAGCCGCCAACATGTCCGACGACTATAGGGTCGTCCCGACGACCCCGGGCCAATGTTGGCCAATCACCAACATGGCCGACGACTATAGGGTCGTCCCTACGACCCCGGCACTTGATTGGCCGGCCACCGTCATGTCCAACGACTATAGGGTCGTCCCCACGACCCCGGGACTAGGTTGACAAGCCGCCAACATATCCGACGACTATACGGTCGTCCCCACGACCTCGGGACTAGGTCGGCCAGCCGCCGACATGTCCGACGACTATAGGGTCGTCCGCACGACCCCGGGCCAAAGTTGGCAAGCCGCCGAAATGTCCGACGACTATAGGGTCGTCCCCACAACCCCGGACTAGATTGGCCCGCCACCGTCAAGTCCGACGAGTATATGATCGTCTCCACGACCACGGGCCAAAGTTGGCCAGCCGCCGACATGTCCGTCGACTATAGGGTCGTCCCCACGACCCCGGGACTAGGTTGACAAGCCGCCAACATATCCGACGACTATACGGTCGTCCCCACGACCTCGGGACTAGGTCGGCCAGCCGCCGACATGTCCGACGACTATAGGGTCGTCCCCACGACCCCGGGCCAAAGTTGGCAAGCCGCCGAAATGTCCGACGACTATAGGGTCGTCCCCACAACCCCGGACTAGATTGGCCCGCCACCGTCAAGTCCGACGAGTATATGATCGTCTCCACGACCACGGGCCAAAGTTGGCCAGCCGCCGACATGTCCGTCGACTATAGGGTCGTCCCCACGACCCCGGACCAAAGTTGGCAAGCCGCCGAAATGTCCGACGACTATAGGGTCGTCCCCACGACCGCGGGCCAAAGATGTCCAGCCGCCGTCTTGTCCGACGACTATAGGGTCGTACCCACGACCCCGGGACTAGATTGGCCCGCCGCCGACTTGTCCGACGACTATAGGGTCGTACCCACGACCCCGGGACTAGGCTGACAAGCCGCCAACATATCCGACGACTATAGAGTCGTCCCCACGACCCCGGGCCAATGTTGGCCAATCGCCAACATGTCCGGCGACTATAGGGTCGTCCGTACGACCCCAGGAATAGATTGGCCCGCCACCGTCATGTCCGAAGACAATAGGGTCGTCCCCACGACCCCGGGTCTAGGTTGGCCAGCCGCCGACATATCCGACGACTATAGAGTCGTCCCCACGACACCGGGCCAAAGTTGGCCAGCCGCTGACATGTCCAACGACTATAGGGTCGTCCCCACGACCACGGGCCAAAGTTGGCCAGCCGTCGACATGTCCGACGACTATTGGATCGTCCCCACGACCACGGGCCAAAGTTGGCCAGCCGCCGACATGTCCGACGACTATAGGGTCGCCCCCACGACCCCGGGACTAGATTGGCCCGCCACCGTCATGTCCAACGACTATAGGGTCGTCCCCACGACCCCGGGCCAAAGTTGGCATGCCGCCGAAATGTCCAACGACTATAGGGTCGTCCCCACGACCCCGGGCCAAAGTTGGCAAGCCGCCGAAATGTCCGACGACTGTAGGGTCGTCCCCACGACCCCGCGACTAGATTGGCCCGCCACCGTGAAGTCCGACGACTATAGGGTCGTCCCCACGACCTCGGGACTAGGTTGGCCAGCCGCCGACATGTCCGACGACTATAGGGTCGTCCCCACGACCCCGGGCCAATGTTGGCCAATCGCCGACATGTCCGACGACTATAGGGTCGTCCCTACGACCCCGGGACTAGATTGGCCCGCCACCGTCATGTCCAACGACTATAGGGTCGTCCCCACGACCCCGGGCCAAAGTTGGCATGCCGCCGAAATGTCCGACGACTATAGGGTCGTCCCCACGACCCCGGGCCAAAGTTGGCAAGCCGCCGAAATGTCCGACGACTATAGGGTCGTCCCCACGACCGCGAGCCAAGAATATCCAGCCGCCGTCTTGTCCGACGACTATAGGGTCGTCCCCACGACCCCGGGACTAGACTGGCCCGCCACCGTCATGTCCGACGACTATAGGGTCGTCCCCACGACCCCGGGACAAGGTTGGCCCGCCGCCGTCATGTCCGACGACTATAGGGTCGTCCCGACGACCCCGGGCCAATGTTGGCCAATCACCAACATGGCCGACGACTATAGGGTCGTCCCTACGACCCCGGCTCTTGATTGGCCGGCCACCGTCATGTCCAACGACTATAGGGTCGTCCCCACGACCCCGGGACTAGGTTGACAAGCCGCCAACATATCCGACGACTATAGGGTCGTCCCCACGACCCCGGGACAAGGTTGGCCCGCCGCCGACTTGTCCGACGACTATAGGGTCGTACCCACCACCCCGGGACTAGGCTGACAAGCCGCCAACATGTCCGACGACTATAGGGTCGTCCCCACGACCCCGGGCCAAAGATGTCCAGCCGCCGTCTTGTCCGACGACTATAGGGTCGTCCCCACGACCGCGAGCCAAGAATATCCAGCCGCCGTCTTGTCCGACGACTATAGGGTCGTCCCCACGACCCCGCGACTAGATTGGCCCGCCACCGTCATGTCCGACGACTATAAGGTCGTCCCCACGACCCCGGGACAAGGTTGGCCCGCCGCCGACTTGTCCGACGACTATAGGGTCGTACCCACGACCCCGGGACTAGACTGGCCCGCCACCGTGAAGTCCGACGACTATAGGGTCGTCCCCACGACCTCGGGACTAGGTTGACAAGCCGCCAACATATCCGACGACTATACGGTCGTCCCCACGACCTCGGGACTAGGTCGGCCAGCCGCCGACATGTCCGACGACTATAGGGTCGTCCCCACGACCCCGGGCCAAAGTTGGCAAGCCGCCGAAATGTCCGACGACTATAGGGTCGTCCCCACAACCCCGGACTAGATTGGCCCGCCACCGTCAAGTCCGACGAGTATATGATCGTCTCCACGACCACGGGCCAAAGTTGGCCAGACGCCGACATGTCCGACGACTATAGGGTCGTCCCCACGACCCCGAGACTAGATTGGCCCGCCACCGTCATGTCCGACGACAATAGGGTCGTCCCCACGACCCCGGGTCCAGGTTGGCCAGCCGCCGACATTTCCGACGACTATAGAGTCGTCTCCACGACACCGGGCCAAAGTTGGCCAGCCGCCGACATGTCCGACGACTATAGGGTCGCCCCACGACCCCGGGACTAGATCGGCCCGCCGCCGTCATGTCCGACGACAATAGGGTCGTCCCCACGACCCCGGGACTAGGTTGACAAGCCGCCAACATATCCGACGACTATACGGTCGTCCCCACGACCTCGGGACTAGGTCGGCCAGCCGCCGACATGTCCGACGACTATAGGGTCGTCCCCACGACCCCGGGCCAAAGTTGGCAAGCCGCCGAAATGTCCGACGACTATAGGGTCGTCCCCACAACCCCGGGACTAGATTGGCCCGCCACCGTCAAGTCCGACGACTATAGGATCGTCTCCACGACCACGGGCCAAAGTTGGCCAGCCGCCGACATGTCCGTCGACTATAGGGTCGTCCTCACGACCCCGGGCCAATGTTGGCCAATCGCCGACATGTCCGACGACTATAGGGTCGTCCCTACGACCCCGGGACTAGATTGGCCCGCCACCGTCATGTCCAACGACTATAGGGTCGTCCCCACGACCATGGGCCAAAGTTGGCCAGCCGCCGATATGTCCAACGAGTTTTGGGTCGTCCCCACGACCCCGGGATAAGATTGGCCCGCCACCGTCAAGTCCGACGACTATAGGGTCGTCCCCACGACCCCGGGCAAATTTGGCAAGCCGCCGACATATCCGACGACTATAGGGTCGTCCCCAAAACCCCGGGACTAGATTGGCCCGCCACCGTCATGTCCGACGATTATAGGGTCGTCCCCACGACCTCGGGACTAGGTTGACAAGCCGCCAACATGTCCGACGACTATAGGGTCGTCCCCACGACCCCGGGCCAAAGTCGGCATGCCGCCGCAATGTCCGACGACTATAGGGTCGCCCCACGACCCCGGGCCAATGTTGGCCAATCGCCGACATGTCCGACGACTATAGGGTCGTTACTACGACCCCGGGACTAGATTGGCCCGCCACCGTCATGTCCGACGACTATAGGGTCTTCCCCACGACCCCGGGCCAAGCTTGGCCCGCCGCCGACTTGTCCGACGACTATAGGGTTGTCGCCACGACCCCGGGTCTAGGTTGGCCAGCCGCCGACATGTCCGACGACTATAGGGTTGCCCCCACGACCCCGGGCCAAAGTTGGCAAGCCGCCGAAATGTCCGACGACTGTAGGGTCGTCCCCACGACCCCGGGACTAGATTGGCCCGCCACCGTCAAGTCCGACGACTATAGGGTCGTCCCCACGACCTCGGGACTATGTTGGCCAGCCGCCGACATGTCCGACGACTATAGGGTCGTCCCCACGACCCCGGGCCAATGTTGGCCAATCGCCGACATGTCCGACGACTATAGGGTCGTCCCCACGACCCCGGGCCAATGTTGGCCAATCGCCGACATGTCCGACGACTGTAGGGTCGTCCCCACGACACCGGGACTAGATTGGCCCGCCACCGTCAAGCCCGACGACTATAGGGTCGTCCCCACGACCTCGGGACTAGGTTGGCCAGCCGCCGACATGTCCGACGACTATAGGGTCGTCCCCACGACCCCGGGCCAATGTTGGCATGCCGCTGAAATGTCCGACGCCTATAGGGTCGTCCCCACGACCCCGGCCCAAAGTTGGCAAGCCGCCGAAATGTCCGACGACTATAGGGTCGTCCCCACGACCGCGGGCCAAAGATGTTCAGCCGCCGTCTTGTCCGACGACTATAGGGTCGTCCCCACGACCCCGGGAGTAGATTGGCCCGCCATCGTCATGTCCGACGACTATAGGGTCGTCCCCACGACCCGGGCCCAAAGTTGGCAAGCCGCCGAAATGTCCGACGACTATAGGGTCGTCCCCACGACCGCGGGCCAAAGATGTTCAGCCGCCGTCTTGTCCGACGACTATAGGGTCGTCCCCACGACCCCGGGTCTAGGTTGGCCAGACCCCGACATGTCCGACGACTATAGAGTCGTCCCCACGACCCCGGGGCAAGGTTGGCCCGCCGCCGACTTGTCCGACGACTATAGGGTCGTACCCACGACCCCGGGACTAGGCTGACAAGCCGCCAACATGTCCGACGACTATAGGGTCGTCCCCACGACCGGGGGCCAAAGTTGGCAAGCCGCCGAAATGTCCGACGACTGTAGGGTCGTCCCCACGACCCCGGGACTAGATTGGCCCGCCACCGTGAAGTCCGACGACTATAGGGTCGTCCCCACGACCTCGGGACTAGGTTGGCCAGCCGCCGACATGTCCGACGACTATAGGGTCGTCCCCACGACCCCGGGCCAATGTTGACCAATCGCCGACATGTCCGACGACTATAGGGTCGTCCCTACGACCCCGGGACTAGGTTGGCCCGCCACCGTCATGTCCGACGACTATAGGGTCGTCCCCACGACCTCGGGACTAGGTTGGCCTGCCGCCGACATATCCGACGACTATAGGGTCGTCCCCACGACCACGGGCCAAGGTTGGACAGCAGTCGACATATCCGACGACTATAGGGTCGTCCCCACGACCCCGGGCCAATGTTGGCCAATCGCCGACATGTCCGACGACTACAGGGTCGCCCTACGACCCCGGGACTAGATAGGCCCGCCACCGTCAAGTCCGACGACTATAGGGTCGTCCCCACGACCTCGGGACTATGTTGGCCAGCCGCCGACATGTCCGTCGACTATAGGGTCGTCCCCACGACCCCGGGCCAATGTTGGCCAATCGCCGACATGTCCGGCGACTATAGGGTCGTCCCTACGACCCCGGGACTAGATTGGCCCGCCACCGTCATGTCCGACGACTATAGGGTCGTCCCCACGACCCCGGGACTAGGTTGACAAGCCGCCGAAATGTCCGACGATTATAGGGTCGTCCCCACGACCGCGAGCCAAGGATGTCCAGCCGCCGTCTTGTTCGACGACTATAGGGTCGTACCCACGACCCCGGGACTAGATTGGCCCGCCACCGTCATGTCCAACGACTATAGGGTCGTCCCCCCGACCATGGGCCAAAGTTGGCCAGCCGCCGATATGTCCAACGACTATTGGGTCGTCCCCACGACCCCGGGACTAGATTGGCCCGCCATCGTCAAGTCCGACGACTATAGGGTCGTCCCCACGACCCCGGGCAAATTTGGCAAGCCGCCGACATATCCGACGACTATAGGGTCGTCCCCACAACCCCGGGACTAGATTGGCCCGCCACCCTCAAGTCCGACGACTATAGGATCGTCTCCACGACCACGGCCCAAAGTTGGCCAGCCGCCAACATGTCAAACGACTATTGGGTCGTCCCCACGACCACGGGCCAAAGTTATCCAGCCGCCGACATGTCCGACGACTATAGGGTCGTCCCCACGACCCCGGGCCAAAGTTGGCAAGCCGCCGAAATGTCCGACGACTATAGGGTCGTCCCCACGACCGCGGGCCAAAGTTGGCAAGCCGCCGAAATGTCCGACGACTGTAGGGTCGTCCCCACGACCCCGGGACTAGATTGGCCCGCCACCGTGAAGTCCGACGACTATAGGGTCGTCCCCACGACCTCGGGACTAGGTTGGCCAGCCGCCGACATTTCCGACGAATATAGGGTCGTCCACACGACCCCGGGCCAATGTTGACCAATCGCCGACATGTCCGACGACTATAGGGTCGTCCCTACGACCCCGGGACTAGGTTGGCCCGCCACCGTCATGTCCGACGACTATAGGGTCGTCCCCACGACCTCGGGACTAGGTTGGCCTGCCGCCGACATATCCGACGACTATAGGGTCGTCCCCACGACCACGGGCCAAGGTTGGACAGCCGCCGACATATCCGACGACTATAGGGTCGTCCCCACGACCCCGGGCCAATGTTGGCCAATCGCCGACATGTCCGACGACTACAGGGGTCGTCCCTACGACCCCGGGACTAGATAGGCCCGCCACCGTCATGTCCGACGACTATCGGATCGTCCCCACGACCACGGACCAAAGTTGGCCAGCCGCCGACATGTCCGACGACTATTGGGGCGTCCCCACGACCCCGGGCCAAAGTTGGCCAGCCGCCGACTTGTCCGACGTCTATGGGGTCGTCCCCACGACCCCACGACTAGATTGGCCCGCCACCGTCATGTCCGACGACAATAGGGTCGTCCCCACGACCACGGGCCAAAGTTGGCAAGCTGCCGACTTGTCCGATGACTATATGGTCGTCCCCACGACCCCGGGACTAGGTAGACCCGCCGCCGACGTGTCCGACAACTATAGGGTCGTCCCCACGACCCCGGGCCAAAGTTGGCAAGCCGCCGAAATGTCCGACGACTATAGGGTGGTCCCCACAACCCCGGGACTAGATTGGCCCGCCACCGTCAAGTCCGACGACTATAGGATCGTCTCCACGACCACGGGCCAAAGTTGGCCAGCCGCCGACATGTCCGACGACTATATAATCGTCGCCACGACCCCGGGCAAATTTGGCAAGCCGCCGACATATCCGACGACTATAGGGTCGTCCCCACAACCCCGGGACTAGATTGGCCCGCCACCCTCAAGTCCGACGACTATAGGATCGTCTCCACGACCACGGCCCAAAGTTGGCCAGCCGCCGACATGTTCAACGACTATTGGGTCGTCCCCACGACCACGGGCCAAAGTTATCCAGCCGCCGACATGTCCGACGACTATAGGGTCGTCCCCACGACCCCGGGCCAAAGTTGGCAAGCCGCCGAAATGTCCGACGACTATAGGGTCGTCCCCACGACCGCGGGCCAAAGATGTCCAGCCGCCGTCTTGTCCGACGACTATAGGGTCGTCCCCACGACCCCGGGACTAGATTGGCCCGCCACCGTCATGTCCAACGACTATAGGGTCGTCCCCACGACCATGGGCCAAAGTTGGCCAGCCGCCGACATATCCGACGACTATAGGGTCGTCCCCACGACCCCGGGCCAATGTTGGCCAATCGCCGACATGTCCGACGACAACAGGGTCGTCCCTACGACCCCGGGACTAGATAGGCCCGCCACCGTCATGTCCGACGACTATCGGATCGTCCCCACGACCACGGGCCAAAGTTGGCCAGCCGCCGACATGTCCGACGACTATTGGGTCGTCCCCACGACCCCGGGCCAAAGTTGGCCAGCCGCCGACTTGTCCGACGACTATGGGGTCGTCCCCACGACCCCAGGACTAGATTGGCCCGCCACCGTCATGTCCGACGACAATAGGGTCGTCCCCACGACCACGGGCCAAAGTTGGCAAGCTGCCGAAATGTCCGACGACTATAGGGTCGTCCCCACGACCGCGGGCCAAAGATGTCCAGCCGCCGTCTTGTCCGACGACTATAGGGTCGTCCCTACGACCCCGGGACTAGATTGGTCCGCCACCGTCATGTCCGACGACTATAGGGTCGTCCCCACGACCGCGGGCAAATTTGGCAAGCCGCCGACATATCCGACGACTATAGGGTCGTCCCCACGACCGCGGGCCAAAGATGTCCAGCCGCCGTCTTGTCCGACGACTATAGGGTCGTACCCACGACCCCGGGACTAGATTGGCCCGCCACCGTCATGTCCAACGACTATAGGGTCGTCCCCACGACCATGGGCCAACGTTGGCCAGCCGCCGATATGTCCAACGACTATTGGGTCGTCCCCACGACCCCGGGACTAGATTGGCCCGCCATCGTCAAGTCCGACGACTATAGGGTCGTCCCCACGACCCCGGGCAAATTTGGCAAGCCGCCGACATATCCGACGACTATAGGGTCGTCCCCACAACCCCGGGACTAGATTGGCCCGCCACCCTCAAGTCCGACGACTATAGGATCGTCTCCACGACCACGGCCCAAAGTTGGCCAGCCGCCAACATGTCAAACGACTATTGGGTCGTCCCCACGACCACGGGCCAAAGTTATCCAGCCGCCGACATGTCCGACGACTATAGGGTCGTCCCCACGACCCCGGGCCAAAGTTGGCAAGCCGCCGAAATGTCCGACGACTATAGGGTCGTCCCCACGACCGCGGGCCAAAGATGTCCAGCCGCCGTCTTGTCCGACGACTATAGGGTCGTCCCTACGACCCCGGGACTAGATTGGTCCGCCACCGTCATGTCCGACGACTATAGGGTCGTCCCCACGACCGCGGGCCAAAGTTGGCAAGCCGCCGAAATGTCCGACGACTGTAGGGTCGTCCCCACGACCCCGGGACTAGATTGGCCCGCCACCGTGAAGTCCGACGACTATAGGGTCGTCCCCACGACCTCGGGACTAGGTTGGCCAGCCGCCGACATTTCCGACGAATATAGGGTCGTCCACACGACCCCGGGCCAATGTTGACCAATCGCCGACATGTCCGACGACTATAGGGTCGTCCCTACGACCCCGGGACTAGGTTGGCCCGCCACCGTCATGTCCGACGACTATAGGGTCGTCCCCACGACCTCGGGACTAGGTTGGCCTGCCGCCGACATATCCGACGACTATAGGGTCGTCCCCACGACCACGGGCCAATGTTGGACAGCCGCCGACATATCCGACGACTATAGGGTCGTCCCCACGACCCCGGGCCAATGTTGGCCAATCGCCGACATGTCCGACGACTACAGGGTCGTCCCTACGACCCCGGGACTAGATAGGCCCGCCACCGTCATGTCCGACGACTATCGGATCGTCCCCACGACCACGGACCAAAGTTGACCAGCCGCCGACATGTCCGACGACTATTGGGTCGTCCCCACGACCCCGGGCCAAAGTTGGCCAGCCGCCGACTTGTCCGACGTCTATGGGGTCGTCCCCACGACCCCACGACTAGATTGGCCCGCCACCGTCATGTCCGACGACAATAGGGTCGTCCCCACGACCACGGGCCAAAGTTGGCAAGCTGCCGACTTGTCCGATGACTATATGGTCGTCCCCACGACCCCGGGACTAGGTAGTCCCGCCGCCGACGTGTCCGACAACTATAGGGTCGTCCCCACGACCCCGGGCCAAAGTTGGCAAGCCGCCGAAATGTCCGACGACTATAGGGTGGTCCCCACAACCCCGGGACTAGATTGGCCCGCCACCGTCAAGTCCGACGACTATAGGATCGTCTCCACGACCACGGGCCAAAGTTGGCCAGCCGCCGACATGTCCGACGACTATATAATCGTCGCCACGACCCCGGGCAAATTTGGCAAGCCGCCGACATATCCGACGACTATAGGGTCGTCCCCACAACCCCGGGACTAGATTGGCCCGCCACCCTCAAGTCCGACGACTATAGGATCGTCTCCACGACCACGGCCCAAAGTTGGCCAGCCGCCGACATGTTCAACGACTATTGGGTCGTCCCCACGACCACGGGCCAAAGTTATCCAGCCGCCGACATGTCCGACGACTATAGGGTCGTCCCCACGACCCCGGGCCAAAGTTGGCAAGCCGCCGAAATGTCCGACGACTATAGGGTCGTCCCCACGACCGCGGGCCAAAGATGTCCAGCCGCCGTCTTGTCCGACGACTATAGGGTCGTCCCCACGACCCCGGGACTAGATTGGCCCGCCACCGTCATGTCCAACGACTATAGGGTCGTCCCCACGACCATGGGCCAAAGTTGGCCAGCCGCCGACATATCCGACGACTATAGGGTCGTCCCCACGACCCCGGGCCAATGTTGGCCAATCGCCGACATGTCCGACGACAACAGGGTCGTCCCTACGACCCCGGGACTAGATAGGCCCGCCACCGTCATGTCCGACGACTATCGGATCGTCCCCACGACCACGAGCCAAAGTTGGCCAGCCGCCGACATGTCCGACGACTATTGGGTCGTCCCCACGACCCCGGGCCAAAGTTGGCCAGCCGCCGACTTGTCCGACGACTATGGGGTCGTCCCCACGACCCCAGGACTAGATTGGCCCGCCACCGTCATGTCCGACGACAATAGGGTCGTCCCCACGACCACGGGCCAAAGTTGGCAAGCTGCCGACTTGTCCGACGACTATAGGGTCGTCCCCACGACCCCGGGACTAGGTAGACCCGCCGCCGACGTGTCCGACAACTATAGGGTCGTCCCCACGACCCCGGGCCAAAGTTGGCAAGCCGCCGAAATGTCCGACGACTGTAGGGTCGTCCCCACGACCCCGGGACTAGATTGGCCCGCCACCGTGAAGTCCGACGACTATAGGGTCGTCCCCACGACCTCGGGACTAGGTTGGCCAGCCGCCGACATGTCCGACGACTATAGGGTCGTCCCCACGACCCCGGGCCAATGTTGGCCAATCGCCGACATGTCCGACGACTATAGGGTCGTCCCTACGACCCCGGGACTAGATTGGCCCGCCACCGTCATGTCCAACGACTATAGGGTCGTCCCCACAACCCCGGGACTAGGTTGACAAGCCGCCGAAATGTCCGACGACTATAGGGTCGTCCCCACGACCACGGGCCAAAGTTGGCCAGCCGCTGACATGTCCAACGACTATAGGGTCGTCCCCACGACCACGGGCCAAAGTTGGCCAGCCGCCGACATGTCCAACGACTATAGGGTCGTCCCCACGACCCCGGGCCAAAGTTGGCATGCCGCCGAAATGTCCGACGACTATAGGGTCGTCCCCACGACCCCGGGCCAAAGTTGGCATGCCGCCGAAATGTCTGACGACTATAGGGTCGTCCCCACGACCGCGAGCCAAGAATATCCAGCCGCCGTCTTGTCCGACGACTATAGGGTCGTCCCCACGACCGCGAGCCAAGAATATCCAGCCGCCGTCTT
>CAWVQO010000148.1:0-28533 GCA_963932275.1 Andrena praecox
GAATTTTTTGGATTTTGTCGAGTATTTTTGTTGTAGGATGTATATTTGAGTAAATTTAGATGAAAATAACGACCATTTTTTGGATTGTGAAAAAAAATTTAGTTGAAAGTGTCAAATTTTAATAAATTTATTTGAATTCAACTTCGATTTTTTTGGATTTTGTCGAGTATGTTTGTTGTAGGATGTTTATTTGAGTAAATTTAGATGAAAATAACGACCATTTTTTGGATTGTGAAAAAAATTTTAGTTGGAAGTGTCAAATTTTAATAAATCTATTTGAAACCAACTTCGAATTTTTTGGATTTTGTCGAGTATTTTTGTTGTAGGATGTATATTTGAGTAAATTTAGATGAAAATAACGACCATTTTTTGGATTGTGAAAAAAAATTTAGTTGAAAGTGTCAAATTTTAATAAATTTATTTGAATTCAACTTCGATTTTTTTGGATTTTGTCGAGTATTTTTGTTGTAGGATGTATATTTGAGTAAATTTAGATGAAAATAACGACCATTTTTTTGATTGTGAAAACAAATTTAGTTGGAAGTGTCAAATTTTAATAAATTTATTTGAAACCAACTTCGAATTTTTTGGATTTTGTCGAGTATTTTTGTTGTAGGATGTATATTTGAGTAAATTTAGATGAAAATAACGACCATTTTTTGGATTGTGAAAAAAAATTTAGTTGAAAGTGTCAAATTTTAATAAATTTATTTGAATTCAACTTCGATTTTTTTGGATTTTGTCGAGTATGTTTGTTGTAGGATGTTTATTTGAGTAAATTTAGATGAAAATAACGACCATTTTTTGGATTGTGAAAAAAATTTTAGTTGGAAGTGTCAAATTTTAATAAATCTATTTGAAACCAACTTCGAATTTTTTGGATTTTGTCGAGTATTTTTGTTGTAGGATGTATATTTGAGTAAATTTAGATGAAAATAACGACCATTTTTTGGATTGTGAAAAAAAATTTAGTTGAAAGTGTCAAATTTTAATAAATTTATTTGAATTCAACTTCGATTTTTTTGGATTTTGTCGAGTATTTTTGTTGTAGGATGTATATTTGAGTAAATTTAGATGAAAATAACCGCCATTTTTTGGATTGTGAAGAAAATTTTAGTTGGAAGTGTCAAATTTTAATAAATTTATTTGAAATCAACTTCGATTTTTTTTGATTTTGTCGACTATTTTTAGTGTAGGATGTATATTTGAGTAAATTTAGTAGAAAATACCTTCAATTTTTAGGATTGTGAAAAAAATTTTAGTTGGAAGTGTCAAATTTTAATAAATTTATTTGAAACCAACTTCGATTTTTTTGGATTTTGTCGAGTATTTTTGTTGTAGGATGTATATTTGAGTAAATTTAGATGAAAATAACGACCATTTTTTGGATTGTGAAGAAAATTTTAGTTGGAAGTGTCAAATTTCAATAATTTTATTTGAAATCAACTTCGATTTTTTTTGATTTTGTCGAGTATTTTTGGTGTAGGATGAATATTTGAGTAAATTTAGATGAAAATAACGACCATTTTTTGGATTGTGAAGAAAATTTTAGTTGGAAGTGTCAAATTTTAATAAATTTATTTGAAATCAACTTCGATTTTTTTTTATTTTGTCGAGTATTTTTGGTGTAGGATATATATTTGAGTAAATTTAGATGAAAATAACGACCATTTTTTCGATTGTGAAGAAAATTTTAGTTGGAAGTGTCAAATTTTAATAAATTTATTTGAAACAAACATCGAATTTTTTGGATTTTGTCGAGTATTTTTGTTGTAGGATGTATATTTGAGTAAATTTAGATGAAAATAACGGCCATTTTTTGGATTGTGAAGAAAATTTTAGTTGGAAGTGTCAAATTTTAATAAATTTATTTGAAATCAACTTCGATTTTTTTGGATTTTGTCGAGTATTTTTAGTGTAGGATGTATATTTGAGTAAATTTAGTAGAAAATACCTTCAATTTTTAGGATTGTGAAAAAAATTTTAGTTGGAAGTGTCAAATTTTAATAAATTTATTTGAAACCAACTTCGAATTTTTTGGATTTTGTCGAGTATTTTTGTTGTAGGATGTATATTTGAGTAAATTTAGATGAAAATAACGACCATTTTTTGGATTGTGAAAAAAATTTTAGTTGGAAGTGTCAAATTTTAATAAATTTATTTGAAACCAACTTCGATTTTTTTGGATTTTGTCGAGTATTTTTGGTGTAGGATGTATATTTGAGTAAATTTAGATGAAAATAACGACCATTTTTTGGATTGTGAAGAAAATTTTAGTTGGAAGTGTCAAATTTTAATAAATCTATTTGAAACCAACTTCGATTTTTTTGGTTTTGTCGAGTATTTTTGTTGTAGGATGTATATTTGAGTAAATTTAGATGAAAATAAAGACAGTTTTTTGGATTGTGAAGAAAATTTTAGTTGGAAGTGTCAAATTTTAATAAATTAATTTGAAACCAACTTCGAATTTTGGGGATTTTGTCGAGGATTTTTGTTGTAGGATGTATATTTGAGTAAATTTAGATGAAAATAACGACCATTTTTTGGATTGTGAAAAAAAATTTAGTTGGAAGTGTCAAATTTTAATAAATTTATTTGATAGTAAATTTTTAGTTTCGGCGCAATGGTTCGGTCAATTACGGTCGAAACTAAAAATTCATTTTGTTAAAAAAAGAATGGCGAAACTTCGAAAGGTATGAGGAAAAAAAATTATTCTTTATCTACTGGTTAACATCTTTAAAGTGTATAACATAACACATGGCATGAATTGCTCTGTTACTGCAAAAGGTATATCTTTTAATTTTGAAATTCAAGGAGTTTAAATATGTTTTTATATGTCAACGGTAATTACCTTGTATTCACCTTTCTGTAAGCAGAAATTGACCGAACCATTGCGCCGAAACTAAAAATTTACTATCAATTATTACGGTCGAAACTAAAAATTCATTTTGTTAAATTTATTTGAAACCAACTTCGAATTTTTTGGATTTTGTCGAGTATTTTTGTTGTAGGATGTATATTTGAGTAAATTTAGATGAAAATAACGACCATTTTTTGGATTGTGAAAAAAAATTTAGTTGAAAGTGTCAAATTTTAATAAATTTATTTGAATTCAACTTCGATTTTTTTGGATTTTGTCGAGTATTTTTGTTGTAGGATGTTTATTTGAGTAAATTTAGATGAAAATAACGACCATTTTTTGGATTGTGAAAAAAATTTTAGTTGGAACTGTCAAATTTTAATAAATTTATTTGAAATCTACTTCGATTTTTTTGGATTTTGTCGAGTATTTTTAGAGTAGGATGTATATTTGAGTAAATTTAGTAGAAAATACCTTCAATTTTTAGGATTGTGAAAAAAATTTTAGTTGGAAGTGTCAAATTTTAATAAATTTATTTGAAACCAACTTCGATTTTTTTGGATTTTGTCGAGTATTTTTGTTGTAGGATGTATATTTGAGTAAATTTAGATGAAAATAACGACCATTTTTTGGATTGTGAAAAAAAATTTAGTTGGAAGTGTCAAATTTTAATAAATTTATTTGATAGTAAATTTTTAGTTTCGGCGCAATGGTTCGGTCAATTACGGTCGAAACTAAAAATTCATTTTGTTAAAAAAAGAATGGCGAAACTTCGAAAGGTATGAGGAAAAAAAAATATTCTTTATCTACTGGTTAACATCTTTAAAGTGTATAACATAACACATGGCATGAATTGCTCTGTTACTGCAAAAGGTATATCTTTTAATTTTGAAATTCAAGGAGTTTAAATATGTTTTTATATGTCAACGGTAATTACCTTGTATTCACCTTTCTGTAAGCAGAAATTGACCGAACCATTGCGCCGAAACTAAAAATTTACTATCAATTATTACGGTCGAAACTAAAAATTCATTTTGTTAAATTTATTTGAAACCAACTTCGAATTTTTTGGATTTTGTCGAGTATTTTTGTTGTAGGATGTATATTTGAGTAAATTTAGATGAAAATAACGACCATTTTTTGGATTGTGAAAAAAAATTTAGTTGAAAGTGTCAAATTTTAATAAATTTATTTGAATTCAACTTCGATTTTTTTGGATTTTGTCGAGTATTTTTGTTGTAGGATGTTTATTTGAGTAAATTTAGATGAAAATAACGACCATTTTTTGGATTGTGAAAAAAATTTTAGTTGGAACTGTCAAATTTTAATAAATTTATTTGAAATCTACTTCGATTTTTTTGGATTTTGTCGAGTATTTTTAGTGTAGGATGTATATTTGAGTAAATTTAGTAGAAAATACCTTCAATTTTTAGGATTGTGAAAAAAATTTTAGTTGGAAGTGTCAAATTTTAATAAATTTATTTGAAACCAACTTCGATTTTTTTGGATTTTGTCGAGTATTTTTGTTGTAGGATGTATATTTGAGTAAATTTAGATGAAAATAACGACCATTTTTTGGATTGTGAAAAAAAATTTAGTTGGAAGTGTCAAATTTTAATAAATTTATTTGAAACCAACTTCGAATTTTTTGGATTTTGTCGAGTATTTTTGTTGTAGGATGTATATTTGAGTAAATTTAGATGAAAATAACGACCATTTTTTGGATTGTGAAAAAAAATTTAGTTGAAAGTGTCAAATTTTAATAAATTTATTTGAATTCAACTTCGATTTTTTTGGATTTTGTCGAGTATTTTTGTTGTAGGATGTATATTTGAGTAAATTTAGATGAAAATAACGGCCATTTTTTGGATTGTGAAGAAAATTTTAGTTGGAAGTGTCAAATTTTAATAAATTTATTTGAAATCAACTTCGATTTTTTTGGATTTTGTCGAGTATTTTTAGTGTAGGATGTATATTTGAGTAAATTTAGTTGAAAATACCTTCAATTTTTAGGATTGTGAAAAAAATTTTAGTTGGAAGTGTCAAATTTTAATAAATTTATTTGAAACCAACTTCGATTTTTTTGGATTTTGTCGAGTATTTTTGGTGTAGGATGTATATTTGAGTAAATTTAGATGAAAATAACGACCATTTTTTGGATTTTGAAGAAAATTTTAGTTGGAAGTGTCAAATTTTAATAAATTTATTTGAAATCAACTTCGATTTTTTTGGATTTTGCCGAGTATTTTTGGTGTAGGATGTATATTTGAGTAAATTTAGATGAAAATACCTTCAATTTTTACGATTGTGAAAAAAATTTTAGTTGGAAGTGTCAAATTTTAATAAATTTATTTGAAACCAACTTCGATTTTTTTGGATTTTGTCGAGTATTTTTGTTGTAGGATGTATATTTGAGTAAATTTAGATAAAAATAACGACCATTTTTTGGATTGTGAAAAAAAATTTAGTTAGAAGTGTCAAATTTTTATAAATCTATTTGAAACCAACTTCGATTTTTTTGGATTTTGTCGAGTATTTTTGGTGTAGGATGTATATTTGAGTAAATTTAGATGAAAATAACGACCATTTTTTCGATTGTGAAGAAAATTTTAGTTGGAAGTGTCAAATTTTAATAAATTTATTTGAAATCGACTTAGTTTTTTTTGGATTTTGTCGAGTATTTTTGTTGTAGGATGTATATTTGAGTAAATTTAGATGAAAATAACGACCATTTTTTCGATTGTGAAGATAATTCTAGTTGGAAGTGTCAAATTTTAATAAATTTATTTGAAACCAACTTCGAATTTTTTGGATTTTGTCGAGTATTGTTGGTGTAGGATGTATATTTGAGTAAATTTTGATGAAAATAACGACCATTTGTTCGAATGTGAAGAAAATTTTAGTTGGAAGTGTCAAATTTTAATAAATTTATTTGAAATCGACTTAGTTTTTTTTGGATTTTGTCGAGTATTTTTGTTGTAGGATGTATATTTGAGTAAATTTAGATGAAAATAACGACCATTTTTTGGATTGTGAAAAAAAATTCAGTTGAAAGTGTCAAATTTTAATAAATTTATTTGAAACCAACTTCGATTTTTTTGGATTTTGCCGAGTCTTTTTGGTGTAGGATGTATATTTGAGTAAATTAAATGAAAATACCCTCAATTTTTACGATTGTGAAAAAAATTTTAGTTGGAAGTGTCAAATTTTAATAAATTTATTTGAAACCAACTTCGATTTTTTGGATTTTGTCGAGTCTTTTTGGTGTAGGATGTATATTTGGGTAAATTTAGATGAAAATAACTATAATTTTTAGGATTGTGAAAAAAATTTTAGTTGGAAGTGTCACATTTTAATAAATTTATTTGAAACCAACTTCGAATTTTTTGGATTTTGTCGAGTATTTTTGTTGTAGGATGTATATTTGAGTAAATTTAGATGAAAATAACGACGATTTTTTGGATTGTGAAAAAAAGTTTAGTTGGAAGTGTCAAATTTTAATAAATTTATTTGAAACCAACTTCGATTTTTTTGGATTTTGTCGAGTATTTTGGTTGTAGGATGTATATTTGAGTAAATTTAGATGAAAATAACGACCATTTTTTCGATTGTGAAGATAATTCTAGTTGGAAGTGTCAAATTTTAATAAATTTATTTGAAACCAACTTCGAATTTTTTGGATTTTGTCGAGTATTGTTGGTGTAGGATGTATATTTGAGTAAATTTTGATGAAAATAACGACCATTTGTTCGAATGTGAAGAAAATTTTAGTTGGAAGTGTCAAATTTTAATAAATTTATTTGAAATCGACTTAGTTTTTTTTGGATTTTGTCGAGTATTTTTGTTGTAGGATGTATATTTGAGTAAATTTAGATGAAAATAACGACCATTTTTTGGATTGTGAAAAAAAATTCAGTTGAAAGTGTCAAATTTTAATAAATTTATTTGAAACCAACTTCGATTTTTTTGGATTTTGCCGAGTCTTTTTGGTGTAGGATGTATATTTGAGTAAATTAAATGAAAATACCCACAATTTTTACGATTGTGAAAAAAATTTTAGTTGGAAGTGTCAAATTTTAATAAATTTATTTGAAACCAACTTCGATTTTTTGGATTTTGTCGAGTCTTTTTGGTGTAGGATGTATATTTGGGTAAATTTAGATGAAAATAACTATAATTTTTAGGATTGTGAAAAAAATTTTAGTTGGAAGTGTCACATTTTAATAAATTTATTTGAAACCAACTTCGAATTTTTTGGATTTTGTCGAGTATTTTTGTTGTAGGATGTATATTTGAGTAAATTTAGATGAAAATAACGACGATTTTTTGGATTGTGAAAAAAAGTTTAGTTGGAAGTGTCAAATTTTAATAAATTTATTTGAAACCAACTTCGATTTTTTTGGATTTTGTCGAGTATTTTGGTTGTAGGATGTATATTTGAGTAAATTTAGATGAAAATAACGACCATTTTTTCGATTGTGAAGATAATTCTAGTTGGAAGTGTCAAATTTTAATAAATTTATTTGAAACCAACTTCGAATTTTTTGGATTTTGTCGAGTATTGTTGGTGTAGGATGTATATTTGAGTAAATTTTGATGAAAATAACGACCATTTGTTCGAATGTGAAGAAAATTTTAGTTGGAAGTGTCAAATTTTAATAAATTTATTTGAAATCGACTTAGTTTTTTTTGGATTTTGTCGAGTATTTTTGTTGTAGGATGTATATTTGAGTAAATTTAGATGAAAATAACGACCATTTTTTGGATTGTGAAAAAAAATTCAGTTGAAAGTGTCAAATTTTAATAAATTTATTTGAAACCAACATCGATTTTTTTGGATTTTGCCGAGTCTTTTTGGTGTAGGATGTATATTTGAGTAAATTTAGATGAAAATACCTTCAATTTTTACGATTGTGAAAAAAATTTTAGTTGGAAGTGTCAAATTTTAATAAATTTATTTGAAACCAACTTCGATTTTTTGGATTTTGTCGAGTCTTTTTGGTGTAGGATGTATATTTGGGTAAATTTAGATGAAAATAACTATAATTTTTAGGATTGTGAAAAAAATTTTAGTTGGAAGTGTCACATTTTAATAAATTTATTTGAAACCAACTTCGAATTTTTTGGATTTTGTCGAGTATTTTTGTTGTAGGATATATATTTGAGTAAATTTAGATGAAAACAACGACCATTTTTTGGATTGTGAAAAAAAATTTAGTTGGAAGTGTCAAATTTTAATAAATTTATTTGAAACCAACTTCGATTTTTTTGGATTTTGTCGAGTATTTTTGTTGTAGGATGTATATTTGAGTAAATTTAGATGAAAATAACGACCATTTTTTGGATTGTGAAAAAAAATTTAGTTGGAAGTGTCAAATTTTAATAAATTTATTTGAAACCAACTTCGAATTTTTTGGATTTTGTCGAGTATTTTTGTTGTAGGATGTATATTTGAGTAAATTTAGATGAAAATAACGACCATTTTTTGGATTGTGAAAAAAAATTTAGTTGAAAGTGTCAAATTTTAATAAATTTATTTGAATTCAACTTCGATTTTTTTGGATTTTGTCGAGTATTTTTGTTGTAGGATGTTTATTTGAGTAAATTTAGATGGAAATAACGACCATTTTTTGGAATGTGAAAAAAATTTTAGTTGGAAGTGTCAAATTTTAATAAATTTATTTGAAATCTACTTCGATTTTTTTGGATTTTGTCGAGTATTTTTAGTGTAGGGTGTATATTTGAGTAAATTTAGTAGAAAATACCTTCAATTTTTAGGATTGTGAAAAAAATTTTAGTTGGAAGTGTCAAATTTTAATAAATTTATTTGAAACCAACTTCGATTTTTTTGAATTTTGTCGAGAATTTTTGGTTAGGATGTATATTTGAGTAAATTTAGATGAAAATAACGACCATTTTTTGGATTGTGAAGAAAATTTTAGTTGGAAGTGTCAAATTTTAATAAATTTATTTGAAATCAACTTCGATTTTTTTTTATTTTGTCGAGTATTTTTGGTGTAGGATGAATATTTGAGTAAATTTAGATGAAAATAACGACCATTTTTTGGATTGTGAAGAAAATTTTAGTTGGAAGTGTCAAATTTTAATAAATTTATTTGAAATCAACTTCGATTTTTTTTTATTTTGTCGAGTATTTTTGGTGTAGGATGTATATTTGAGTAAATTTAGATGAAAATAACGACCATTTTTTCGATTGTGAAGAAAATTTTAGTTGGAAGTGTCAAATTTTAATAAATTTATTTGAAACCAACTTCGAATTTTTTGGATTTTGTCGAGTATTTTTGTTGTAGGATGTATATTTGAGTAAATGTAGATGAAAATAACGACCATTTTTTGGATTGTGAAAAAAAATTCTGTTGAAAGTGTCAAATTTTAATAAATTTATTTGAAACAAACTTCGATTTTTTTGGATTTTGCCGAGTATTTTTGGTGTAGGATGTATATTTGAGTAAATTTAGATGAAAATACCTTCAATTTTTACGATTGTGAAAAAAATTTTAGTTGGAAGTGTCAAATTTTAATAAATTTATTTGAAACCAACTTCGATTTTTTTGGATTTTGTCGAGTATTTTTGTTGTAGGATGTATATTTGAGTAAATTTAGATGAAAATAACGACCATTTTTTGGATTGTGAAAAAAATTTTAGTTGGAAGTGTCAAATTTTAATAAATTTATTTGAAATCTACTTCGATTTTTTTGGATTTTGTCGAGTATTTTTAGTGTAGGATGTATATTTGAGTAAATTTAGTAGAAAATACCTTCAATTTTTAGGATTGTGAAAAAAATTTTAGTTGGAAGTGTCAAATTTTAATAAATTTATTTGAAACCAACTTCGATTTTTTTTTATTTTGTCGAGTATTTTTGGTGTAGGATGTATATTTGAGTAAATTTAGATGAAAATAACGACCATTTTTTCGATTGTGAAGAAAATTTTAGTTGGAAGTGTCAAATTTTAATAAATTTATTTGAAACCAACTTCGAATTTTTTGGATTTTGTCGAGTATTTTTGTTGTAGGATGTATATTTGAGTAAATGTAGATGAAAATAACGACCATTTTTTGGATTGTGAAAAAAAATTCTGTTGAAAGTGTCAAATTTTAATAAATTTATTTGAAACAAACTTCGATTTTTTTGGATTTTGCCGAGTATTTTTGGTGTAGGATGTATATTTGAGTAAATTTAGATGAAAATACCTTCAATTTTTACGATTGTGAAAAAAATTTTAGTTGGAAGTGTCAAATTTTAATAAATTTATTTGAAACCAACTTCGATTTTTTTGGATTTTGTCGAGTATTTTTGTTGTAGGATGTATATTTGAGTAAATTTAGATGAAAATAACGACCATTTTTTGGATTGTGAAAAAAATTTTAGTTGGAAGTGTCAAATTTTAATAAATTTATTTGAAATCTACTTCGATTTTTTTGGATTTTGTCGAGTATTTTTAGTGTAGGATGTATATTTGAGTAAATTTAGTAGAAAATACCTTCAATTTTTAGGATTGTGAAAAAAATTTTAGTTGGAAGTGTCAAATTTTAATAAATTTATTTGAAACCAACTTCGATTTTTTTGGATTTTGTCGAGTATTTTTGTTGTAGGATGTATATTTGAGTAAATTTAGATGAAAATAACGACCATTTTTTGGATTGTGAAAAAAAATTTAGTTGGAAGTGTCAAATTTTAATAAATTTTTTTGAAACCAACTTCGAATTTTTTGGATTTTGTCGAGTATTTTTGTTGTAGGATGTATATTTGAGTAAATTTAGATGAAAATAACGGCCATTTTTTGGATTGTGAAGAAAATTTTAGTTGGAAGTGTCAAATTTTAATAAATTTATTTGAAATCAACTTCGATTTTTTTGGATTTTGTCGAGTATTTTTAGTGTAGGATGTATATTTGAGTAAATTTAGTAGAAAATACCTTCAATTTTTAGGATTGTGAAAAAAATTTTAGTTGGAAGTGTCAAATTTTAATAAATTTATTTGAAACCAACTTCGATTTTTTTGGATTTTGTCGAGTATTTTTGGTGTAGGATGTATATTTGAGTAAATTTAGATGAAAATAACGACCATTTTTTGGATTGTGAAGAAAATTTTATTTGGAAGTGTCAAAATTTAATAAATTTATTTGAAATCAACTTCGATTTTTTTTTATTTTGTCGAGTATTTTTGGTGTAGGATGAATATTTGAGTAAATTTAGATGAAAGTAACGACCATTTTTTGAATTGTGAAGAAAATTTTAGATGGAAGTGTCAAATTTTAATAAATTTATTTGAAATCAACTTCGATTTTTTTTTATTTTGTCGAGTATTTTTGGTGTAGGATGTATATTTGAGTAAATTTAGATGAAAATAACGACCATTTTTTCGATTGTGAAGAAAATTTTAGTTGGAAGTGTCAAATTTTAATAAATTTATTTGAAACCAACTTCGAATTTTTTGGGTTTTGTCGAGTATTTTTGTTGTAGGATGTATATTTGAGTAAATTTAGATGAAAATATCGACCATTTTTTGGATTGTGAAAAAAAATTCAGTTGAAAGTGTCAAATTTTAATAAATTTATTTGAAACCAACTTCGATTTTTTTGGATTTTGCCGAGTATTTTTGGTGTAGGATGTATATTTGAGTAAATTTAGATGAAAATACCTTCAATTTTTACGATTGTGAAAAAAATTTTAGTTGGAAGTGTCAAATTTTAATAAATTTATTTGAAACCAACTTCGATTTTTTTGGATTTTGTCGAGTATTTTTGTTGTAGGATGTATATTTGAGTAAATTTAGATGAAAATAACGACCATTTTTTGGATTGTGAAAAAAAATTTAGTTGGAAGTGTCAAATTTTAATAAATTTATTTGAAACCAACTTCGAATTTTTTGGATTTTGTCGTGTATTTTTGTTGTAGGATGTATATTTGAGTAAATGTAGATGAAAATAACGACCATTTTTTGGATTGTGAAAAAAAATTCTGTTGAAAGTGTCAAATTTTAATAAATTTATTTGAAACAAACTTCGATTTTTTTGGATTTTGCCGAGTATTTTTGGTGTAGGATGTATATTTGAGTAAATTTAGATGAAAATACCTTCAATTTTTACGATTGTGAAAAAAATTTTAGTTGGAAGTGTCAAATTTTAATAAATTTATTTGAAACCAACTTCGATTTTTTTGGATTTTGTCGAGTATTTTTGTTGTAGGATGTATATTTGAGTAAATTTAGATGAAAATAACGACCATTTTTTGGATTGTGAAAAAAATTTTAGTTGGAAGTGTCAAATTTTAATAAATTTATTTGAAATCTACTTCGATTTTTTTGGATTTTGTCGAGTATTTTTAGTGTAGGATGTATATTTGAGTAAATTTAGTAGAAAATACCTTCAATTTTTAGGATTGTGAAAAAAATTTTAGTTGGAAGTGTCAAATTTTAATAAATTTATTTGAAACCAACTTCGATTTTTTTTTATTTTGTCGAGTATTTTTGGTGTAGGATGTATATTTGAGTAAATTTAGATGAAAATAACGACCATTTTTTCGATTGTGAAGAAAATTTTAGTTGGAAGTGTCAAATTTTAATAAATTTATTTGAAACCAACTTCGAATTTTTTGGATTTTGTCGAGTATTTTTGTTGTAGGATGTATATTTGAGTAAATGTAGATGAAAATAACGACCATTTTTTGGATTGTGAAAAAAAATTCTGTTGAAAGTGTCAAATTTTAATAAATTTATTTGAAACAAACTTCGATTTTTTTGGATTTTGCCGAGTATTTTTGGTGTAGGATGTATATTTGAGTAAATTTAGATGAAAATACCTTCAATTTTTACGATTGTGAAAAAAATTTTAGTTGGAAGTGTCAAATTTTAATAAATTTATTTGAAACCAACTTCGATTTTTTTGGATTTTGTCGAGTATTTTTGTTGTAGGATGTATATTTGAGTAAATTTAGATGAAAATAACGACCATTTTTTGGATTGTGAAAAAAATTTTAGTTGGAAGTGTCAAATTTTAATAAATTTATTTGAAATCTACTTCGATTTTTTTGGATTTTGTCGAGTATTTTTAGTGTAGGATGTATATTTGAGTAAATTTAGTAGAAAATACCTTCAATTTTTAGGATTGTGAAAAAAATTTTAGTTGGAAGTGTCAAATTTTAATAAATTTATTTGAAACCAACTTCGATTTTTTTGGATTTTGTCGAGTATTTTTGTTGTAGGATGTATATTTGAGTAAATTTAGATGAAAATAACGACCATTTTTTGGATTGTGAAAAAAAATTTAGTTGGAAGTGTCAAATTTTAATAAATTTTTTTGAAACCAACTTCGAATTTTTTGGATTTTGTCGAGTATTTTTGTTGTAGGATGTATATTTGAGTAAATTTAGATGAAAATAACGACCATTTTTTAGATTGTGAAAAAAAATTTAGTTGAAAGTGTCAAATTTTAATAAATTTATTTGAATTCAACTTCGATTTTTTTGGATTTTGTCGAGTATTTTTGTTGTAGGATGTATATTTGAGTAAATTTAGATGAAAATAACGGCCATTTTTTGGATTGTGAAGAAAATTTTAGTTGGAAGTGTCAAATTTTAATAAATTTATTTGAAATCAACTTTGATTTTTTTGGATTTTGTCGAGTATTTTTAGTGTGGGATGTATATTTGAGTAAATTTAGTAGAAAATACCTTCAATTATTAGGATTGTGAAAAAAATTTTAGTTGGAAGTGTCAAATTTTAATAAATTTATTTGAAACCAACTTCGATTTTTTTGAATTTTGTCGAGAATTTTTGGTTAGGATGTATATTTGAGTAAATTTAGATGAAAATAACGACCATTTTTTGGATTGTGAAGAAAATTTTAGTTGGATGTGTCAAATTTTAATAAATTTATTTGAAATCAACTTCGATTTTTTTTGATTTTGTCGAGTATTTTTGGTGTAGGATGAATATTTGAGTAAATTTAGATGAAAATAACGACCATTTTTTGGATTGTGAAGAAAATTTTAGTTGGAAGTGTCAAATTTTAATAAATTTATTTGAAATCAACTTCGATTTTTTTTTATTTTGTCGAGTATTTTTGGTGTAGGATGTATATTTGAGTAAATTTAGATGAAAATAACGACCATTTTTTCGATTGTGAAGAAAATTTTAGTTGGAAGTGTCAAATTTTAATAAATTTATTTGAAACCAACTTCGAATTTTTTGGATTTTGTCGAGTATTTTTGTTGTAGGATGTATATTTGAGTAAATTTAGATGAAAATAACGACCATATTTTGGATTGTGAAAAAAAATTCAGTTGAAAGTGTCAAATTTTAATAAATTTATTTGAAACCAACTTCGATTTTTTTGGATTTTGCCGAGTATTTTTGGTGTAGGATGTATATTTGAGTAAATTTAGATGAAAATACCTTCAATTTTTACGATTGTGAAAAAAATTTTAGTTGGAAGTGTCAAATTTTAATAAATTTATTTGAAACCATCTTCGATTTTTTTGGATTTTGTCGAGTATTTTTGTTGTAGGATGTATATTTGAGTAAATTTAGATGAAAATAACGACCATTTTTTGGATTGTGAAAAAAAATTTAGTTGGAAGTGTCAAATTTTTATAAATCTATTTGAAACCAACTTCGAATTTTTTGGATTTTGTCGAGTATTTTTGGTGTAGGATGTATATTTGAGTAAATTTAGATGAAAATAACGACCATTTTTTCGATTGTGAAGAAAATTTTAGTTGGAAGTGTCAAATTTTAATAAATTTATTTGAAATCGACTTAGTTTTTTTTGGATTTTGTCGAGTATTTTTGTTGTAGGATGTATATTTGAGTAAATTTAGATGAAAATAACGACCATTTTTTGGATTGTGAAAAAAAATTCAGTTGAAAGTGTCAAATTTTAATAAATTTATTTGAAACCAACTTCGAATTTTTTGGATTTTGTCGAGTATTTTTGTTGTAGGATGTATATTTGAGTAAATTTAGATGAAAATAACGACCATTTTTTGGATTGTGAAAAAAAATTTAGTTGAAAGTGTCAACTTTTAATAAATTTATTTGAATTCAACTTCGATTTTTTTTTATTTTGTCGAGTATTTTTGTTGTAGGATGTTTATTTGAGTAAATTTAGATGAAAATAACGACCATTTTTTGGATTGTGAAAAAAATTTTAGTTGGAAGTGTCAAATTTTAATAAATTTATTTGAAATCTACTTCGATTTTTTTGGATTTTGTCGAGTATTTTTAGTGTAGGATGTATATTTGAGTAAATTTAGTAGAAAATACCTTCAATTTTTAGGATTGTGAAAAAAATTTTAGTTGGAAGTGTCAAATTTTAATAAATTTATTTGAAACCAACTTCGATTTTTTTGGATTTTGTCGAGTATTTTTGGTGTAGGATGTATATTTGAGTAAATTTAGATGAAAATAACGACCATTTTTTGGATTGTGAAGAAAATTTTAGTTGGAAGTGTCAAAATTTAATAAATTTATTTGAAATCAACTTCGATTTTTTTTTATTTTGTCGAGTATTTTTGGTGTAGGATGAATATTTGAGTAAATTTAGATGAAAGTAACGACCATTTTTTGAATTGTGAAGAAAATTTTAGATGGAAGTGTCAAATTTTAATAAATTTATTTGAAATCAACTTCGATTTTTTTTTATTTTGTCGAGTATTTTTGGTGTAGGATGTATATTTGAGTAAATTTAGATGAAAATAACGACCATTTTTTCGATTGTGAAGAAAATTTTAGTTGGAAGTGTCAAATTTTAATAAATTTATTTGAAACCAACTTCGAATTTTTTGGGTTTTGTCGAGTATTTTTGTTGTAGGATGTATATTTGAGTAAATTTAGATGAAAATATCGACCATTTTTTGGATTGTGAAAAAAATTCAGTTGAAAGTGTCAAATTTTAATAAATTTATTTGAAACCAACTTCGATTTTTTTGGATTTTGCCGAGTATTTTTGGTGTAGGATGTATATTTGAGTAAATTTAGATGAAAATACCTTCAATTTTTACGATTGTGAAAAAAATTTTAGTTGGAAGTGTCAAATTTTAATAAATTTATTTGAAACCAACTTCGATTTTTTTGGATTTTGTCGAGTATTTTTGTTGTAGGATGTATATTTGAGTAAATTTAGATGAAAATAACGACCATTTTTTGGATTGTGAAAAAAAATTTAGTTGGAAGTGTCAAATTTTTATAAATCTATTTGAAACCAACTTCGATTTTTTTGGATTTTGTCGAGTATTTTTGTTGTAGGATGTATATTTGAGTAAATTTAGATGAAAATAACGACCATTTTTTGGATTGTGAAAAAAAATTCAGTTGAAAGTGTCAAATTTTAATAAATTTATTTGAAACCAACTTCGATATTTTTGGATTTTGTCGAGTATTTTTGGTGTAGGATGTATATTTGAGTAAATTTAGATGAAAATACCTTCAATTTTTACGATTGTGAAAAAAATTTTAATTGGAAGTGTCAAATTTTAATAAATTTATTTGAAACCAACTTCGAATTTTTTGGATTTTGTCGAGTATTTTTGTTGTAGGATGTATATTTGAGTAAATTTAGATGAAAATAACGACGATTTTTTGGATTGTGAAAAAAAGTTTAGTTGGAAGTGTCAAATTTTAATAAATTTATTTGAAACCAACTTCGATTTTTTTGGATTTTGTCGAGTATTTTTGTTGTAGGATGTATATTTGAGTAAATTTAGATGAAAATAACGACCATTTTTTCGATTGTGAAGATAATTTTAGTTGGAAGTGTCAAATTTTAATAAATTTATTTGAGACCAACTTCGAATTTTTTGGATTTTGTCGAGTATTTTTGGTGTAGGATGTATATTTGAGTAAATTTAGATGAAAATAACGACCATTTTTTCGATTGTGAAGAAAATTTTAGTTGGAAGTGTCAAATTTTAATAAATTTATTTGAAATCGACTTAGTTTTTTTTGGATTTTGTCGAGTATTTTTGTTGTAGGATGTATATTTGAGTAAATTTAGATGAAAATAACGACCATTTTTTGGATTGTGAAAAAAAATTCAGTTGAAAGTGTCAAATTTTAATAAATTTATTTGAAACCAACTTCGACTTTTTTGGATTTTGCCGAGTCTTTTTGGTGTAGGATGTATATTTGAGTAAATTTAGATGAAAATACCTTCAATTTTTACGATTGTGAAAAAAATTTTAGTTGGAAGTGTCAAATTTTAATAAATTTATTTGAAACCAACTTCGATTTTTTGGATTTTGTCGAGTCTTTTTGGTGTAGGATGTATATTTGGGTAAATTTAGATGAAAATAACTATAATTTTTAGGATTGTGAAAAAAATTTTAGTTGGAAGTGTCACATTTTAATAAATTTATTTGAAACCAACTTCGAATTTTTTGGATTTTGTCGAGTATTTTTGTTGTAGGATATATATTTGAGTAAATTTAGATGAAAATAACGACCATTTTTTGGATTGTGAAAAAAAATTTAGTTGGAAGTGTCAAATTTTAATAAATTTATTTGAAACCAACTTCGATTTTTTTGGATTTTGTCGAGTATTTTTGTTGTAGGATGTATATTTGAGTAAATTTAGATGAAAATATCGACCATTTTTTGGATTGTGAAAAAAAATTCAGTTGAAAGTGTCAAATTTTAATAAATTTATTTGAAACCAACTTCGATTTTTTTGGATTTTGCCGAGTATTTTTGGTGTAGGATGTATATTTGAGTAAATTTAGATGAAAATACCTTCAATTTTTACGATTGTGAAAAAAATTTTAGTTGGAAGTGTCAAATTTTAATAAATTTATTTGAAACCAACTTCGATTTTTTTGGATTTTGTCGAGTATTTTTGTTGTAGGATGTATATTTGAGTAAATTTAGATGAAAATAACGACCATTTTTTGGATTGTGAAAAAAAATTTAGTTGGAAGTGTCAAATTTTTATAAATCTATTTGAAACCAACTTCGATTTTTTTGGATTTTGTCGAGTATTTTTGTTGTAGGATGTATATTTGAGTAAATTTAGATGAAAATAACGACCATTTTTTGGATTGTGAAAAAAAATTCAGTTGAAAGTGTCAAATTTTAATAAATTTATTTGAAACCAACTTCGATATTTTTGGATTTTGTCGAGTATTTTTGGTGTAGGATGTATATTTGAGTAAATTTAGATGAAAATACCTTCAATTTTTACGATTGTGAAAAAAATTTTAATTGGAAGTGTCAAATTTTAATAAATTTATTTGAAACCAACTTCGAATTTTTTGGATTTTGTCGAGTATTTTTGTTGTAGGATGTATATTTGAGTAAATTTAGATGAAAATAACGACGATTTTTTGGATTGTGAAAAAAAGTTTAGTTGGAAGTGTCAAATTTTAATAAATTTATTTGAAACCAACTTCGATTTTTTTGGATTTTGTCGAGTATTTTTGTTGTAGGATGTATATTTGAGTAAATTTAGATGAAAATAACGACCATTTTTTCGATTGTGAAGATAATTTTAGTTGGAAGTGTCAAATTTTAATAAATTTATTTGAGACCAACTTCGAATTTTTTGGATTTTGTCGAGTATTTTTGGTGTAGGATGTATATTTGAGTAAATTTAGATGAAAATAACGACCATTTTTTCGATTGTGAAGAAAATTTTAGTTGGAAGTGTCAAATTTTAATAAATTTATTTGAAATCGACTTAGTTTTTTTTGGATTTTGTCGAGTATTTTTGTTGTAGGATGTATATTTGAGTAAATTTAGATGAAAATAACGACCATTTTTTGGATTGTGAAAAAAAATTCAGTTGAAAGTGTCAAATTTTAATAAATTTATTTGAAACCAACTTCGACTTTTTTGGATTTTGCCGAGTCTTTTTGGTGTAGGATGTATATTTGAGTAAATTTAGATGAAAATACCTTCAATTTTTACGATTGTGAAAAAAATTTTAGTTGGAAGTGTCAAATTTTAATAAATTTATTTGAAACCAACTTCGATTTTTTGGATTTTGTCGAGTCTTTTTGGTGTAGGATGTATATTTGGGTAAATTTAGATGAAAATAACTATAATTTTTAGAATTGTGAAAAAAATTTTAGTTGGAAGTGTCACATTTTAATAAATTTATTTGAAACCAACTTCGAATTTTTTGGATTTTGTCGAGTATTTTTGTTGTAGGATATATATTTGAGTAAATTTAGATGAAAATAACGACCATTTTTTGGATTGTGAAAAAAAATTTAGTTGGAAGTGTCAAATTTTAATAAATTTATTTGAAACCAACTTCGATTTTTTTGGATTTTGTCGAGTATTTTTGTTGTAGGATGTATATTTGAGTAAATTTAGATGAAAATAACGACCATTTTTTGGATTGTGAAAAAAAATTTAGTTGGAAGTGTCTAATTTTAATAAATCTATTTGAAACCAACTTCGATTTTTTTGGATTTTGTCGAGTATTTTTGTTGTAGGATGTATATTTGAGTAAATTTAGATGAAAATAAAGACAGTTTTTTGGATTGTGAAGAAAATTTTAGTTGGAAGTGTCAAATTTTAATAAATTAATTTGAAACCAACTTCGAATTTTTGGGATTTTGTCGAGGATTTTTGTTGTAGGATGTATATTTGAGTAAATTTAGATGAAAATAACGACCATTTTTTGGATTGTGAAAAAAAATTTAGTTGGAAGTGTCAAATTTTAATAAATTTATTTGAAACCAACTTCGAATTTTTTGGATTTTGTCGAGTATTTTTGTTGTAGGATGTATATTTGAGTAAATTTAGATGAAAATAACGACCATTTTTTGGATTGTGAAAAAAAATTTAGTTGAAAGTGTCAACTTTTAATAAATTTATTTGAATTCAACTTCGATTTTTTTTTATTTTGTCGAGTATTTTTGTTGTAGGATGTTTATTTGAGTAAATTTAGATGAAAATAACGACCATTTTTTGGATTGTGAAAAAAATTTTAGTTGGAAGTGTCAAATTTTAATAAATTTATTTGAAATCTACTTCGATTTTTTTGGATTTTGTCGTGTATTTTTAGTGTAGGATGTATATTTGAGTAAATTTAGTAGAAAATACCTTCAATTTTTAGGATTGTGAAAAAAATTTTAGTTGGAAGTGTCAAATTTTAATAAATTTATTTGAAACCAACTTCGATTTTTTTGGATTTTGTCGAGTATTTTTGTTGTAGGATGTATATTTGAGTAAATTTAGATGAAAATAACGGCCATTTTTTGGATTGTGAAGAAAATTTTAGTTGGAAGTGTCAAATTTTAATAAATTTATTTGAAATCAACTTCGATTTTATTGGATTTTGTCGAGTATTTTTAGTGTAGGATGTATATTTGAGTAAATTTAGTAGAAAATACCTTCAATTTTTAGGATTGGGAAAAAAATTTTAGTTGGAAGTGTCAAATTTTAATAAATTTATTTGAAACCAACTTCGATTTTTTTGGATTTTGTCGAGTATTTTTGGTGTAGGATGTATATTTGAGTAAATTTAGATGAAAATAACGACCATTTTTTGGATTGTGAAGAAAATTTTAGTTGGAAGTGTCAAAATTTAATAAATTTATTTGAAATCAACTTCGATTTTTTTTTATTTTGTCGAGTATTTTTGGTGTAGGATGAATATTTGAGTAAATTTAGATGAAAGTAACGACCATTTTTTGAATTGTGAATAAAATTTTAGATGGAAGTGTCAAATTTTAATAAATTTATTTGAAATCAACTTCGATTTTTTTTTATTTTGTCGAGTATTTTTGGTGTAGGATGTATATTTGAGTAAATTTAGATGAAAATAACGACCATTTTTTCGATTGTGAAGAAAATTTTAGTTGGAAGTGTCAAATTTTAATAAATTTATTTGAAACCAACTTCGAATTTTTTGGGTTTTGTCGAGTATTTTTGTTGTAGGATGTATATTTGAGTAAATTTAGATGAAAATAACGACCATTTTTTGGATTGTGAAAAAAAATTCAGTTGAAAGTGTCAAATTTTAATAAATTTATTTGAAACCAACTTCGATTTTTTTGGATTTTGCCGAGTATTTTTGGTGTAGGATGTATATTTGAGTAAATTTAGATGAAAATACCTTCAATTTTTACGATTGTGAAAAAAATTTTAGTTGGAAGTGTCAAATTTTAATAAATTTATTTGAAACCAACTTCGATTTTTTTGGATTTTGTCGAGTATTTTTGTTGTAGGATGTATATTTGAGTAAATTTAGATGAAAATAACGACCATTTTTTGGATTGTGAAAAAAAATTTAGTTGGAAGTGTCAAATTTTTATAAATCTATTTGAAACCAACTTCGATTTTTTTGGATTTTGTCGAGTATTTTTGTTGTAGGATGTATATTTGAGTAAATTTAGATGAAAATAACGACCATTTTTTCGATTGTGAAGATAATTTTAGTTGGAAGTGTCAAATTTTAATAAATTTATTTGAAACCAACTTCGAATTTTTTGGATTTTGTCGAGTATTTTTGGTGTAGGATGTATATTAGAGTAAATTTAGATGAAAATAACGACCATTTTTTCGATTGTGAAGAAAATTTTTGTTGGAAGTGTCAAATTTTAATAAATTTATTTGAAATCAACTTCGATTTTTTTTTATTTTGTCGAGTATTTTTGGTGTAGGATGTATATTTGAGTAAATTTAGATGAAAATAACGACCATTTTTTGGATTGTGAAGAAAATTTTAGTTGGAAGTGTTAAATTTTAATAAATTTATTTGAAATCAACTTCGATTTTTTTTTATTTTGTCGAGTATTTTTTGTGTAGGATGTATATTTGAGTAAATTTAGATGAAAATAACGACCATTTTTTCGATTGTGAAGAAAATTTTAGTTGGAAGTGTCAAATTTTAATAAATTTATTTGAAACCAACTTCGAATTTTTTGGATTTTGTCGAGTATTTTTGTTGTAGGATGTATATTTGAGTAAATTTAGATGAAAATAACGACCATTTTTTGGATTGTGAAAAAAAATTCAGTTGAAAGTGTCAAATTTTAATAAATTTATTTGAAACCAACTTCGATTTTTTTGGATTTTGCCGAGTCTTTTTGGTGTAGGATGTATATTTGAGTAAATTTAGATGAAAATAACGACCATTTTTTGGATTGTGAAAAAAAATTTAGTTGAAAGTGTCAAATTTTAATAAATTTATTTGAATTCAACTTCGATTTTTTTGGATTTTGTCGAGTATTTTTGTTGTAGGATGTTTATTTGAGTAAATTTAGATGAAAATAACGACCATTTTTTGGATTGTGAAAAAAATTTTAGTTGGAAGTGTCAAATTTTAATAAATTTATTTGAAATCTACTTCGATTTTTTTGGATTTTGTCGAGTATTTTTAGTGTAGGATGTATATTTGAGTAAATTTAGTAGAAAATACCTTCAATTTTTAGGATTGTGAAAAAAATTTTAGTTGGAAGTGTCAAATTTTAATAAATTTATTTGAAACCAACTTCGATTTTTTTGGATTTTGTCGAGTATTTTTGTTGTAGGATGTATATTTGAGTAAATTTAGATGAAAATAACGGCCATTTTTTGGATTGTGAAGAAAATTTTAGTTGGAAGTGTCAAATTTTAATAAATTTATTTGAAATCAACTTCGATTTTTTTGGATTTTGTCGAGTATTTTTAGTGTAGGATGTATATTTGAGTAAATTTAGTAGAAAATACCTTCAATTTTTAGGATTGTGAAAAAAATTTTAGTTGGAAGTGTCAAATTTTAATAAATTTATTTGAAACCAACTTCGATTTTTTTGGATTTTGTCGAGTATTTTTGGTGTAGGATGTATATTTGAGTAAATTTAGATGAAAATAACGACCATTTTTTGGATTGTGAAGAAAATTTTAGTTGGAAGTGTCAAAATTTAATAAATTTATTTGAAATCAACTTCGATTTTTTTTGATTTTGTCGATTATTTTTGGTGTAGGATGAATATTTGAGTAAATTTAGATGAAAATAACGACCATTTTTTGAATTGTGAAGAAAATTTTAGTAGGAAGTGTCAAATTTTAAAAAATTTATTTGAAATCAACTTCGATTTTTTTTTATTTTGTCGAGTATTTTTGGTGTAGGATGTATATTTGAGTAAATTTAGATGAAAATAACGACCATTTTTTCGATTGTGAAGAAAATTTTAGTTGGAAGTGTCAAATTTTAATAAATTTATTTGAAACCAACTTCGAATTTTTTGGATTTTGTCGAGTATTTTTGTTGTAGGATGTATATTTGAGTAAATTTAGATGAAAATAACGACCATTTTTTGGATTGTGAAAAAAAATTCAGTTGAAAGTGTCAAATTTTAATAAATTTATTTGAAACCAACTTCGATTTTTTTGGATTTTGCCGAGTATTTTTGGTGTAGGATGTATATTTGAGTAAATTTAGATGAAAATACCTTCAATTTTTACGATTGTGAAAAAAATTTTAGTTGGAAGTGTCAAATTTTAATAAATTTATTTGAAACCAACTTCGATTTTTTTGGATTTTGTCGAGTATTTTTGTTGTAGGATGTATATTTGAGTAAATTTAGATGAAAATAACGACCATTTTTTGGATTGTGAAAAAAAATTTAGTTGGAAGTGTCAAATTTTTATAAATCTATTTGAAACCAACTTCGATTTTTTTGGATTTTGTCGAGTATTTTTGTTGTAGGATGTATATTTGAGTAAATTTAGATGAAAATAACGACCATTTTTTCGATTGTGAAGATAATTTTAGTTGGAAGTGTCAAATTTTAATAAATTTATTTGAAACCAACTTCGAATTTTTTGGATTTTGTCGAGTATTTTTGGTGTAGGATGTATATTTGAGTAAATTTAGATGAAAATAACGACCATTTTTTCGATTGTGAAGAAAATTTTTGTTGGAAGTGTCAAATTTTAATAAATTTATTTGAAATCAACTTCGATTTTTTTTTATTTTGTCGAGTATTTTTGGTGTAGGATGTATATTTGAGTAAATTTAGATGAAAATAACGACCATTTTTTGGATTGTGAAGAAAATTTTAGTTGGAAGTGTCAAATTTTAATAAATTTATTTGAAACCAACTTCGATTTTTTTGGATTTTGTCGAGTATTTTTGTTGTAGGATGTATATTTGAGTAAATTTAGATGAAAATAACGACCATTTTTTGGATTGTGAAAAAAAATTTAGTTGGAAGTGTCAAATTTTAATAAATCTATTTGAAACCAAGTTCGATTTTTTTGGATTTTGTCGAGTATTTTTGTTGTAGGATGTATATTTGAGTAAATTTAGATGAAAATAAAGACAGTTTTTTGGATTGTGAAGAAAATTTTAGTTGGAAGTGTCAAATTTTAATAAATTAATTTGAAACCAACTTCGAATTTTTGGGATTTTGTCGAGGATTTTTGTTGTAGGATGAATATTTGAGTAAATTTAGATGAAAATAACGACCATTTTTTGGATTGTGAAAAAAAAATCAGTTGATTGTGTCAAATTTTAATAAATTTATTTGAAACCAACTTCGATTTTTTTGGATTTTGCCGAGTATTTTTGGTGTAGGATGTATATTTGAGTAAATTTAGATGAAAATACCTTCAATTTTTACGATTGTGAAAAAAATTTTAGTTGGAAGTGTCAAATTTTAATAAATTTATTTGAAACCAACTTCGATTTTTTTGGATTTTGTCGAGTATTTTTGTTGTAGGATGTATATTTGAGTAAATTTAGATGAAAATAACGACCATTTTTTGGATTGTGAAAAAAAATTTAGTTGGAAGTGTCAAATTTTTATAAATCTATTTGAAACCAACTTCGATTTTTTTGGATTTTGTCGAGTATTTTGGTTGTAGGATGTATATTTGAGTAAATTTAGATGAAAATAACGACCATTTTTTCGATTGTGAAGATAATTTTAGTTGGAAGTGTCAAATTTTAATAAATTTATTTGAAACCAACTTCGAATTTTTTGGATTTTGTCGAGTATTTTTGGTGTAGGATGTATATTTGAGTAAATTTAGATGAAAATAACGACCATTTTTTCGATTGTGAAGAAAATTTTAGTTGGAAGTGTCAAATTTTAATAAATTTATTTGAAATCGACTTAGTTTTTTTTGGATTTTGTCGAGTATTTTTGTTGTCGGATGTATATTTGAGTAAATTTAGATGAAAATAACGACCATTTTTTGGATTGTGAAAAAAAATTCAGTTGAAAGTGTCAAATTTTAATAAATTTATTTGAAACCAACTTCGATTTTTTTGGATTTTGCCGAGTCTATTTGGTGTAGGATGTATATTTGAGTAAATTTAGATGAAAATACCTTCAATTTTTACGATTGTGAAAAAAATTTTAGTTGGAAGTGTCAAATTTTAATAAATTTATTTGAAACCAACTTCGATTTTTTTTTATTTTGTCGAGTATTTTTGGTGTAGGATGTATATTTGAGTAAATTTAGATGAAAATAACGACCATTTTTTGGATTGTGAAAAAAAATTTAGTTGGAAGTGTCAAATTTTAATAAATTTATTTGAAACCAACTTCGATTTTTTTGGATTTTGTCGAGTATTTTTGTTGTAGGATGTATATTTGAGTAAATTTAGATGAAAATAACGACCATTTTTTGGATTGTGAAAAAAAATTTAGTTGGAAGTGTCAAATTTTGATAAATCTATTTGAAACCAAGTTCGATTTTTTTGGATTTTGTCGAGTATTTTTGTTGTAGGATGTATATTTGAGTAAATTTAGATGAAAATAAAGACAGTTTTTTGGATTGTGAAGAAAATTTTAGTTGGAAGTGTCAAATTTTAATAAATTAATTTGAAACCAACTTCGAATTTTTGGGATTTTGTCGAGGATTTTTGTTGTAGGATGTATATTTGAGTAAATTTAGATGAAAATAACGACCATTTTTTGGATTGTGAAAAAAAATTTAGTTGGAAGTGTCAAATTTTAATAAATTTATTTGAAACCAACTTCGAATTTTTTGGATTTTGTCGAGTATTTTTGTTGTAGGATGTATATTTGAGTAAATTTAGATGAAAATAACGACCATTTTTTGGATTGTGAAAAAAAATTTAGTTGAAAGTGTCAAATTTTAATAAATTTATTTGAATTCAACTTCGATTTTTTTGGATTTTGTCGAGTATTTTTGTTGTAGGATGTTTATTTGAGTAAATTTAGATGAAAATAACGACCATTTTTTGGATTGTGAAAAAAATTTTAGTTGGAAGTGTCAAATTTTAATAAATTTATTTGAAATCTACTTCGATTTTTTTGGATTTTGTCGAGTATTTTTAGTGTAGGATGTATATTTGAGTAAATTTAGTAGAAAATACCTTCAATTTTTAGGATTGTGAAAAAAATTTTAGTTGGAAGTGTCAAATTTTAATAAATTTATTTGAAACCAACTTCGAATTTTTTGGATTTTGTCGAGTATTTTTGTTGTAGGATGTATATTTGAGTAAATTTAGATGAAAATAACGACCATTTTTTGGATTGTGAAAAAAAATTTAGTTGGAAGTGTCAAATTTTAATAAATTTATTTGAAACCAACTTTGAATTTTTTGGATTTTGTCGAGTATTTTTGTTGTAGGATGTATATTTGAGTAAATTTAGATGAAAATAACGACCATTTTTTGGATTGTGAAAAAAAATTTAGTTGAAAGTGTCAAATTTTAATAAATTTATTTGAATTCAACTTCGATTTTTTTGGATTTTGTCGAGTATTTTTGTTGTAGGATGTATATTTGAGTAAATTTAGATGAAAATAACGGCCATTTTTTGGATTGTGAAGAAAATTTTAGTTGGAAGTGTCAAATTTTAATAAATTTATTTGAAATCAACTTCGATTTTTTTGGATTTTGTCGAGTATTTTTAGTGTAGGATGTATATTTGAGTAAATTTAGTAGAAAATACCTTCAATTTTTAGGATTGTGAAAAAAATTTTAGTTGGAAGTGTCAAATTTTAATAAATTTATTTGAAACCAACTTCGAATTTTTTGGATTTTGTCGAGTATTTTTGGTGTAGGATGTATATTTGAGTAAATTTAGATGAAAATAACGACCATTTTTTCGATTGTGAAGAAAATTTTAGTTGGAAGTGTCAAATTTTAATAAATTTATTTGAAATCGACTTAGTTTTTTTTGGATTTTGTCGAGTATTTTTGTTGTCGGATGTATATTTGAGTAAATTTAGATGAAAATAACGACCATTTTTTGGATTGTGAAAAAAAATTCAGTTGAAAGTGTCAAATTTTAATAAATTTATTTGAAACCAACTTCGATTTTTTTGGATTTTGCCGAGTCTATTTGGTGTAGGATGTATATTTGAGTAAATTTAGATGAAAATACCTTCAATTTTTACGATTGTGAAAAAAATTTTAGTTGGAAGTGTCAAATTTTAATAAATTTATTTGAAACCAACTTCGATTTTTTTTTATTTTGTCGAGTATTTTTGGTGTAGGATGTATATTTGAGTAAATTTAGATGAAAATAACGACCATTTTTTGGATTGTGAAAAAAAATTTAGTTGGAAGTGTCAAATTTTAATAAATTTATTTGAAACCAACTTCGATTTTTTTGGATTTTGTCGAGTATTTTTGTTGTAGGATGTATATTTGAGTAAATTTAGATGAAAATAACGACCATTTTTTGGATTGTGAAAAAAAATTTAGTTGGAAGTGTCAAATTTTGATAAATCTATTTGAAACCAAGTTCGATTTTTTTGGATTTTGTCGAGTATTTTTGTTGTAGGATGTATATTTGAGTAAATTTAGATGAAAATAAAGACAGTTTTTTGGATTGTGAAGAAAATTTTAGTTGGAAGTGTCAAATTTTAATAAATTAATTTGAAACCAACTTCGAATTTTTGGGATTTTGTCGAGGATTTTTGTTGTAGGATGTATATTTGAGTAAATTTAGATGAAAATAACGACCATTTTTTGGATTGTGAAAAAAAATTTAGTTGGAAGTGTCAAATTTTAATAAATTTATTTGAAACCAACTTCGAATTTTTTGGATTTTGTCGAGTATTTTTGTTGTAGGATGTATATTTGAGTAAATTTAGATGAAAATAACGACCATTTTTTGGATTGTGAAAAAAAATTTAGTTGAAAGTGTCAAATTTTAATAAATTTATTTGAATTCAACTTCGATTTTTTTGGATTTTGTCGAGTATTTTTGTTGTAGGATGTTTATTTGAGTAAATTTAGATGAAAATAACGACCATTTTTTGGATTGTGAAAAAAATTTTAGTTGGAAGTGTCAAATTTTAATAAATTTATTTGAAATCTACTTCGATTTTTTTGGATTTTGTCGAGTATTTTTAGTGTAGGATGTATATTTGAGTAAATTTAGTAGAAAATACCTTCAATTTTTAGGATTGTGAAAAAAATTTTAGTTGGAAGTGTCAAATTTTAATAAATTTATTTGAAACCAACTTCGAATTTTTTGGATTTTGTCGAGTATTTTTGTTGTAGGATGTATATTTGAGTAAATTTAGATGAAAATAACGACCATTTTTTGGATTGTGAAAAAAAATTTAGTTGGAAGTGTCAAATTTTAATAAATTTATTTGAAACCAACTTTGAATTTTTTGGATTTTGTCGAGTATTTTTGTTGTAGGATGTATATTTGAGTAAATTTAGATGAAAATAACGACCATTTTTTGGATTGTGAAAAAAAATTTAGTTGAAAGTGTCAAAT
>CAWVQO010000149.1:0-242801 GCA_963932275.1 Andrena praecox
GTCCGACGACTATAGGGTCGTCCCCACGACTCCGGGCCAAAGTTGGCAAGCCGCCGAAATGTCCGACGACTGTAGGGTCGTCCCCACAACCCCGGGACTAGATTGGCCCGCCACCGTCAAGTCCGACGACTATAGGGTCGTCCCCACGACCCCGGGCCAAAGTTGGCAAGCCGCCGAAATGTCCGACGACTGTAGGGTCGTACCCACGACCCCGGGACTAGGCTGACAAGCCGCCAACATGTCCGACGACTATAGGGTCGTCCCCACGACCCCGGGCCAAAGTTAGCAAGCCGCCGAAATGTCCGGCGACTGTAGGGTCGTCCCCACGACCCCTAGTCCAGGTTGGCCAGCCGCCGACATTTCCGACGACTATAGAGTCGTCCCCACGACCCCGGGCCAAAGTTGGCCAGCCGCCGACATGTCCGACGACTATGGGGTCGTCCCCACGACCCAGAGACTAGATTGGCCCGCCACCGTCAAGTCCGACGACTATAGGGTCGTCCCCAGGACCTCGGGACTAGATTGGCCCGCCACCGTCAAGTCCGACGACCATAGGGTCGTCCCCACGACCCCGGGCCAAAGTTGGCAAGCCGCCGAAATGTCCGACGACTGTAGGGTCGTACCCACGACCCCGGGACTAGGCTGACAAGCCGCCAACATGTCCGACGAGTATAGGGTCGCCCCCACGACCCCGGGCCAAAGTTGGCCAGCCGCCGACATGTCCGACGACTATAGGGTCGTCCCCACGACCTCGGGTCTAGATTGGCCCGCTACCGTCATGTCCGAAGACTATAGGAGTAGTAAGGCAAAGCCGATTCTAACCCAGGTCCTCTGAGGGGAGCGCGGGGGCGGGGGGGAAGTGAGGGCGCGCGGGGAAGTGCGGTGGCGGGAACTATAGGCGCGGGGAGAATGGGGAGTGGAAGACCGGTTGCGCGCGCACGAGCCGCGGAGTGGGGGAAGCCGCAATCGTGGAGGGGATCAGTCCGGGCCGAGCCGCCGCGGAGATCTCTCCAGACCTGACCCACTGGCAGAAATTTCCGCAGAGGGTCGTCCCCTCCCTCTAAAAATTTCTGGGATTGACCCACCGCTAGACATGTGTTTTTAGAGGGGGAATGACCCCCGAAAATATTTTCATATCTAACCGAGGAAGCGGACGACCCCCAAATATTTTTTTCAAACCATTATAAAGCTGAAATTGTTTAATACTTTATCGGATCCTCTAAAAAATTTCTGGGGTCGGGTCTTGTATGAAATAAAACTTTTTTCAGACTCGATCCAACCACAGAAATTTTTTTCCCCAAATATTTTTTTTAAATCAGATCTACCGCCAGAATATTTTTTCCAAACCAACAGATACTTTCTCCCCAAACGCAGAGAAATAATAATTTTTAATCAATGATTCAGCGAACCATTACGTAGAAAACACACATATTTTTTCAAACAAATATGCAGCATTCTAAAGCGTTCCAATTTAACATCGCAGCGTATCGCGCGATTACGCGTAATTTGACTCCTCTGGAGCAGTCGTGCAGGATGAGGTCATTTTCATGGTGCGAAGAAGGAACGTATCGAACCACTTTGAACATCTATCGAACGTATATTGAACCACTTTGATCGTGTATCACACCACTCTGAACGTGAATCGAACGTGAATTGCACCACTTTGAACATGAATCGTACCACTGTGAACGTGAATCGAACGTGAATCGAACGTGAATCGAACGTGAATCGAACGTGTATGGTATCACTCTGAACGTGTATCGAACATGAATCGTACAACTATGAACGCTAATCGAACGTGAATTGTACCACTCTGAACGTGAATTGAACATGTATGATACCACTCTGAACGTGAATTGAACGTGAATCGTACTACTCTGAACATCTATCGAACATGTATCGTACCACTTTGAACATCTATCGAACGTATATCGAACCGCTCTAAACGTGAATTGAACGTGAATCGTACCACTCTGAACGTGAATCGAACGTGTATCGAACCACTTTGAACATCTATCGAACGTGTATGATACCATTTTGAACATCTATCGAACGTGAATTGAACGTGTATGGTATCACTCTGAACGTGTATCGAACGTGAATCGAACGTGCATGGTACCACTCTGAACGTGTATCGTCTAAATAGATCTGGAATATCCGCAACGTCTGCATGATGCTCATGCAGATCTACCGTTCTGCCCGACGCGTGCCAAACCACCTGGTAGCAGACAGAACAAGTTACTCGCGACATTATACGATAAGCAGCGTTACATTATCCACTATCGCAACCTGTAGCAGTGCACGCGACATTATGAGTACATGTCTCCCCTGCTCGCTCAAAATTGTAAAATTCTGTATACAGACACTGACTGTACATACATGTATAGAACATACAATTGTATTTATTAACTCATCCTTATAAATAGTGGAATTATATCAAATAAAATTGTACACATGTATTTATTTTACCAATACATTATTTTTATTGAACCATGCATTTATTTTTTTACAATACATTATTTTTATTTATCCATGAATTGTGTGATTTATCAAACCCCAGCCACTTAACGTATACCTTATCCCCCTTCCTACGCAACACTTTTTCCACCAGATACACATCAGGATCGGTGACGCGCTGCAGCTCGTGATCATAGAATCCTCCGGCGACTGGTTTTCCACAGGAATCGACGAGCAGATACGTCGCGGGATTAGTTGCCTGTACTTTGTCTATCTTGAACACCTCCGTTGTCCAATTCGGCGTATAGCCTTTATCGAAGATGGTTTTAAATTTGCTTACGCGCACAAACTCGCCCAATTTGAATCTCGCTGGAGCAGCGATCTTTATATTGCTGTATACGGTGGCTAGCAGCTTATCGGCGATCGCAGGGGTAACATCGCGAGGACACATTTTGATGGTTCTATGTTTTCGTGCGTTATATTCTGCAAGTAGACGCGGTAGCGCATCGGTCCATTTATAGGTTCCATTGAGCGTAAACAGTTTCCACATATTGTTCTTCAAAGTTCGATTGAAACGTTCTACGACGGAGGCCTTCATCACCGAATACGTCGAATAATGATTAATATCATGTTTTGTCAAGAGTTTCTGCACATCGACGTTGTAAAATTCTTTTCCTTGATCAGTTTGCAAATTTTTTGGATATCGATCTCTAAATATATTTGCAAACGCTTTAGTCACCTCAACACCACTTTTAGTCTTGAGCGGCAACGCCCATGCATACTTGCTCAATACATCGATGACGGTGAGTATGTAGTGGTAACCTTGGTTGAATCGCGAGTATGGACGCATTTCTACAACGTCAGCTTGCCACAGATCATCATATCCATGCACTATGACGCGCCTCCGTGGGAAGTGTCTTCGAGCTGGAGCATGCAATTCCTCAACAAGTTGTTGCTTCTTATGGCCGCGGTTTTCTTCTTTACTCTTGGATTTTGATAATGGCTGCATGTTTGATCGCAGAGGTGTCTTTGACACGAATGATGTGATAATTATCGTGTACGTGCATTATGTGCTTCCCGTTGGTCCCAGGAAATTCTGAACAAGTTCAACCGTCTCGCATGATTCTCCTTCGCAGCGTTGCTGCGGAATAGAATTCGACGCCTGTGATATATTTTGAACGCCGTTTTGCAGCGTCAGCATATCTCTCTGAAACATGACCAGCTTCCTCTCTAATTCTTCCTGCTGCTCTCTCAAAAGTTTAATGCTCTTTTCCATGTATAGTTTATTGACAACATCGCTGTCGGCCGTGGGTTGTGCTACACGTCGTATCTTCCGTGATTTTGCATCAAAGTCGACACCGGTCATGCAAAGAGCGTTATCTCGCATATAATTTCGAAGCAAACCGCTCCATTTGTAGTAGTCCATTCTAGCTGCTCCACTCTTCTCGAGTGATACCCCAAATTTGTTGATCGGCATCTCGATGCATACAGTGCACATCATCGGCGAGCGGCTTAATTTATAATGAGCCCTGCCTCGCGGAGTTCCTCGATAATCGATAGAATTTCATTGTCGTGCGAGTTGTTACCCGCCTGACGTGACGCTTCTAGCAAACGGAATCGGTCCACCAGCTCGTTGGGATCGTCCCAGTGCACGTAATCGATCTTGTTATCGTTTACCACCATGACTCGTGGTGTTGTTAGACCTTTCCCTGTTCTACTAGCCGAAACACGGGGGAGTAGTGGTGCAATTATATATTTATACTTGTATCCCTTGTTGCCCAATATGGGATTTTGAGCGTTATGACCGCGTCTGTGGGCATTCGTTGTCAGCAGTATACTTTTATATTTTTGTTTATCAGCATCGGTGTATGTGGTATCGTCAGGAATTCTCTTGAAAATCAGTTCGTAAAGACCGGGTGTTCCTCCGTATCTTACACCGTCGATGATTATATTATCATCTTTGTCTATATCGAAAGCTTTATCCCCAAGCATCGTTCCACTATCACCAAAGTATACGCCATACACATAGTCCATGGTCGTATCCCTATCACTACTTAGGATTGCACTCATATATTTTTGTCCCAGCGGGCCGAAATGGTTGCGCAACGTTTCTTGTCCCTCGGATGTTTGGAGTTGATGTCTAATAGATGTTGCAAACGACTCATCGGGACTAGTTTCGAAAACGTCGTCATCATTGGTTGTGAGCGATTGTACATCGGGAAATGTATTTATTGGTGTAGAAGAAACCGAGGAATCGTTTGACGTGACATTCTGCCGTTTCCGCTTCGATTGAACTGGTGTGGAGGTTACGAGTGAATATTCCGATGACGTGTATGGTTTCCTCTTTGTCTTGCGCGATATGTTCCCATTCAGATGGATTTTTGTTTTAGGCGTTAATGTTTCATACCCTCCGACGTCTGTGCTCATCAGCGGTGATGTGTCAGCTTCTGTCGCTGCGATATTTTCCACGATATGTTTTAAGGGTTCGATAACAGGTTTAAAGTATCTCTCCAACGCGATATCTTCCTCCATCTTGCCAGTCTTCAAAGCCTGATGTTTCTTCCGAATGGATTCGCTGGTTTTTGCAATTTCCTTCACTATTCTCTCGCGATCCTTAATCTCCAGACTATCGATATCAATCATCGTTGTACCGCAGACGTTACTTTCCCACCGACGTGTCGACGACAATTGACAATCTCATGGTATGGCAAACTCGTTAAATCCCTTTCTATAACGTCCATTGGACATCGTGCTATCCTTGTCTATTACCATGAAACCATACTCCCGTTGCCAACAATTACGACACAACGCGCAGAAATCGTCGTAAGACATATCAGTGTTTACGTGATCGTTGTACACATGTTTCAAGTTGGTACCATCCTGCTTAAACAGAATCAATAGATTCGCATTGTCGCGTATAAGATGTTTAGGAATCTTTGCATATGTCTGACAGAGATAGAAGCAGTCAACGTTCGAGTGGCGCCCCATTGCAAAGTATTCCCTTATCGTATCTTGCTTGTCACATGCCACGTCATCAAAGATAAAAATGGAATTCGGAAGCGATTCGCTCGGTGGGATGACGTCACTGTTATTCGAAAACGTAAAGTAGCCAATTTCATCTATTGGAGACAATAAATTTTCCAAATACTGATATTTCGGCTGCTGCAACGACTTGGAATACACGTACACGTTCTCGAAGCGGACTCCGTGTGGACTTTCCAACAAGCTCACCAACACGTTGGTCTTTCCACAATTTGATGGACCACAAATGAGGCAGCGTATTGTGTTTGGTAACATGCTACCATGTCTGTGCATTGTTTTCGAAGACATCATTTGCGATTTATCGTCAAAATTTGTCACGCGTATCGTTACAGGTTGTCGCACAAATCGCATCCTCTCCGCGAACTGCGAAAAATGATTTTGATACGTCGAAGCGGTGACGCGTCCTATTTATAGGTCCGCACCGAAGCAAAACAGCTCAGTATTCAAAATGCTTCTGGTCCTGTCGGATAATTTCGATATTTGAAACCTAACCTCTGAGCAGTTGAAATATATACCAAAGATTATTCTACTGCGAGAGTTTGACAGGCACATTGATCAGTTGTGGGACTCCCCAAGCATATAAAAGCCGATTCTGAGGTTCAGCAGTATCGTCGGTGTTTGGAACATTATAATTGCCCTTGGCAGCGAACGCATATCGACCGTCCGACACCATTGATTAAAAACTGTGGCGAATGTCGTCGACGAGAGTAAAGAAAGGCCGTGGTTTGTTAAATCGGGCGATAAACGCGCTACCTATCGAATTACATATCCCAGGATATCAGTTTTGTGGTCCAGGAACTCATCTGGCAAAACGATTGGCCAGAGGTGATCAAGGCATCAATCCGTTGGACGCAGCGTGTCGCGAACACGATATTGCGTATTCGCGTAGCAACGACCTCGGCGAACGGCACGCGGCAGATTACGTTCTCGCTGACAAAGCGCGAAAACGCATCGTTGCACGAGACTCGACACTGGGTGAAAGAGGTGCTGCTACAGCTGTTTGGGCAGCTATGAAGGCCAAGACGAAAATTGGGATGGGGATGAAAACAAAAACCCGCCAAAAGACTCCAAAGAGGGCATCGCAAAAGCGGATTCTTCCGGTAGCAAAACGTGGTGGTATATTACCGCTTCTCCCGCTGCTAGGTGTACTCGGATCATTAGCTGGTGGAGCGGCAGGGATCGCCAAGGCGGTAAACGATAATAAGGCGGCGCAGCATCAGCTGCAGGAAATGCAACGTCATAATCGCTCCATGGAAGGTCGTGGACTTTATCTCACACCATACAAGCGCGGACAGGGAATATCAAAACGAAAAAAAAAAACGCCGAAAAGAAAATAATAATGCCTGTCGGTGTAACTACCGATGCACAATTGGAGGAGTTGGCAAAACGTATGCGTATTCCATTCTTTAGAGGTGTTTTTATGCGCAATGCACTACCTGCCGGAGGAGTACATCGAAACGAGAGCGGTATCGTAAATTTGGACAATGTCGAGGGGTCGGGAACTCATTGGGTGGCATATGCGAAGAGAGGGTGTCGAGCTATATATTTCGACAGCTTCGGGAATCTTCAACCGCCTAGAGAATTGGTACAATATCTGAATAAAGATGTTGTGAAAATCGAATACAATCGAACAGCTTATCAGAAGTATAATCAGAGCAATTGCGGACAACTATGTCTACGCTTTCTACAAACGATCGGCACCAAATTTAAGGATTGACTTCCCACCATTCTGATTCAGTATTAGTCGAGTCGTACAGCTCGGAATATGTCGTTAACATTCACTCTAACCGGCAACAGTAGCACCCTCGCGGTAAGCTACTTTCCACCCATAGATTTGAGCGACGATGATTACGAGCTTGGTTTAACAACCTTTGAAACTTATCATACAATACCGAACATCGATTGGAGCAACGATAAATTCTACTTCACCTCGAACTATGGCATCAAAAACAGCAGTGTTGACACCACTCCTGAAACTATTAGGATTCCACACGGCTCCTACGAACTAGATGCCATTGCCAAGTATTTGAGGCAGCGATTACTCGAGCGATATCCTAAAAATCTCGATGACTCTGATGATGACAACGATGTGTATCCTATAGTGTTGCGTCCCAACAACAACACCATGAAAAGCGAGCTGTACTGCTCGTTCATCGTAGATTTTACGAAGCGCAATAACATTGGATCGCTACTGGGATTCTCGACGAATCGGGTATTAGAACCTGGACAATGGCACGAATCGGACGATCCAATTAATATCATGAACGTGAACATTATTCGCATAGAATGTAGCGTGACCGCTGGCGCGTACAACAATGGGAAGCGAGTACATACGATACATGAATTTTCTCCGAGAGTTCCACCAGGATATAAGATATCGGAAACGCCCGCGCAGATCATTTACCTTCCGATCACCGCACGGGTCATTACGGATCTAACGATACGCGTTGTGGATCAAGACGGACGGTTGCTCGATTTTCGAGGTGAAGAGATTACCATCAGACTGCACGTGCGACGACGTCGATAATACATGTGGTGCGAATGAAAGAAATGCTTGTGTTGAACGACTCCAGAAATCCGTTTCTTCCAAGTGAAATTGTTTGCAACAACAACAACAACAACAACAACAACAACAACACCTGCAACAGCTCTGATTATGCTAAAAAGAAGAGACTCAGTGCTGCGAACATTACATTTTTGAAATCATTGGGATTTATTGTACGCATATAAGTTGAAAAAATGGCCGACATTCTAAGCATTGGAGGGAAGCCGATGTTTGATGATTGCATCGTCAAGCTCGAGACTCATACGTACAACCCATACGTCAACACGACGTTTGGATACAGTGATGAGATAAGAATACCTATACAGCAGCAGGATTTATACACATTACCATGTGAAAGTTTCCTCTACGTGGAGGGAAAATTGGTGATAAATAAGCCAAACGATGCATCAACGACAACGTTGGGAAATAATTGCATGGCGTTCATATTTGATGAGATTCGGTACGAGCTGAATGGTGTGGAGATTGACCGCAATAGAAACGTTGGAATAACTAGCACGCTTAAAAACTATGTATCGCTGACATCTGACGAAGACAAAAATATGGAGAATGCCGGATGGGGCTTGAAACGACATGATGGACTAATAGTGAAAAATCATTTCAATTTTTGCATCCCACTCAAATATTTGTTGGGATTTTGCGAGGACTACAAACGCATGCTTATTAATGCACGTCACGAATTGATTTTAATACGATCGCGCAACGATAACAATTCTCTAATAGGATCGCCGATGTTGGAACCAGAAATTGAATTACTTAAAGTGCAATGGCGAATGCCTCATGTGACGCTGAACGATGTTAATAAGCTATCGTTGCTACATGCTTTGGAAAGTGGACAAAACCTAAGCATTAGTTTTCGCTCGTGGGATCTGTACGAGTATCCTCTCTTACAGAGCACAACCAAGCATTCGTGGGCCGTGAAGGCAGCTGCACAGCTGGAGAAGCCGCGATACGTTATCTTTGCTCTACAGACTGCTCGAAAGAATGTGATGACCGAAGATGCTACTCGGTTTGACCACTGTAAATTGACCAATGTAAAACTTTTTCTCAACTCGGAATTTTATCCATATGATGACTTGAACTTGGACTTTGATAAGAATAAGCATGCCATCTTGTTTCACATGTATACACATTTCCGTAAATCGTATTATGGACATAGTTGCAACGAGGCATTATTCACTGTGGCTGAATTTTTACAATTTGGTCCCCTCGTGGTGATTGATTGCTCGCGACAAAATGAGTCGATTAAAAATGGTACCGTGGACGTGCGCATAGAATTTGAATGTAAAGAGAATGTACCTGCAAATACTACGGCCTACTGTCTGATTCTGCACGACCGGGTGGTTGAATACAATCCGCTAACAAACGTGGTGCGCAAAATAAATTAAATTGCCATACTACTTGCCCCGCCCTCTCCTGTGTCAAATTCGTACAAACATTTCATCGTAAAAAATCGAGATGCTTTACGAGAAAGAATTCATTCTCTCATCTGTCTTGGAAGCGAGCTGACCTCTAAAATTGTATCGACAATGGTCGTACCAACATTTGTTGACCTGCAAGGGTTCATCGTCGATGGAAGATTTGTTGTCAAGGAAGTGGCTGTCCTACGAATGGGAACAATTCTCTCGCACTATATTTTTGGGAGTTCGATGCCGCAATATCTTCTTACAAAATCCGACAAATCAAGCATCCGATGGTTGGTGGCAAAACATCATGGACTACGGTGGGATGATGGAGACGTTCCATACAGTATGGCTAAACAGCTAATTACGAAAGCTGTAGCTGATGCGATCGATGAAGAAGATGACACACCCTATATCGTATACGTTAAAGGGTTGCAGAAACGCGACTGGCTTGTGGATTTCCTCGATGAAAATACGAGAGCGGATGTGATCATTGAGACGCTGGACATTGACTATGAGAATATCAAATCTCTAAATAAGCTAAATGTAATTAATACTCTGCGATGTGGCAGACACGCGAAGCATTGTGCTTTGCAAAATGTATTTAAAATATTCAACTGGTGGTCTAAACACCAGAGAGAATTGCATAAATAAAATATTTATATTTATATTTTTAATTTTATATTCTATGTAACAATATATAATTTCTTAAACGTATATTATTTCTTCATTTTATTTACCCGTCTCCCGATTCGACGTTTCAAAATTATTATTTCTCTGCGTTGGGGGAAAATTTCCATCACATATATGTATGGAAAAAACATTTCTGCTGACGCCGCATAATCATATTTCGTTCGTTCCTTCTTCGCACCATGAAAATGACCTCATCCTGCACGACTGCTCCAGAGGAGTCAAATTACGCGTAATCGCGCGATACGCTGCGATGTTAAATTGGAACGCTTTAGAATGCTGCATATTTGTTTGAAAAAATATGTGTGTTTTCTACGTAATGGTTCGCTGAATCATTGATTAAAAATTATTATTTCTCTGCGTTTGGGGAGAAAGTATCTGTTGGTTTGGAAAAAATATTCTGGCGGTAGATCTGATTTAAAAACCTCCTTAATATGAAAAGTATTATTTATTTACTCGTCATCCATCCTCCTTCTTTCCTCTACATTTTATTTACCCACCTTCCTCCTTCTCGCCACCTAATTTTAAGATTCAACGTTTCTAAAAAGTATTATTTCTCTGCGTTGGGGAAAAATTTATATCATATATATGTATGGAAAAAACATTTCTGCCGACGCTGCATAATTCTTTCTGTGATTCGTACGTTCTTCGCGCCGCGAAAATGACATCCTGCACGACTGCTCCAGAGGAGTCAAATTACGCATAATCGCGCGATATGCTGCGATGTTAAATCGGAACGCTGAGATGATACCATTTCTTCACAGTGCTATGAATGCATGATGCATATTTGTTTGCTGGAGTTTGAAAAATTGGTAGCTTTAGAATGTATGATGCATATTTGTTTGCTCGGTTGGTTTGGAAAAAAATATTCTGGCGGTAGATCTGATTTAGAACCAATATTTGGGGGAAAAAATTTCTGGGGGCCGGATCGAGTCTGAAAAAAAGATTTTTTCATACAAGACCCGGCCCCAGAAATTTTTAGAGGGAGGGGACGACCCTCTGAAAATTTTCCAACAATGGGTCAGGTCTGGAGAGGTCTCCGCGGCGGCTCGGCCCGGACTGATCCCCACCACGATTACAGCTTCCCCCACTCTGCGGTTCGTGCGCGCGCAACCGGTCTTCCACTCCCCAGCTCTCCCCGCGCCCATAGTTCCCTCCACCGCACTCCCCCGCGCGCCCTCACTTCCTCCCCCCGCCCCGCGCTCCCCTCAGAGGACCTGGGTTAGAATCGGCTTTGCCTTACTACTTATAGGGTCGTCCCCACGACACCGGTCCAAAGTTGGCCAGCCGCCGACATGTCCGACGACTATAGGGTCGTCCCCACGAACCCGGGCCAAAGTTGGCAAGCCGCCGAAATGTCCGACGACTATAGGGTCGTCCCCACGACCCCGGGACAAGCTTGGCCCACCGCCGACTTGTTCGACGACTATAGGGTCGTCCCCACGACCCCGGGACTAGATTGGCCCGCCACCGTCATGTCCGACGACTATTGGATCGTCCCCACGACCACGGGCCAAAGTTGGCCAGCCGCCGACATGTTCGACTATAGGGTGGTCCCCACGACCCCGGGACTAGATTGGTCCGCCACCGTCAAGTCCGACGACTATAGGGTCGTCCCCACGACCTCGGGACTAGGTTGGCCAGCCGCCGACATGTCCGACCACTATTGGGTCGTCCCCACGACACCGGTCCAAAGTTGGCCAGCCGCCGACATGTCCGACGACTATAGGGTCGTCCCCACGAACCCGGGCCAAAGTTGGCAAGCCGCCGAAATGTCCGACGAGTATAGGGTCGTCCCCACGACCCCGGGACAAGCTTGGCCCGCCGCCGACTTGTTCGACGACTATAGGGTCGTCCCCACGACCCCGGGACTAGATTGGCCCGCCACCGTCATGTCCGACGACTATTGGATCGTCCCCACGACCACGGGCCAAAGTTGGCCAGCCGCCGACATGTTCGACTATAGGGTCGTCCCCACGACCCGGGACATGACGGTGGCCCGCCACCGTCATGTCCGACGACTATATAGTCGTCCCCACGACCACGGGCCAATGTTGGCCAGCCGCTGACTTGTCCGACGACTATAGGGTCGTCCCCAAGACCGCGGGACTAGATTGGCTCGCCGCCGACTTGTCCGACGACTGTAGGGTCGTCCCCATGACCCCGGGACTAGATTGGCCCGCCACCGTCATTTCCGACGACTATAGGGTCGTCCGCACGACCCCGGGACTAGATTGGCCCGCCACCGTCATGTCCGACGATTATAGGGTCGTCCCCACGACCGCGAGACTAGATTGGCCCGCCACCGTCATGTCCGACGACAATAGGGTCGTCCCCACGACCCCGGGTCCAGGTTGGCGAGCCTCCGACATGTCCGACGACTATAGGGTCGTCCCCACGACCCCGGGACTAGGTTGGCTCGCCACCGTCATGTCTGACGACTATAGGGTCGACCCCACGACCACGGGCCAAAGTTGGCCAGCCGCCGACTTGTCCGACGACTATAGGGTCGTCCCCACGACCACGGGCCAAAGTTGGCCAGCCGGCGACATGTCCGACGACTATAGGGTCGTCCCTACGACCCCGGGACTAGGTTGGCCCGCCGCAGACTTCTCCGACGACTATAGGGTCGTCCCCACGACCCCCGGACTAGGTTGGCTCGCCGCCGACTTGTCCGACGAGTATAGGGTCCTCCCCACGACCACGGGCCAAAGTTGGCCAGCCGCCGACATGTCCGACGACTATAGGGTCGTCGCCACAACCACGGGCCAAAGATGTCCAGCCGCCGTCTTGTCCGACGACTATAGGGTCGTCCCCACGACCCCGGGACTAGATTGGCCCGCCACCGTCATGTCCAACGACTATAGGGTCGTCCCCACAACCACGGGCCAAAGTTGGCCAGCCGCCGACATGTCCGACGATTATTGGATCGTCCCCACGACCACGGGCCAAAGTTGGCAAGCCGCCGAAATGTCCGACGACTGTAGGGTCGTCCCCACGACACCGGGACTAGATTGGCCCGCCACCGTCAAGTCCGACGACTATAGGGCCGTCCCCAGGAACTCGGGACTAGATTGGCCCGCCACCGTCAAGTCCGACGACCATAGGGTCGTCCCCACGACCCCGGGCCAAAGTTGGCAAGCCGCCGAAATGTCCGACGACTGTAGGGTCGTACCCACGACCGCAGGACTAGGCTGACAAGCCGCCAACATGTCCGACGAGTATAGGGTCGCCCCCACGACCCCGGGCCAAAGTTGGCCAGCCGCCGACATGTCCGACGACTATAGGGTCGTCCCCACGACCTCGGGTCTAGATGGCCCGTTACCGTCATGTCCGACGACTATAGGGTCGTCCCCACGACCCCGGGCCAAAGTTGGCCAGCCGCCGACATGTCCGACGACTATAGGGTCGTCCCCACGACCCCGAGACTAGATTGGCGCGCCACCGTCATGTCCGATGAAAATAGGGTCGTCCCCACGACCCCGGGTCCAGGTTGGCCAGCCGCCGACATTTCCGACGACTATAGAGTCGTCCCCACGACCCCGGGTCTAGGTTGGCTCGCCACCGTCATGTCTGACGACTATAGGGTCGACCCCACGACCACGGGCCAAAGTTGGCCAGCCGCCGACTTGTCCGACGACTATAGGGTCGTCCCCACGACCACGGGCCAAAGTTGGCCAGCCGGCGACATGTCCGACGACTATAGGGTCGTCCCTACGACCCCGGGACTAGGTTGGCCCGCCGCAGACTTCTCCGACGACTATAGGGTCGTCCCCACGACCCCCGGACTAGGTTGGCTCGCCGCCGACTTGTCCGACGAGTATAGGGTCCTCCCCACGACCACGGGCCAAAGTTGGCCAGCCGCCGACATGTCCGACGACTATAGGGTCGTCGCCACAACCACGGGCCAAAGATGTCCAGCCGCCGTCTTGACCGACGACTATAGGGTCGTCCCCACGACCCCGGGACTAGATTGGCCCGCCACCGTCATGTCCAACGACTATAGGGTCGTCCCCACAACCACGGGCCAAAGTTGGCCAGCCGCCGACATGTCCGACGATTATTGGATCGTCCCCACGACCACGGGCCAAAGTTGGCAAGCCGCCGAAATGTCCGACGACTGTAGGGTCGTCCCCACGACACCGGGACTAGATTGGCCCGCCACCGTCAAGTCCGACGACTATAGGGCCGTCCCCAGGAACTCGGGACTAGATTGGCCCGCCACCGTCAAGTCCGACGACCATAGGGTCGTCCCCACGACCCCGGGCCAAAGTTGGCAAGCCGCCGAAATGTCCGACGACTGTAGGGTCGTACCCACGACCCCAGGACTAGGCTGACAAGCCGCCAACATGTCCGACGAGTATAGGGTCGCCCCCACGACCCCGGGCCAAAGTTGGCCAGCCGCCGACATGTCCGACGACTATAGGGTCGTCCCCACGACCTCGGGTCTAGATGGCCCGTTACCGTCATGTCCGACGACTATAGGGTCGTCCCCACGACCCCGGGCCAAAGTTGGCCAGCCGCCGACATGTCCGACGACTATAGGGTCGTCCCCACGACCCCGAGACTAGATTGGCGCGCCACCGTCATGTCCGACGAAAATAGGGTCGTCCCCACGACCCCGGGTCCAGGTTGGCCAGCCGCCGACATTTCCGACGACTATAGAGTCGTCCCCACGACACCGGGCCAAAGTTGGCCAGCCGCCGACATGTCCGACGACTATAGGGTCGTCCCCACGACCCCGGGGCTAGATTGGCCCGCCACCGTCATGTCCAACGATTATAGGGTCGTCCCCACGACCCCGGGTCTAGGTTGGCCAGCCGCCGACATGTCCGACGACTATAGAGTCGTCCCCACGACACCGGGCCAAAGTTGGACAGCCGCCGACATGTCCGACTGCTATAGGGTCGTCCCCACGACCTCGGGTCTAGATTGGCCCGCTACCGTCATGTCCGAAGACTATAGGGTCGTCCCCACGACCACGGGACTAGATTGGCCAGCCACCGCCATGTCCGACGACAATAGGGTCGTCCCCACGACCCGGGTCTAGGTTGGCCAGCCGCCGACATGTCCGACGACTATAGGGTCGTCCCCACGACCCGGGACTAGAGTGGCCCGCCACCGTCATGTCCGACGACAATAGGGTCGTCCCCACGACCCCGGGTCTAGGTTGGCCAGCCGCTGACTTGTCCGACGACTATAGGGTCGTCCACACGACCGCGGGACTAGATTGGCTCGCCGCCGACTTGTCCGACGACTGTAGGGTCGTCCCCACGACCCCGGGACTAGATTGGCCCGCCACCGTCATTTCCGACGAGTATAGGGTCCTCCCCACGACCACGGGCCAAAGTTGGCCAGCCGCCGACATGTCCGACGATTATTGGGTCGTCCCTACGACCCCGTGACTAGGTTGGCTCGCCACCGACATGTCCGACGACTATAGGGTCGTCCCCACGACCCGGGACTAGACTGGCCCGCCTCCTTCAAGCCCGACGACTATAGGATCGTCCCCACGACCCCGGGCCAAAGTTGGACAGCCGCCGACTTGTCCGACGACTATAGGGTCGTCCCCACGACCACGGGCCAAAGTTGGCCAGTCACCGGCTTGCCCGACGATTATAGGGTCGTCCCCACGACCCCGGGACTAGGTTGGCCCGCCGCCGACTTGTCCGACGACTATAGGGTCGTCCCCACGACCCGGGGACTAGAGTGGCCCGCCACCGTTATGTCCGACGATTATAGGGTCGACCCCACGACCACGGGCCAAAGTTGGCCAGCCGCCGACATGTCCGACGACTATAGGGTCGTCCCCACGACCCCGCGACTAGATTGGCCCGCCACCGTCATGTCCGATGATTATAGGGTCGTCCCCACGACCCCGGGACAAGCTTGGCCCGCCGCCGACTTGACCGACGACTATAGGGTCGTCCCCACGACCCCGGGACTAGGTTGGCCAGCCGCCGACATGTCCGACGACCCCGGGCCAATGTTGGCCAATCGCCATGTCCGACGACTATAGGGTCGTCCCTACGTCCCCGGGACTAGATTGGCCCGCCACCGTCATGTCCAACGATTATAGGGTCGTCCCCACGACCCCGGGACTAGACTGGCCCGCCACCGACATGTCCGCCGACTATAGAGTCGTCCCCACGACCCCGGGTCAATGTTGGCTCGCCGCCGACATGTCCGACGACTATAGGGTCGTCCCCACGACCCCCGGGCCAAAGTTGGACAGCCACCGACATTTCCGACGACTATAGGGTCGTCCCCACGACCACGGGCCAAAGTTGGCCAGCCGCCGACTTGTCCAACGACTATAGGGTCGTCCCCATGACCCGGGACTAGACTGGCCCGCCACCGTCAAGTCCGACGACCTCGGGACTAGGTTGGCCAGCCGCCGACATGTCCGACGACTATAGGGTCGTCCCCACGACCTCGGGCCAATTTTGGCCAGCCGCCGACATGTCCGACGACTATAGGGTCGTCCCCACGACCCCGGGCCAAAGTTGGCAAGCCGCCGAAATGTCCGACAACTGTAGGGTCGTCCCCACAACCCCGGGACTAGATTGGCCCGCCACCGTCAAGTCCGACGACTATAGGGTCGTCCCCACGACCCCGGGCCAAAGTTGGCAAGCCGCCGAAATGTCCGACGACTGTAGGGTCGTCCCCACGACTCCGTGCCAAAGTTGGCAAGCTGCCGACTTGTCCGACGACTATAGGGTCGTCCCCACGACCCCGGGAATAGATTGGCCCGCCACCGTCATTTCCGACGACAATAGGGTCGTCCCCACGACCACGGGTCAAAGTTGGCCAGCCGCCGACATATCCGACGACTATAGGGTCGTCCCCACGACCCCGGGCCAAAGTTGGCAAGCCGCCGAAATGTCCGACGACTGTAGGGTCGTTCCCACGACCTCGGGACTAGATTGGCCCGCCACCGTCAAGTCCGACGACTATAGGGTCGTCCCCACGACCCCGGGCCAAAGTTGGCAAGCCGCCGAAATGTCCGACGACTGTTGGGTCGTCCCCACAACCCCGGGACTAGATTGGCCCGCCACCGTCAAGTCCGACGACTATAGGGTCGTCCCCACGACCCCGGGCCAAAGTTGGCAAGCCGCCGAAATGTCCGACGACTGTAGGGTCGTCCCCACGACCCCCGGACTAGATTGGCCCGCCACCGACAAGTCCGACGACTATAGGGTCGTCCCCACGACCCCGGGACTAGATTGGCCCGCCACCGTCATGTCCAACGACTATCGGATCGTCCCCACGACCACGGGCCAAAGTTGGCCAGCCGCCGACATGTCCGACGACTATAGGGTCGTCCCCACGACCCCGAGCCTAGATTGGCCCGCCACCGTCATGTCCGACGAAAATAGGGTCGTCCCCACGACCCCGGGTTCAGGTTGGCCAGCCGCCGACATTTCCGACGACTATAGAGTCGTCCCCACGACACCGGGCCAAAGTTGGCCAGCCGCCGACATGTCCGACGACTATAGGGTCGTCCCCACGACCCCGGGACTAGATTGGCCCGCCATCGTCATGTCCGACGACTATAGGGTCGTCCCCACGACCCCGGGCCAAAGTTGGCCAGCCGCCGACATGTCCGACGACTATAGGGTCGTCCCCACGACCCCGAGACTAGATTGGCCCGCCACCGTCATGTCCGACGAAAATAGGGTCGTCCCCACGACCCCGGGTTCAGGTTGGCCAGCCGCCGACATTTCCGACGACTATAGAGTCGTCCCCACGACACCGGGCCAAAGTTGGCCAGCCGCCGACATGTCCGACGACTATAGGGTCGTCCCCACGTCCCCGGGACTAGATTGGCCCGCCACCGTCATGTCCGACGACTATAGGGTCGTCCCCACGACCCCGGGCCAAAGTTGGCAAGCCGCCGACATGTCCGACGATTATAGGGTCGTCCCCACGACCCCGGGACTAGATTGGTCCGCCACCGTCATGTCCGACGACTATAGGGTCGTCCCCACGACCCCGGACCATTGTTGGCCAAATGCCGACATGTCCGACGACTATAGGGTCGTCCCCACGACCCCGGGCCAAAGTTGGCAAGCCGCCGACATGTCCGACGACTATAGGGTCGTCCCCACGACCCCGGGACTAGATTGGTCCGCCACCTCATGTCCGACGACTATAGGGTCGTCCCCACGACCCCGGGCCATTGTTGGCCAATCGCCGACATGTCCGACGACTATAGGGTCGTCCCTACGACCCCGGGCCAAAGCTGGCCAGCCGCCAACATGTCCGACGACTATTGGATCGTCCCCACGACCACGGGCCAAAGTTGGCCAGCCGCCGACATGTCCGAAGACTATAGGGTCGTCCCCACGACCCCGGGACTAGATTGGCCAGCCACCGACATATCCGACGACTATAGAGTCGTCCCCACGACACCGGGTCAAAGTTGGCCAGCCGCTGATATTTCCATCGACTATTGGGTCGTCCCCACGACCACGGGCCAATGTTGGCTAGCCGCCGACATGTCCGACGACTATAGGGTCGTCCCCAGGACCACGGGCCAAAGCTGGCCAGCCGCCGACATGTCCGACGACTATTGGATCGTCCCCACGACCACGGACCAAGGTTGGCCAGCCGCCGACATGTCCGACGACTATAGGGTCGTCCCCACGACCCCGGGACTAGATTGGTCCGCCACCGTCATGTCCGACGACTATAGGGTCGTCCCCACGACCCCGGGACTAGGTTGGCCAGCCGCAGATATGTCCGACGACTATAGGGTCGTCCCGACGACCCCGGGCCAATGTTGGCCAATCGCCAACATGTCCGACGACTATAGGGTCGTCCCTACGACCCCGGGACTAGATTGGCCCGCCACCGTCATGTCCGACGATTATAGGGTCGTCCCCACGACCCCGGGCCAAAGTTGGCCTGCCGCCGAAATGTCCGACGACTATAGGGTCGTCCCCACGACCCCGGGACTAGATTGGCCCGCCACCGTCAAGTCTGACGACTATAGGGTCGTCCCCACGACCCCGGGCCAAAGTTGGCAAGGCGCCGAAATGTCCGACGACTGTAAGGTCGTCCCCACGACTCCAGGACTAGATTGGTCCGCCACCGTCTTGTCCGACGACTATAGGGTCGTCCCCACGACCCCGGGCCAAAGTTGGCCAGCCGCCGACATGTCCGACGACTATAGGGTCGTCCCCACGACCCCGAGACTAGATTGGCCCGCCACCGTCATGTCCGACGACAATAGGGTCGTCTCCACGACCCCGCGTCCAGGTTGGCCAGCCGCCGACACTTCCGACGACTATAGAGTCGTCCCCACGACACCGGGCCAAAGTTGGCCAGCCGCCGACATGTCCGACGACTATAGGGTCGTCCCCACGACCCCGCGACTAGATTGGCCCGCCACCGTCATGTCCGACGATTATAGGGTCGTCCCCACGACCCCGGGACAAGCTTGGCCCGCCGCCGACTTGTTCGACGACTATAGGGTCGTCCCCACGACCCCGGGCCAAAGATGGCATGCCGCCGAAATGGCCGACGACTATAGGGTCGTCCCCAGGACCGCGGGCCAAAGATGTCAAGCCGTCGTCTTCTCCGACGACTATAGGGTCGTCCCCACGACCCCGGGCCAATGTTGGCCAATTGCCGACATGTCCGACGACTATAGGGTCGTCCCTACGACCCCGGGACTAGATTGGCCCGCCACCGTCATGTCCAACGACTATAGGGTCGTCCCCACGACCATGGGCCAAAGTTGGCCAGCCGCTGATATGTCCAACGACTATTGGGTCGTCCCCACGACCACGGGCCAAAGTTAGCCAGCCGCCGACATGTCCGACGACTATAGGGTCGTCCCCACGACCGCGGGCCAAAGTTGGCAAGCCGCCGAAATGTCCGACGACTGTAGGGTCGTCCCCTCGACCCCGGGTCTAGGTTGGCCAGCCGCCGACTTGTCCGACGACTATAGGGTCGTACCCACGACCCCGGGACTAGGCTGACAAGCCGCCAACATGTCCGACGACTATAGGGTCGTCCCCACGACCCCGGGCCAAAGATGTCCAGCCGCCGTCTTGTCCGACGACTATAGGGTCGTCCCCACGACCCCGGGACTAGATTGGCCCGCCACCGTCATGTCCAACGACTATAGGGTCGTCCCCACAACCACGGGCCAAAGTTGGCCAGCCGCCGACATGTCCAACGACTATAGGGTCGTCCCCACGACCACGGGCCAAAGTTGACCAGCCGCCGACATGTCCGACGACTATTGGATCGTCCCCACGACCCCGGGCCAAAGTTGGCAAGCCGCCGACATGTCCGACGACTATAGGGTCGTCCCCACGACCTCGGGACTAGGTTGGCCACCCGCCGACATGTCCGACGACTATAGGGTCGTCCCCACGACCCCGGGTCTAGGTTGGCCAGCCGCCGACATGTCCGACGAATATAGAGTCGTCCCCACGACACCGGGCCAAAGTTGGCCAGCCGCCGACATGTCCGACGACTATTGGGTCGTCCCCACGACACCGGGCCAAAGTTGGCCAGCCGCCGACATGTCCGACGACAATCGGATCGTCCCCACGACCACGCGCCAAAGTTGGCCAGCCGCCGACATGTCCGACGACTTTTGGATCGTCCCCACGACCACGGGCCAAAGTTGGCCAGCCGCCGACATGTCCGACGACTATAGGGTCGTCCCCACGACCCCGGGACTAGATTGGTCCGCCACCGTCATGTCCGACGACTATAGGGTCGTCCCCACGACCCCGGGCCAATGTTGGCCAATCGCCGACATGTCCGACGACTATAGGGTCGTCCCTACGACCCCGGGCCAAAGCTGGCCAGCCGCCGACATGTCCGACGACTATAGGGTCGTCCCCACGACCCCGGGACTAGATTGGTCCGCCACCGTCATGTCCGACGACTATAGGGTCGTCCCCACGACCCCGGGCCAATGTTGGCCAATCGCCGACATGTCCGACGACTATAGGGTCGTCCCTACGACCCCGGGCCAAAGCTGGCCAGCCGCCGACATGTCCGACGACTATTGGATCGTCCCCACGACCACGGGCCAAAGTTGGCCAGCCGCCGACATGTCCGAAGACTATAGGGTCGTCCCCACGACCCCGGGACTAGATTGGCCAGCCACCGACATGTCCGACGACTATAGAGTCGTCCCCACGACACCGGGTCAAAGTTGGCCAGCCGCTGATATTTCCATCGACTATTGGGTCGTCCCCACGACCACGGGCCAATGTTGGCTAGCCGCCGACATGTCCGACGACTATAGGGTCGTCCCCAGGACCACGGGCCAAAGCTGGCCAGCCGCCGACATGTCCGACGACTATTGGATCGTCCCCACGACCACGGGCCAAGGTTGGCCAGCCGCCGACATGTCCGACGACTATAGGGTCGTCCCCACGACCCCGGGACTAGATTGGCCCGCCACCGTCAAGTCCGACGACCTCGGGACTAGGTTGGCCAGCCGCCGACATGTCCGACGACTATAGGGTCGCCCCCACGACCTCGGGCCAATTTTGGCCAGCCGCCGACATGTCCGACGACTATAGGGTCGTCCCCACGACCCCGGGCCAAAGTTGGCAAGCCGCCGAAATGTCCGACGACTGTAGGGTCGTCCCCACGACCTCGGGACTAGATTGGCCCGCCAACGTCAAGTCCGACGACTATAGGGTCGTCCCCACGACTCCGGGCCAAAGTTGGCAAGCCGCCGAAATGTCCGACGACTGTAGGGTCGTCCCCACAACCCCGGGACTAGATTGGCCCGCCACCGTCAAGTCCGACGACTATAGGGTCGTCCCCACGACCCCGGGCCAAAGTTGGCAAGCCGCCGAAATGTCCGACGACTGTAGGGTCGTACCCACGACCCCGGGACTAGGCTGACAAGCCGCCAACATGTCCGACGACTATAGGGTCGTCCCCACGACCCCGGGCCAAAGTTAGCAAGCCGCCGAAATGTCCGGCGACTGTAGGGTCGTCCCCACGACCCCTAGTCCAGGTTGGCCAGCCGCCGACATTTCCGACGACTATAGAGTCGTCCCCACGACCCCGGGCCAAAGTTGGCCAGCCGCCGACATGTCCGACGACTATGGGGTCGTCCCCACGACCCAGAGACTAGATTGGCCCGCCACCGTCAAGTCCGACGACTATAGGGTCGTCCCCAGGACCTCGGGACTAGATTGGCCCGCCACCGTCAAGTCCGACGACCATAGGGTCGTCCCCACGACCCCGGGCCAAAGTTGGCAAGCCGCCGAAATGTCCGACGACTGTAGGGTCGTACCCACGACCCCGGGACTAGGCTGACAAGCCGCCAACATGTCCGACGAGTATAGGGTCGCCCCCACGACCCCGGGCCAAAGTTGGCCAGCCGCCGACATGTCCGACGACTATAGGGTCGTCCCCACGACCTCGGGTCTAGATTGGCCCGCTACCGTCATGTCCGAAGACTATAGGAGTAGTAAGGCAAAGCCGATTCTAACCCAGGTCCTCTGAGGGGAGCGCGGGGGCGGGGGGGAAGTGAGGGCGCGCGGGGAAGTGCGGTGGCGGGAACTATAGGCGCGGGGAGAATGGGGAGTGGAAGACCGGTTGCGCGCGCACGAGCCGCGGAGTGGGGGAAGCCGCAATCGTGGAGGGGATCAGTCCGGGCCGAGCCGCCGCGGAGATCTCTCCAGACCTGACCCACTGGCAGAAATTTCCGCAGAGGGTCGTCCCCTCCCTCTAAAAATTTCTGGGATTGACCCACCGCTAGACATGTGTTTTTAGAGGGGGAATGACCCCCGAAAATATTTTCATATCTAACCGAGGAAGCGGACGACCCCCAAATATTTTTTTCAAACCATTATAAAGCTGAAATTGTTTAATACTTTATCGGATCCTCTAAAAAATTTCTGGGGTCGGGTCTTGTATGAAATAAAACTTTTTTCAGACTCGATCCAACCACAGAAATTTTTTTCCCCAAATATTTTTTTTAAATCAGATCTACCGCCAGAATATTTTTTCCAAACCAACAGATACTTTCTCCCCAAACGCAGAGAAATAATAATTTTTAATCAATGATTCAGCGAACCATTACGTAGAAAACACACATATTTTTTCAAACAAATATGCAGCATTCTAAAGCGTTCCAATTTAACATCGCAGCGTATCGCGCGATTACGCGTAATTTGACTCCTCTGGAGCAGTCGTGCAGGATGAGGTCATTTTCATGGTGCGAAGAAGGAACGTATCGAACCACTTTGAACATCTATCGAACGTATATTGAACCACTTTGATCGTGTATCACACCACTCTGAACGTGAATCGAACGTGAATTGCACCACTTTGAACATGAATCGTACCACTGTGAACGTGAATCGAACGTGAATCGAACGTGAATCGAACGTGAATCGAACGTGTATGGTATCACTCTGAACGTGTATCGAACATGAATCGTACAACTATGAACGCTAATCGAACGTGAATTGTACCACTCTGAACGTGAATTGAACATGTATGATACCACTCTGAACGTGAATTGAACGTGAATCGTACTACTCTGAACATCTATCGAACATGTATCGTACCACTTTGAACATCTATCGAACGTATATCGAACCGCTCTAAACGTGAATTGAACGTGAATCGTACCACTCTGAACGTGAATCGAACGTGTATCGAACCACTTTGAACATCTATCGAACGTGTATGATACCATTTTGAACATCTATCGAACGTGAATTGAACGTGTATGGTATCACTCTGAACGTGTATCGAACGTGAATCGAACGTGCATGGTACCACTCTGAACGTGTATCGTCTAAATAGATCTGGAATATCCGCAACGTCTGCATGATGCTCATGCAGATCTACCGTTCTGCCCGACGCGTGCCAAACCACCTGGTAGCAGACAGAACAAGTTACTCGCGACATTATACGATAAGCAGCGTTACATTATCCACTATCGCAACCTGTAGCAGTGCACGCGACATTATGAGTACATGTCTCCCCTGCTCGCTCAAAATTGTAAAATTCTGTATACAGACACTGACTGTACATACATGTATAGAACATACAATTGTATTTATTAACTCATCCTTATAAATAGTGGAATTATATCAAATAAAATTGTACACATGTATTTATTTTACCAATACATTATTTTTATTGAACCATGCATTTATTTTTTTACAATACATTATTTTTATTTATCCATGAATTGTGTGATTTATCAAACCCCAGCCACTTAACGTATACCTTATCCCCCTTCCTACGCAACACTTTTTCCACCAGATACACATCAGGATCGGTGACGCGCTGCAGCTCGTGATCATAGAATCCTCCGGCGACTGGTTTTCCACAGGAATCGACGAGCAGATACGTCGCGGGATTAGTTGCCTGTACTTTGTCTATCTTGAACACCTCCGTTGTCCAATTCGGCGTATAGCCTTTATCGAAGATGGTTTTAAATTTGCTTACGCGCACAAACTCGCCCAATTTGAATCTCGCTGGAGCAGCGATCTTTATATTGCTGTATACGGTGGCTAGCAGCTTATCGGCGATCGCAGGGGTAACATCGCGAGGACACATTTTGATGGTTCTATGTTTTCGTGCGTTATATTCTGCAAGTAGACGCGGTAGCGCATCGGTCCATTTATAGGTTCCATTGAGCGTAAACAGTTTCCACATATTGTTCTTCAAAGTTCGATTGAAACGTTCTACGACGGAGGCCTTCATCACCGAATACGTCGAATAATGATTAATATCATGTTTTGTCAAGAGTTTCTGCACATCGACGTTGTAAAATTCTTTTCCTTGATCAGTTTGCAAATTTTTTGGATATCGATCTCTAAATATATTTGCAAACGCTTTAGTCACCTCAACACCACTTTTAGTCTTGAGCGGCAACGCCCATGCATACTTGCTCAATACATCGATGACGGTGAGTATGTAGTGGTAACCTTGGTTGAATCGCGAGTATGGACGCATTTCTACAACGTCAGCTTGCCACAGATCATCATATCCATGCACTATGACGCGCCTCCGTGGGAAGTGTCTTCGAGCTGGAGCATGCAATTCCTCAACAAGTTGTTGCTTCTTATGGCCGCGGTTTTCTTCTTTACTCTTGGATTTTGATAATGGCTGCATGTTTGATCGCAGAGGTGTCTTTGACACGAATGATGTGATAATTATCGTGTACGTGCATTATGTGCTTCCCGTTGGTCCCAGGAAATTCTGAACAAGTTCAACCGTCTCGCATGATTCTCCTTCGCAGCGTTGCTGCGGAATAGAATTCGACGCCTGTGATATATTTTGAACGCCGTTTTGCAGCGTCAGCATATCTCTCTGAAACATGACCAGCTTCCTCTCTAATTCTTCCTGCTGCTCTCTCAAAAGTTTAATGCTCTTTTCCATGTATAGTTTATTGACAACATCGCTGTCGGCCGTGGGTTGTGCTACACGTCGTATCTTCCGTGATTTTGCATCAAAGTCGACACCGGTCATGCAAAGAGCGTTATCTCGCATATAATTTCGAAGCAAACCGCTCCATTTGTAGTAGTCCATTCTAGCTGCTCCACTCTTCTCGAGTGATACCCCAAATTTGTTGATCGGCATCTCGATGCATACAGTGCACATCATCGGCGAGCGGCTTAATTTATAATGAGCCCTGCCTCGCGGAGTTCCTCGATAATCGATAGAATTTCATTGTCGTGCGAGTTGTTACCCGCCTGACGTGACGCTTCTAGCAAACGGAATCGGTCCACCAGCTCGTTGGGATCGTCCCAGTGCACGTAATCGATCTTGTTATCGTTTACCACCATGACTCGTGGTGTTGTTAGACCTTTCCCTGTTCTACTAGCCGAAACACGGGGGAGTAGTGGTGCAATTATATATTTATACTTGTATCCCTTGTTGCCCAATATGGGATTTTGAGCGTTATGACCGCGTCTGTGGGCATTCGTTGTCAGCAGTATACTTTTATATTTTTGTTTATCAGCATCGGTGTATGTGGTATCGTCAGGAATTCTCTTGAAAATCAGTTCGTAAAGACCGGGTGTTCCTCCGTATCTTACACCGTCGATGATTATATTATCATCTTTGTCTATATCGAAAGCTTTATCCCCAAGCATCGTTCCACTATCACCAAAGTATACGCCATACACATAGTCCATGGTCGTATCCCTATCACTACTTAGGATTGCACTCATATATTTTTGTCCCAGCGGGCCGAAATGGTTGCGCAACGTTTCTTGTCCCTCGGATGTTTGGAGTTGATGTCTAATAGATGTTGCAAACGACTCATCGGGACTAGTTTCGAAAACGTCGTCATCATTGGTTGTGAGCGATTGTACATCGGGAAATGTATTTATTGGTGTAGAAGAAACCGAGGAATCGTTTGACGTGACATTCTGCCGTTTCCGCTTCGATTGAACTGGTGTGGAGGTTACGAGTGAATATTCCGATGACGTGTATGGTTTCCTCTTTGTCTTGCGCGATATGTTCCCATTCAGATGGATTTTTGTTTTAGGCGTTAATGTTTCATACCCTCCGACGTCTGTGCTCATCAGCGGTGATGTGTCAGCTTCTGTCGCTGCGATATTTTCCACGATATGTTTTAAGGGTTCGATAACAGGTTTAAAGTATCTCTCCAACGCGATATCTTCCTCCATCTTGCCAGTCTTCAAAGCCTGATGTTTCTTCCGAATGGATTCGCTGGTTTTTGCAATTTCCTTCACTATTCTCTCGCGATCCTTAATCTCCAGACTATCGATATCAATCATCGTTGTACCGCAGACGTTACTTTCCCACCGACGTGTCGACGACAATTGACAATCTCATGGTATGGCAAACTCGTTAAATCCCTTTCTATAACGTCCATTGGACATCGTGCTATCCTTGTCTATTACCATGAAACCATACTCCCGTTGCCAACAATTACGACACAACGCGCAGAAATCGTCGTAAGACATATCAGTGTTTACGTGATCGTTGTACACATGTTTCAAGTTGGTACCATCCTGCTTAAACAGAATCAATAGATTCGCATTGTCGCGTATAAGATGTTTAGGAATCTTTGCATATGTCTGACAGAGATAGAAGCAGTCAACGTTCGAGTGGCGCCCCATTGCAAAGTATTCCCTTATCGTATCTTGCTTGTCACATGCCACGTCATCAAAGATAAAAATGGAATTCGGAAGCGATTCGCTCGGTGGGATGACGTCACTGTTATTCGAAAACGTAAAGTAGCCAATTTCATCTATTGGAGACAATAAATTTTCCAAATACTGATATTTCGGCTGCTGCAACGACTTGGAATACACGTACACGTTCTCGAAGCGGACTCCGTGTGGACTTTCCAACAAGCTCACCAACACGTTGGTCTTTCCACAATTTGATGGACCACAAATGAGGCAGCGTATTGTGTTTGGTAACATGCTACCATGTCTGTGCATTGTTTTCGAAGACATCATTTGCGATTTATCGTCAAAATTTGTCACGCGTATCGTTACAGGTTGTCGCACAAATCGCATCCTCTCCGCGAACTGCGAAAAATGATTTTGATACGTCGAAGCGGTGACGCGTCCTATTTATAGGTCCGCACCGAAGCAAAACAGCTCAGTATTCAAAATGCTTCTGGTCCTGTCGGATAATTTCGATATTTGAAACCTAACCTCTGAGCAGTTGAAATATATACCAAAGATTATTCTACTGCGAGAGTTTGACAGGCACATTGATCAGTTGTGGGACTCCCCAAGCATATAAAAGCCGATTCTGAGGTTCAGCAGTATCGTCGGTGTTTGGAACATTATAATTGCCCTTGGCAGCGAACGCATATCGACCGTCCGACACCATTGATTAAAAACTGTGGCGAATGTCGTCGACGAGAGTAAAGAAAGGCCGTGGTTTGTTAAATCGGGCGATAAACGCGCTACCTATCGAATTACATATCCCAGGATATCAGTTTTGTGGTCCAGGAACTCATCTGGCAAAACGATTGGCCAGAGGTGATCAAGGCATCAATCCGTTGGACGCAGCGTGTCGCGAACACGATATTGCGTATTCGCGTAGCAACGACCTCGGCGAACGGCACGCGGCAGATTACGTTCTCGCTGACAAAGCGCGAAAACGCATCGTTGCACGAGACTCGACACTGGGTGAAAGAGGTGCTGCTACAGCTGTTTGGGCAGCTATGAAGGCCAAGACGAAAATTGGGATGGGGATGAAAACAAAAACCCGCCAAAAGACTCCAAAGAGGGCATCGCAAAAGCGGATTCTTCCGGTAGCAAAACGTGGTGGTATATTACCGCTTCTCCCGCTGCTAGGTGTACTCGGATCATTAGCTGGTGGAGCGGCAGGGATCGCCAAGGCGGTAAACGATAATAAGGCGGCGCAGCATCAGCTGCAGGAAATGCAACGTCATAATCGCTCCATGGAAGGTCGTGGACTTTATCTCACACCATACAAGCGCGGACAGGGAATATCAAAACGAAAAAAAAAAACGCCGAAAAGAAAATAATAATGCCTGTCGGTGTAACTACCGATGCACAATTGGAGGAGTTGGCAAAACGTATGCGTATTCCATTCTTTAGAGGTGTTTTTATGCGCAATGCACTACCTGCCGGAGGAGTACATCGAAACGAGAGCGGTATCGTAAATTTGGACAATGTCGAGGGGTCGGGAACTCATTGGGTGGCATATGCGAAGAGAGGGTGTCGAGCTATATATTTCGACAGCTTCGGGAATCTTCAACCGCCTAGAGAATTGGTACAATATCTGAATAAAGATGTTGTGAAAATCGAATACAATCGAACAGCTTATCAGAAGTATAATCAGAGCAATTGCGGACAACTATGTCTACGCTTTCTACAAACGATCGGCACCAAATTTAAGGATTGACTTCCCACCATTCTGATTCAGTATTAGTCGAGTCGTACAGCTCGGAATATGTCGTTAACATTCACTCTAACCGGCAACAGTAGCACCCTCGCGGTAAGCTACTTTCCACCCATAGATTTGAGCGACGATGATTACGAGCTTGGTTTAACAACCTTTGAAACTTATCATACAATACCGAACATCGATTGGAGCAACGATAAATTCTACTTCACCTCGAACTATGGCATCAAAAACAGCAGTGTTGACACCACTCCTGAAACTATTAGGATTCCACACGGCTCCTACGAACTAGATGCCATTGCCAAGTATTTGAGGCAGCGATTACTCGAGCGATATCCTAAAAATCTCGATGACTCTGATGATGACAACGATGTGTATCCTATAGTGTTGCGTCCCAACAACAACACCATGAAAAGCGAGCTGTACTGCTCGTTCATCGTAGATTTTACGAAGCGCAATAACATTGGATCGCTACTGGGATTCTCGACGAATCGGGTATTAGAACCTGGACAATGGCACGAATCGGACGATCCAATTAATATCATGAACGTGAACATTATTCGCATAGAATGTAGCGTGACCGCTGGCGCGTACAACAATGGGAAGCGAGTACATACGATACATGAATTTTCTCCGAGAGTTCCACCAGGATATAAGATATCGGAAACGCCCGCGCAGATCATTTACCTTCCGATCACCGCACGGGTCATTACGGATCTAACGATACGCGTTGTGGATCAAGACGGACGGTTGCTCGATTTTCGAGGTGAAGAGATTACCATCAGACTGCACGTGCGACGACGTCGATAATACATGTGGTGCGAATGAAAGAAATGCTTGTGTTGAACGACTCCAGAAATCCGTTTCTTCCAAGTGAAATTGTTTGCAACAACAACAACAACAACAACAACAACAACAACACCTGCAACAGCTCTGATTATGCTAAAAAGAAGAGACTCAGTGCTGCGAACATTACATTTTTGAAATCATTGGGATTTATTGTACGCATATAAGTTGAAAAAATGGCCGACATTCTAAGCATTGGAGGGAAGCCGATGTTTGATGATTGCATCGTCAAGCTCGAGACTCATACGTACAACCCATACGTCAACACGACGTTTGGATACAGTGATGAGATAAGAATACCTATACAGCAGCAGGATTTATACACATTACCATGTGAAAGTTTCCTCTACGTGGAGGGAAAATTGGTGATAAATAAGCCAAACGATGCATCAACGACAACGTTGGGAAATAATTGCATGGCGTTCATATTTGATGAGATTCGGTACGAGCTGAATGGTGTGGAGATTGACCGCAATAGAAACGTTGGAATAACTAGCACGCTTAAAAACTATGTATCGCTGACATCTGACGAAGACAAAAATATGGAGAATGCCGGATGGGGCTTGAAACGACATGATGGACTAATAGTGAAAAATCATTTCAATTTTTGCATCCCACTCAAATATTTGTTGGGATTTTGCGAGGACTACAAACGCATGCTTATTAATGCACGTCACGAATTGATTTTAATACGATCGCGCAACGATAACAATTCTCTAATAGGATCGCCGATGTTGGAACCAGAAATTGAATTACTTAAAGTGCAATGGCGAATGCCTCATGTGACGCTGAACGATGTTAATAAGCTATCGTTGCTACATGCTTTGGAAAGTGGACAAAACCTAAGCATTAGTTTTCGCTCGTGGGATCTGTACGAGTATCCTCTCTTACAGAGCACAACCAAGCATTCGTGGGCCGTGAAGGCAGCTGCACAGCTGGAGAAGCCGCGATACGTTATCTTTGCTCTACAGACTGCTCGAAAGAATGTGATGACCGAAGATGCTACTCGGTTTGACCACTGTAAATTGACCAATGTAAAACTTTTTCTCAACTCGGAATTTTATCCATATGATGACTTGAACTTGGACTTTGATATGAATAAGCATGCCATCTTGTTTCACATGTATACACATTTCCGTAAATCGTATTATGGACATAGTTGCAACGAGGCATTATTCACTGTGGCTGAATTTTTACAATTTGGTCCCCTCGTGGTGATTGATTGCTCGCGACAAAATGAGTCGATTAAAAATGGTACCGTGGACGTGCGCATAGAATTTGAATGTAAAGAGAATGTACCTGCAAATACTACGGCCTACTGTCTGATTCTGCACGACCGGGTGGTTGAATACAATCCGCTAACAAACGTGGTGCGCAAAATAAATTAAATTGCCATACTACTTGCCCCGCCCTCTCCTGTGTCAAATTCGTACAAACATTTCATCGTAAAAAATCGAGATGCTTTACGAGAAAGAATTCATTCTCTCATCTGTCTTGGAAGCGAGCTGACCTCTAAAATTGTATCGACAATGGTCGTACCAACATTTGTTGACCTGCAAGGGTTCATCGTCGATGGAAGATTTGTTGTCAAGGAAGTGGCTGTCCTACGAATGGGAACAATTCTCTCGCACTATATTTTTGGGAGTTCGATGCCGCAATATCTTCTTACAAAATCCGACAAATCAAGCATCCGATGGTTGGTGGCAAAACATCATGGACTACGGTGGGATGATGGAGACGTTCCATACAGTATGGCTAAACAGCTAATTACGAAAGCTGTAGCTGATGCGATCGATGAAGAAGATGACACACCCTATATCGTATACGTTAAAGGGTTGCAGAAACGCGACTGGCTTGTGGATTTCCTCGATGAAAATACGAGAGCGGATGTGATCATTGAGACGCTGGACATTGACTATGAGAATATCAAATCTCTAAATAAGCTAAATGTAATTAATACTCTGCGATGTGGCAGACACGCGAAGCATTGTGCTTTGCAAAATGTATTTAAAATATTCAACTGGTGGTCTAAACACCAGAGAGAATTGCATAAATAAAATATTTATATTTATATTTTTAATTTTATATTCTATGTAACAATATATAATTTCTTAAACGTATATTATTTCTTCATTTTATTTACCCGTCTCCCGATTCGACGTTTCAAAATTATTATTTCTCTGCGTTGGGGGAAAATTTCCATCACATATATGTATGGAAAAAACATTTCTGCTGACGCCGCATAATCATATTTCGTTCGTTCCTTCTTCGCACCATGAAAATGACCTCATCCTGCACGACTGCTCCAGAGGAGTCAAATTACGCGTAATCGCGCGATACGCTGCGATGTTAAATTGGAACGCTTTAGAATGCTGCATATTTGTTTGAAAAAATATGTGTGTTTTCTACGTAATGGTTCGCTGAATCATTGATTAAAAATTATTATTTCTCTGCGTTTGGGGAGAAAGTATCTGTTGGTTCGGAAAAAATATTCTGGCGGTAGATCTGATTTAAAAACCTCCTTAATATGAAAAGTATTATTTATTTACTCGTCATCCATCCTCCTTCTTTCCTCTACATTTTATTTACCCACCTTCCTCCTTCTCGCCACCTAATTTTAAGATTCAACGTTTCTAAAAAGTATTATTTCTCTGCGTTGGGGAAAAATTTATATCATATATATGTATGGAAAAAACATTTCTGCCGACGCTGCATAATTCTTTCTGTGATTCGTACGTTCTTCGCGCCGCGAAAATGACATCCTGCACGACTGCTCCAGAGGAGTCAAATTACGCATAATCGCGCGATATGCTGCGATGTTAAATCGGAACGCTGAGATGATACCATTTCTTCACAGTGCTATGAATGCATGATGCATATTTGTTTGCTGGAGTTTGAAAAATTGGTAGCTTTAGAATGTATGATGCATATTTGTTTGCTCGGTTGGTTTGGAAAAAAATATTCTGGCGGTAGATCTGATTTAGAACCAATATTTGGGGGAAAAAATTTCTGGGGGCCGGATCGAGTCTGAAAAAAAGATTTTTTCATACAAGACCCGGCCCCAGAAATTTTTAGAGGGAGGGGACGACCCTCTGAAAATTTTCCAACAATGGGTCAGGTCTGGAGAGGTCTCCGCGGCGGCTCGGCCCGGACTGATCCCCACCACGATTACAGCTTCCCCCACTCTGCGGTTCGTGCGCGCGCAACCGGTCTTCCACTCCCCAGCTCTCCCCGCGCCCATAGTTCCCTCCACCGCACTCCCCCGCGCGCCCTCACTTCCTCCCCCCGCCCCGCGCTCCCCTCAGAGGACCTGGGTTAGAATCGGCTTTGCCTTACTACTTATAGGGTCGTCCCCACGACACCGGTCCAAAGTTGGCCAGCCGCCGACATGTCCGACGACTATAGGGTCGTCCCCACGAACCCGGGCCAAAGTTGGCAAGCCGCCGAAATGTCCGACGACTATAGGGTCGTCCCCACGACCCCGGGACAAGCTTGGCCCGCCGCCGACTTGTTCGACGACTATAGGGTCGTCCCCACGACCCCGGGACTAGATTGGCCCGCCACCGTCATGTCCGACGACTATTGGATCGTCCCCACGACCACGGGCCAAAGTTGGCCAGCCGCCGACATGTTCGACTATAGGGTGGTCCCCACGACCCCGGGACTAGATTGGTCCGCCACCGTCAAGTCCGACGACTATAGGGTCGTCCCCACGACCTCGGGACTAGGTTGGCCAGCCGCCGACATGTCCGACCACTATTGGGTCGTCCCCACGACACCGGTCCAAAGTTGGCCAGCCGCCGACATGTCCGACGACTATAGGGTCGTCCCCACGAACCCGGGCCAAAGTTGGCAAGCCGCCGAAATGTCCGACGAGTATAGGGTCGTCCCCACGACCCCGGGACAAGCTTGGCCCGCCGCCGACTTGTTCGACGACTATAGGGTCGTCCCCACGACCCCGGGACTAGATTGGCCCGCCACCGTCATGTCCGACGACTATTGGATCGTCCCCACGACCACGGGCCAAAGTTGGCCAGCCGCCGACATGTTCGACTATAGGGTCGTCCCCACGACCCGGGACATGACGGTGGCCCGCCACCGTCATGTCCGACGACTATATAGTCGTCCCCACGACCACGGGCCAATGTTGGCCAGCCGCTGACTTGTCCGACGACTATAGGGTCGTCCCCAAGACCGCGGGACTAGATTGGCTCGCCGCCGACTTGTCCGACGACTGTAGGGTCGTCCCCATGACCCCGGGACTAGATTGGCCCGCCACCGTCATTTCCGACGACTATAGGGTCGTCCGCACGACCCCGGGACTAGATTGGCCCGCCACCGTCATGTCCGACGATTATAGGGTCGTCCCCACGACCGCGAGACTAGATTGGCCCGCCACCGTCATGTCCGACGACAATAGGGTCGTCCCCACGACCCCGGGTCCAGGTTGGCGAGCCTCCGACATGTCCGACGACTATAGGGTCGTCCCCACGACCCCGGGACTAGGTTGGCTCGCCACCGTCATGTCTGACGACTATAGGGTCGACCCCACGACCACGGGCCAAAGTTGGCCAGCCGCCGACTTGTCCGACGACTATAGGGTCGTCCCCACGACCACGGGCCAAAGTTGGCCAGCCGGCGACATGTCCGACGACTATAGGGTCGTCCCTACGACCCCGGGACTAGGTTGGCCCGCCGCAGACTTCTCCGACGACTATAGGGTCGTCCCCACGACCCCCGGACTAGGTTGGCTCGCCGCCGACTTGTCCGACGAGTATAGGGTCCTCCCCACGACCACGGGCCAAAGTTGGCCAGCCGCCGACATGTCCGACGACTATAGGGTCGTCGCCACAACCACGGGCCAAAGATGTCCAGCCGCCGTCTTGTCCGACGACTATAGGGTCGTCCCCACGACCCCGGGACTAGATTGGCCCGCCACCGTCATGTCCAACGACTATAGGGTCGTCCCCACAACCACGGGCCAAAGTTGGCCAGCCGCCGACATGTCCGACGATTATTGGATCGTCCCCACGACCACGGGCCAAAGTTGGCAAGCCGCCGAAATGTCCGACGACTGTAGGGTCGTCCCCACGACACCGGGACTAGATTGGCCCGCCACCGTCAAGTCCGACGACTATAGGGCCGTCCCCAGGAACTCGGGACTAGATTGGCCCGCCACCGTCAAGTCCGACGACCATAGGGTCGTCCCCACGACCCCGGGCCAAAGTTGGCAAGCCGCCGAAATGTCCGACGACTGTAGGGTCGTACCCACGACCGCAGGACTAGGCTGACAAGCCGCCAACATGTCCGACGAGTATAGGGTCGCCCCCACGACCCCGGGCCAAAGTTGGCCAGCCGCCGACATGTCCGACGACTATAGGGTCGTCCCCACGACCTCGGGTCTAGATGGCCCGTTACCGTCATGTCCGACGACTATAGGGTCGTCCCCACGACCCCGGGCCAAAGTTGGCCAGCCGCCGACATGTCCGACGACTATAGGGTCGTCCCCACGACCCCGAGACTAGATTGGCGCGCCACCGTCATGTCCGATGAAAATAGGGTCGTCCCCACGACCCCGGGTCCAGGTTGGCCAGCCGCCGACATTTCCGACGACTATAGAGTCGTCCCCACGACCCCGGGTCTAGGTTGGCTCGCCACCGTCATGTCTGACGACTATAGGGTCGACCCCACGACCACGGGCCAAAGTTGGCCAGCCGCCGACTTGTCCGACGACTATAGGGTCGTCCCCACGACCACGGGCCAAAGTTGGCCAGCCGGCGACATGTCCGACGACTATAGGGTCGTCCCTACGACCCCGGGACTAGGTTGGCCCGCCGCAGACTTCTCCGACGACTATAGGGTCGTCCCCACGACCCCCGGACTAGGTTGGCTCGCCGCCGACTTGTCCGACGAGTATAGGGTCCTCCCCACGACCACGGGTCAAAGTTGGCCAGCCGCCGACATGTCCGACGACTATAGGGTCGTCGCCACAACCACGGGCCAAAGATGTCCAGCCGCCGTCTTGTCCGACGACTATAGGGTCGTCCCCACGACCCCGGGACTAGATTGGCCCGCCACCGTCATGTCCAACGACTATAGGGTCGTCCCCACAACCACGGGCCAAAGTTGGCCAGCCGCCGACATGTCCGACGATTATTGGATCGTCCCCACGACCACGGGCCAAAGTTGGCAAGCCGCCGAAATGTCCGACGACTGTAGGGTCGTCCCCACGACACCGGGACTAGATTGGCCCGCCACCGTCAAGTCCGACGACTATAGGGCCGTCCCCAGGAACTCGGGACTAGATTGGCCCGCCACCGTCAAGTCCGACGACCATAGGGTCGTCCCCACGACCCCGGGCCAAAGTTGGCAAGCCGCCGAAATGTCCGACGACTGTAGGGTCGTACCCACGACCCCAGGACTAGGCTGACAAGCCGCCAACATGTCCGACGAGTATAGGGTCGCCCCCACGACCCCGGGCCAAAGTTGGCCAGCCGCCGACATGTCCGACGACTATAGGGTCGTCCCCACGACCTCGGGTCTAGATGGCCCGTTACCGTCATGTCCGACGACTATAGGGTCGTCCCCACGACCCCGGGCCAAAGTTGGCCAGCCGCCGACATGTCCGACGACTATAGGGTCGTCCCCACGACCCCGAGACTAGATTGGCGCGCCACCGTCATGTCCGACGAAAATAGGGTCGTCCCCACGACCCCGGGTCCAGGTTGGCCAGCCGCCGACATTTCCGACGACTATAGAGTCGTCCCCACGACACCGGGCCAAAGTTGGCCAGCCGCCGACATGTCCGACGACTATAGGGTCGTCCCCACGACCCCGGGGCTAGATTGGCCCGCCACCGTCATGTCCAACGATTATAGGGTCGTCCCCACGACCCCGGGTCTAGGTTGGCCAGCCGCCGACATGTCCGACGACTATAGAGTCGTCCCCACGACACCGGGCCAAAGTTGGACAGCCGCCGACATGTCCGACTGCTATAGGGTCGTCCCCACGACCTCGGGTCTAGATTGGCCCGCTATCGTCATGTCCGAAGACTATAGGGTCGTCCCCACGACCACGGGACTAGATTGGCCAGCCACCGCCATGTCCGACGACAATAGGGTCGTCCCCACGACCCGGGTCTAGGTTGGCCAGCCGCCGACATGTCCGACGACTATAGGGTCGTCCCCACGACCCGGGACTAGAGTGGCCCGCCACCGTCATGTCCGACGACAATAGGGTCGTCCCCACGACCCCGGGTCTAGGTTGGCCAGCCGCTGACTTGTCCGACGACTATAGGGTCGTCCACACGACCGCGGGACTAGATTGGCTCGCCGCCGACTTGTCCGACGACTGTAGGGTCGTCCCCACGACCCCGGGACTAGATTGGCCCGCCACCGTCATTTCCGACGAGTATAGGGTCCTCCCCACGACCACGGGCCAAAGTTGGCCAGCCGCCGACATGTCCGACGATTATTGGGTCGTCCCTACGACCCCGTGACTAGGTTGGCTCGCCACCGACATGTCCGACGACTATAGGGTCGTCCCCACGACCCGGGACTAGACTGGCCCGCCTCCTTCAAGTCCGACGACTATAGGATCGTCCCCACGACCCCGGGCCAAAGTTGGACAGCCGCCGACTTGTCCGACGACTATAGGGTCGTCCCCACGACCACGGGCCAAAGTTGGCCAGTCACCGGCTTGCCCGACGATTATAGGGTCGTCCCCACGACCCCGGGACTAGGTTGGCCCGCCGCCGACTTGTCCGACGACTATAGGGTCGTCCCCACGACCCGGGGACTAGAGTGGCCCGCCACCGTTATGTCCGACGATTATAGGGTCGACCCCACGACCACGGGCCAAAGTTGGCCAGCCGCCGACATGTCCGACGACTATAGGGTCGTCCCCACGACCCCGCGACTAGATTGGCCCGCCACCGTCATGTCCGATGATTATAGGGTCGTCCCCACGACCCCGGGACAAGCTTGGCCCGCCGCCGACTTGACCGACGACTATAGGGTCGTCCCCACGACCCCGGGACTAGGTTGGCCAGCCGCCGACATGTCCGACGACCCCGGGCCAATGTTGGCCAATCGCCATGTCCGACGACTATAGGGTCGTCCCTACGTCCCCGGGACTAGATTGGCCCGCCACCGTCATGTCCAACGATTATAGGGTCGTCCCCACGACCCCGGGACTAGACTGGCCCGCCACCGACATGTCCGACGACTATAGAGTCGTCCCCACGACCCCGGGTCAATGTTGGCTCGCCGCCGACATGTCCGACGACTATAGGGTCGTCCCCACGACCCCCGGGCCAAAGTTGGACAGCCACCGACATTTCCGACGACTATAGGGTCGTCCCCACGACCACGGGCCAAAGTTGGCCAGCCGCCGACTTGTCCAACGACTATAGGGTCGTCCCCATGACCCGGGACTAGACTGGCCCGCCACCGTCAAGTCCGACGACCTCGGGACTAGGTTGGCCAGCCGCCGACATGTCCGACGACTATAGGGTCGTCCCCACGACCTCGGGCCAATTTTGGCCAGCCGCCGACATGTCCGACGACTATAGGGTCGTCCCCACGACCCCGGGCCAAAGTTGGCAAGCCGCCGAAATGTCCGACAACTGTAGGGTCGTCCCCACAACCCCGGGACTAGATTGGCCCGCCACCGTCAAGTCCGACGACTATAGGGTCGTCCCCACGACCCCGGGCCAAAGTTGGCAAGCCGCCGAAATGTCCGACGACTGTAGGGTCGTCCCCACGACTCCGTGCCAAAGTTGGCAAGCTGCCGACTTGTCCGACGACTATAGGGTCGTCCCCACGACCCCGGGAATAGATTGGCCCGCCACCGTCATTTCCGACGACAATAGGGTCGTCCCCACGACCACGGGTCAAAGTTGGCCAGCCGCCGACATATCCGACGACTATAGGGTCGTCCCCACGACCCCGGGCCAAAGTTGGCAAGCCGCCGAAATGTCCGACGACTGTAGGGTCGTCCCCACGACCTCGGGACTAGATTGGCCCGCCACCGTCAAGTCCGACGACTATAGGGTCGTCCCCACGACCCCGGGCCAAAGTTGGCAAGCCGCCGAAATGTCCGACGACTGTTGGGTCGTCCCCACAACCCCGGGACTAGATTGGCCCGCCACCGTCAAGTCCGACGACTATAGGGTCGTCCCCACGACCCCGGGCCAAAGTTGGCAAGCCGCCGAAATGTCCGACGACTGTAGGGTCGTCCCCACGACCCCCGGACTAGATTGGCCCGCCACCGACAAGTCCGACGACTATAGGGTCGTCCCCACGACCCCGGGACTAGATTGGCCCGCCACCGTCATGTCCAACGACTATCGGATCGTCCCCACGACCACGGGCCAAAGTTGGCCAGCCGCCGACATGTCCGACGACTATAGGGTCGTCCCCACGACCCCGAGACTAGATTGGCCCGCCACCGTCATGTCCGACGAAAATAGGGTCGTCCCCACGACCCCGGGTTCAGGTTGGCCAGCCGCCGACATTTCCGACGACTATAGAGTCGTCCCCACGACACCGGGCCAAAGTTGGCCAGCCGCCGACATGTCCGACGACTATAGGGTCGTCCGCACGACCCCGGGACTAGATTGGCCCGCCATCGTCATGTCCGACGACTATAGGGTCGTCCCCACGACCCCGGGCCAAAGTTGGCCAGCCGCCGACATGTCCGACGACTATAGGGTCGTCCCCACGACCCCGAGACTAGATTGGCCCGCCACCGTCATGTCCGACGAAAATAGGGTCGTCCCCACGACCCCGGGTTCAGGTTGGCCAGCCGCCGACATTTCCGACGACTATAGAGTCGTCCCCACGACAGCGGGCCAAAGTTGGCCAGCCGCCGACATGTCCGACGACTATAGGGTCGTCCCCACGTCCCCGGGACTAGATTGGCCCGCCACCGTCATGTCCGACGACTATAGGGTCGTCCCCACGACCCCGGGCCAAAGTTGGCAAGCCGCCGACATGTCCGACGATTATAGGGTCGTCCCCACGACCCCGGGACTAGATTGGTCCGCCACCGTCATGTCCGACGACTATAGGGTCGTCCCCACGACCCCGGACCATTGTTGGCCAATCGCCGACATGTCCGACGACTATAGGGTCGTCCCCACGACCCCGAGCCAAAGTTGGCAAGCCGCCGACATGTCCGACGACTATAGGGTCGTCCCCACGACCCCGGGACTAGATTGGTCCGCCACCGTCATGTCCGACGACTATAGGGTCGTCCCCACGACCCCGGGCCATTGTTGGCCAATCGCCGACATGTCCGACGACTATAGGGTCGTCCCTACGACCCCGGGCCAAAGCTGGCCAGCCGCCAACATGTCCGACGACTATTGGATCGTCCCCACGACCACGGGCCAAAGTTGGCCAGCCGCCGACATGTCCGAAGACTATAGGGTCGTCCCCACGACCCCGGGACTAGATTGGCCAGCCACCGACATGTCCGACGACTATAGAGTCGTCCCCACGACACCGGGTCAAAGTTGGCCAGCCGCTGATATTTCCATCGACTATTGGGTCGTCCCCACGACCACGGGCCAATGTTGGCTAGCCGCCGACATGTCCGACGACTATAGGGTCGTCCCCAGGACCACGGGCCAAAGCTGGCCAGCCGCCGACATGTCCGACGACTATTGGATCGTCCCCACGACCACGGACCAAGGTTGGCCAGCCGCCGACATGTCCGACGACTATAGGGTCGTCCCCACGACCCCGGGACTAGATTGGTCCGCCACCGTCATGTCCGACGACTATAGGGTCGTCCCCACGACCCCGGGACTAGGTTGGCCAGCCGCAGATATGTCCGACGACTATAGGGTCGTCCCGACGACCCCGGGCCAATGTTGGCCAATCGCCAACATGTCCGACGACTATAGGGTCGTCCCTACGACCCCGGGACTAGATTGGCCCGCCACCGTCATGTCCGACGATTATAGGGTCGTCCCCACGACCCCGGGCCAAAGTTGGCCAGCCGCCGAAATGTCCGACGACTATAGGGTCGTCCCCACGACCCCGGGACTAGATTGGCCCGCCACCGTCAAGTCCGACGACTATAGGGTCGTCCCCACGACCCCGGGCCAAAGTTGGCAAGGCGCCGAAATGTCCGACGACTGTAAGGTCGTCCCCACGACTCCAGGACTAGATTGGTCCGCCACCGTCTTGTCCGACGACTATAGGGTCGTCCCCACGACCCCGGGCCAAAGTTGGCCAGCCGCCGACATGTCCGACGACTATAGGGTCGTCCCCACGACCCCGAGACTAGATTGGCCCGCCACCGTCATGTCCGACGACAATAGGGTCGTCTCCACGACCCCGCGTCCAGGTTGGCCAGCCGCCGACACTTCCGACGACTATAGAGTCGTCCCCACGACACCGGGCCAAAGTTGGCCAGCCGCCGACATGTCCGACGACTATAGGGTCGTCCCCACGACCCCGCGACTAGATTGGCCCGCCACCGTCATGTCCGACGATTATAGGGTCGTCCCCACGACCCCGGGACAAGCTTGGCCCGCCGCCGACTTGTTCGACGACTATAGGGTCGTCCCCACGACCCCGGGCCAAAGATGGCATGCCGCCGAAATGGCCGACGACTATAGGGTCGTCCCCAGGACCGCGGGCCAAAGATGTCAAGCCGTCGTCTTCTCCGACGACTATAGGGTCGTCCCCACGACCCCGGGCCAATGTTGGCCAATTGCCGACATGTCCGACGACTATAGGGTCGTCCCTACGACCCCGGGACTAGATTGGCCCGCCACCGTCATGTCCAACGACTATAGGGTCGTCCCCACGACCATGGGCCAAAGTTGGCCAGCCGCCGATATGTCCAACGACTATTGGGTCGTCCCCACGACCACGGGCCAAAGTTAGCCAGCCGCCGACATGTCCGACGACTATAGGGTCGTCCCCACGACCGCGGGCCAAAGTTGGCAAGCCGCCGAAATGTCCGACGACTGTAGGGTCGTCCCCTCGACCCCGGGTCTAGGTTGGCCAGCCGCCGACTTGTCCGACGACTATAGGGTCGTACCCACGACCCCGGGACTAGGCTGACAAGCCGCCAACATGTCCGACGACTATAGGGTCGTCCCCACGACCCCGGGCCAAAGATGTCCAGCCGCCGTCTTGTCCGACGACTATAGGGTCGTCCCCACGACCCCGGGACTAGATTGGCCCGCCACCGTCATGTCCAACGACTATAGGGTCGTCCCCACAACCACGGGCCAAAGTTGGCCAGCCGCCGACATGTCCAACGACTATAGGGTCGTCCCCACGACCACGGGCCAAAGTTGACCAGCCGCCGACATGTCCGACGACTATTGGATCGTCCCCACGACCCCGGGCCAAAGTTGGCAAGCCGCCGACATGTCCGACGACTATAGGGTCGTCCCCACGACCTCGGGACTAGGTTGGCCACCCGCCGACATGTCCGACGACTATAGGGTCGTCCCCACGACCCCGGGTCTAGGTTGGCCAGCCGCCGACATGTCCGACGAATATAGAGTCGTCCCCACGACACCGGGCCAAAGTTGGCCAGCCGCCGACATGTCCGACGACTATTGGGTCGTCCCCACGACACCGGGCCAAAGTTGGCCAGCCGCCGACATGTCCGACGACAATCGGATCGTCCCCACGACCACGCGCCAAAGTTGGCCAGCCGCCGACATGTCCGACGACTTTTGGATCGTCCCCACGACCACGGGCCAAAGTTGGCCAGCCGCCGACATGTCCGACGACTATAGGGTCGTCCCCACGACCCCGGGACTAGATTGGTCCGCCACCGTCATGTCCGACGACTATAGGGTCGTCCCCACGACCCCGGGCCAATGTTGGCCAATCGCCGACATGTCCGACGACTATAGGGTCGTCCCTACGACCCCGGGCCAAAGCTGGCCAGCCGCCGACATGTCCGACGACTATTGGATCGTCCCCACGACCACGGGCCAAAGTTGGCCAGCCGCCGACATGTCCGAAGACTATAGGGTCGTCCCCACGACCCCGGGACTAGATTGGCCAGCCACCGACATGTCCGACGACTATAGAGTCGTCCCCACGACACCGGGTCAAAGTTGGCCAGCCGCTGATATTTCCATCGACTATTGGGTCGTCCCCACGACCACGGGCCAATGTTGGCTAGCCGCCGACATGTCCGACGACTATAGGGTCGTCCCCAGGACCACGGGCCAAAGCTGGCCAGCCGCCGACATGTCCGACGACTATTGGATCGTCCCCACGACCACGGGCCAAGGTTGGCCAGCCGCCGACATGTCCGACGACTATAGGGTCGTCCCCACGACCCCGGGACTAGATTGGTCCGCCACCGTCATGTCCGACGACTATAGGGTCGTCCCCACGACCCCGGGCCAAAGTTGGCAAGCCGCCGAAATGTCCGACGACTGTAGGGTCGTCCCCACGACCCCGGGACTAGATTGGCCCGCCACCGTCAAGTCCGACGACCTCGGGACTAGGTTGGCCAGCCGCCGACATGTCCGACGACTATAGGGTCGCCCCCACGACCTCGGGCCAATTTTGGCCCGCCGCCGACATGTCCGACGACTATAGGGTCGTCCCCACGACCGCGGGCCAAAGTTGGCAAGCCGCCGAAATGTCCGACGACTGTAGGGTCGTCCCCACGACCCCGGGACTAGATTGGCCCGCCACCGTCAAGTCCGACGACTATAGGGTCGTCCCCACGACCCCGGGTCAAAGTTGGCCAGCCGCTGACATTTCCAACGACTATTGGGTCGTCCCCACGACCACGGGCCAATGTTGGCTAGCCGCCGACATGTCCGTCGACTATTGGATCGTCCCCACGACCCCGGGCCAAAGTTGGCAAGCCGCCGAAATGTCCGACGACTATAGGGTCGTCCCCACGACCCCGGGCCAATGTTGGCCAATCGCCGACATCTCCGACGACTATAGGGTCGTCCCCACGACCCCGGGACTAGATTGGCCCGCCATCGTCATGTCCAACGACAATAGAGTCGTCCCCACGACCCCGGGACTAGGTTGACAAGCCGCCAACATGTCCGACGACTATAGGGTCGTCCCCACGACCCCGGGCCAAAGATGGCATGCCGCCGAAATGGCCGACGACTATAGGGTCGTCCCCAGGACCGCGGGCCAAAGATGTCAAGCCGTCGTCTTCTCCGACGACTATAGGGTCGTCCCCACGACCCCGGGCCAATGTTGGCCAATTGCCGACATGTCCGACGACTATAGGGTCGTCCCTACGACCCCGGGACTAGATTGGCCCGCCACCGTCATGTCCAACGACTATAGGGTCGTCCCCACGACCATGGGCCAAAGTTGGCCAGCCGCCGATATGTCCAACGACTATTGGGTCGTCCCCACGACCACGGGCCAAAGTTAGCCAGCCGCCGACATGTCCGACGACTATAGGGTCGTCCCCACGACCCCGAGACTAGATTGGCCCGCCACCGTCATGTCCGACGAAAATAGGGTCGTCCCCACGACCCCGGGTTCAGGTTGGCCAGCCGCCGACATTTCCGACGACTATAGAGTCGTCCCCACGACACCGGGCCAAAGTTGGCCAGCCGCCGACATGTCCGACGACTATAGGGTCGTCCCCACGACCCCGGGACTAGATTGGCCCGCCATCGTCATGTCCGACGACTATAGGGTCGTCCCCACGACCCCGGGCCAAAGTTGGCCAGCCGCCGACATGTCCGACGACTATAGGGTCGTCCCCACGACCCCGAGACTAGATTGGCCCGCCACCGTCATGTCCGACGAAAATAGGGTCGTCCCCACGACCCCGGGTTCAGGTTGGCCAGCCGCCGACATTTCCGACGACTATAGAGTCGTCCCCACGACACCGGGCCAAAGTTGGCCAGCCGCCGACATGTCCGACGACTATAGGGTCGTCCCCACGTCCCCGGGACTAGATTGGCCCGCCACCGTCATGTCCGACGACTATAGGGTCGTCCCCACGACCCCGGGCCAAAGTTGGCAAGCCGCCGACATGTCCGACGATTATAGGGTCGTCCCCACGACCCCGGGACTAGATTGGTCCGCCACCGTCATGTCCGACGACTATAGGGTCGTCCCCACGACCCCGGACCATTGTTGGCCAATCGCCGACATGTCCGACGACTATAGGGTCGTCCCCACGACCCCGGGCCAAAGTTGGCAAGCCGCCGACATGTCCGACGACTATAGGGTCGTCCCCACGACCCCGGGACTAGATTGGTCCGCCACCGTCATGTCCGACGACTATAGGGTCGTCCCCACGACCCCGGGCCATTGTTGGCCAATCGCCGACATGTCCGACGACTATAGGGTCGTCCCTACGACCCCGGGCCAAAGCTGGCCAGCCGCCAACATGTCCGACGACTATTGGATCGTCCCCACGACCACGGGCCAAAGTTGGTCAGCCGCCGACATGTCCGAAGACTATAGGGTCGTCCCCACGACCCCGGGACTAGATTGGCCAGCCACCGACATGTCCGACGACTATAGAGTCGTCCCCACGACACCGGGTCAAAGTTGGCCAGCCGCTGATATTTCCATCGACTATTGGGTCGTCCCCACGACCACGGGCCAATGTTGGCTAGCCGCCGACATGTCCGACGACTATAGGGTCGTCCCCAGGACCACGGGCCAAAGCTGGCCAGCCGCCGACATGTCCGACGACTATTGGATCGTCCCCACGACCACGGACCAAGGTTGGCCAGCCGCCGACATGTCCGACGACTATAGGGTCGTCCCCACGACCCCGGGACTAGATTGGTCCGCCACCGTCATGTCCGACGACTATAGGGTCGTCCCCACGACCCCGGGACTAGGTTGGCCAGCCGCAGATATGTCCGACGACTATAGGGTCGTCCCGACGACCCCGGGCCAATGTTGGCCAATCGCCAACATGTCCGACGACTATAGGGTCGTCCCTACGACCCCGGGACTAGATTGGCCCGCCACCGTCATGTCCGACGATTATAGGGTCGTCCCCACGACCCCGGGCCAAAGTTGGCCAGCCGCCGAAATGTCCGACGACTATAGGGTCGTCCCCACGACCCCGGGACTAGATTGGCCCGCCACCGTCAAGTCCGACGACTATAGGGTCGTCCCCACGACCCCGGGCCAAAGTTGGCAAGGCGCCGAAATGTCCGACGACTGTAAGGTCGTCCCCACGACTCCAGGACTAGATTGGTCCGCCACCGTCTTGTCCGACGACTATAGGGTCGTCCCCACGACCCCGGGCCAAAGTTGGCCAGCCGCCGACATGTCCGACGACTATAGGGTCGTCCCCACGACCCCGAGACTAGATTGGCCCGCCACCGTCATGTCCGACGACAATAGGGTCGTCTCCACGACCCCGCGTCCAGGTTGGCCAGCCGCCGACACTTCCGACGACTATAGAGTCGTCCCCACGACACCGGGCCAAAGTTGGCCAGCCGCCGACATGTCCGACGACTATAGGGTCGTCCCCACGACCCCGCGACTAGATTGGCCCGCCACCGTCATGTCCGACGATTATAGGGTCGTCCCCACGACCCCGGGACAAGCTTGGCCCGCCGCCGACTTGTTCGACGACTATAGGGTCGTCCCCACGACCCCGGGCCAAAGATGGCATGCCGCCGAAATGGCCGACGACTATAGGGTCGTCCCCAGGACCGCGGGCCAAAGATGTCAAGCCGTCGTCTTCTCCGACGACTATAGGGTCGTCCCCACGACCCCGGGCCAATGTTGGCCAATTGCCGACATGTCCGACGACTATAGGGTCGTCCCTACGACCCCGGGACTAGATTGGCCCGCCACCGTCATGTCCAACGACTATAGGGTCGTCCCCACGACCATGGGCCAAAGTTGGCCAGCCGCCGATATGTCCAACGACTATTGGGTCGTCCCCACGACCACGGGCCAAAGTTAGCCAGCCGCCGACATGTCCGACGACTATAGGGTCGTCCCCACGACCGCGGGCCAAAGTTGGCAAGCCGCCGAAATGTCCGACGACTGTAGGGTCGTCCCCTCGACCCCGGGTCTAGGTTGGCCAGCCGCCGACTTGTCCGACGACTATAGGGTCGTACCCACGACGCCGGGACTAGGCTGACAAGCCGCCAACATGTCCGACGACTATAGGGTCGTCCCCACGACCCCGGGCCAAAGATGTCCAGCCGCCGTCTTGTCCGACGACTATAGGGTCGTCCCCACGACCCCGGGACTAGATTGGCCCGCCACCGTCATGTCCAACGACTATAGGGTCGTCCCCACAACCACGGGCCAAAGTTGGCCAGCCGCCGACATGTCCAACGACTATAGGGTCGTCCCCACGACCACGGGCCAAAGTTGACCAGCCGCCGACATGTCCGACGACTATTGGATCGTCCCCACGACCCCGGGCCAAAGTTGGCAAGCCGCCGACATGTCCGACGACTATAGGGTCGTCCCCACGACCTCATGACTAGGTTGGCCACCCGCCGACATGTCCGACGACTATAGGGTCGTCCCCACGACCCCGGGTCTAGGTTGGCCAGCCGCCGACATGTCCGACGAATATAGAGTCGTCCCCACGACACCGGGCCAAAGTTGGCCAGCCGCCGACATGTCCGACGACTATTGGGTCGTCCCCACGACACCGGGCCAAAGTTGGCCAGCCGCCGACATGTCCGACGACAATCGGATCGTCCCCACGACCACGCGCCAAAGTTGGCCAGCCGCCGACATGTCCGACGACTTTTGGATCGTCCCCACGACCACGGGCCAAAGTTGGCCAGCCGCCGACATGTCCGACGACTATAGGGTCGTCCCCACGACCCCGGGACTAGATTGGTCCGCCACCGTCATGTCCGACGACTATAGGGTCGTCCCCACGACCCCGGGCCAATGTTGGCCAATCGCCGACATGTCCGACGACTATAGGGTCGTCCCTACGACCCCGGGCCAAAGCTGGCCAGCCGCCGACATGTCCGACGACTATTGGATCGTCCCCACGACCACGGGCCAATGTTGTCCAGCCGCTGACTTGTCCGACGACTATAGGGTCGTCCCCACGACCGCGGGACTAGATTGGCTCGCCGCCGACTTGTCCGAAGACTATAGGGTCGTCCCCACGACCACGGGCCAAAGTTGGCCAGCCGCCGACTTGCCCGACGACTATAGGGTCGTCCCCATGACCCGGGACTAGACTGGCCCGCCACCGTCATGTCCGAACCACTATAGGGTCGTCCCCACGACCCCCGGACTAGGTTGGTACGCCGCCGACTTGTCCGACGAGTATAGGGTCCTCCCCACGACCACGGGCCAATGTTGGCCAGCCGCCGACATGTCCGACGACTATAGGGTCGTCCCCACGACCCCGAGACTAGATTGGCCCGCCACCGTCATGTCCGACGACAATGGGGTCGTCCCCACGACCCCGGGTCCAGGTTGGCCAGCCGCTGACATTTCCGACAACTATAGAGTCGTCCCCACCACACCGGGCCAAAGTTGGCCAGCCGCTGACATGTCCGACGACTGTAGGGTCGTCCCCACGACCCCGGGACTAGATTGGCCCGCCACCGTCAAGTCCGACGACTATAGGGTCGTCCCAACGACCCCGGGACTAGGTTGGCCCGCCACCGACATGTCCGACGACTATAGAGTCGTCCCCACGACCCCGGGTCAATTTTGGCTCGCCGCCGACATGTCCGACGACTATAGGGTCGTCCCCACGAGCCCCGGGCCAAAGTTGGACAGCCACCGACATTTCCGACGACTATAGGGTCGTCCCCACGACCCGGGACTAGACTGGCCCGCCACCGTCATGTCCGACGACTATAGGGTCGTCCCCACGACCCCCGGGCTAGGTTGGCCGGCCGCCGACTTGTCCGACGACTATAGGGTCGTCCCCACGACCCCCCGACTAGGTGGGATCGCCGCCGACTTGTCCGACGACTATAGGGTCGTCCCCACGACCCCGGGACTAGGTTGGCTCGCCACCGTCATGTCTGACGACTATAGGGTCGTCCCCACGACCACGGGCCAAAGTTGGCCAGCCGCCGACATGTCCGACGACTATAGGGTCGTCCCCACGACCCGGCACTAGACTGGCCCGCCACCGTCATGTCCGACGACTATAGGGTCATCCCCACGACCCCGGGTCTAGGTTGGCCCGCCGCCGACTTGTCCGACGACTATAGGGTCGTCCCCACGACCCCGGGACTAGATTGGCCCGCCACCGTCAAGTCCGACGACTATAGGGTCGTCCCCACGACCCCGGGCCAAAGTTGGACAGCCGCCGACATGTCCGACGACTATAGGGTCGTCCCCACGACCCGGGACTAGACTGGCCCGCCACCGTCATGTCCGACGACTATAGGGTCATCCCCACGACCCCGGGACTAGATTGGCCCGCCACCGTCAAGTCCGACGACTATAGGGTCGTCCCCACGACCCCGGGCCAAAGTTGGCCAGCCGCCGACTTGTCCGACGACTATAGGGTCGTCCCCATGACCCGGGACTAGACTGGCCCGCCACCGTCATGTCCGACGACTATAGGGTCGTCCCCACGACCACGGGCCATATTTGGCCAGCCGCCGACTTATCCGACGACTATAGGGTCGCCCCCTCGACCCCGGGACTAGGTAGGCCCGCCACCGACTTGTCCGACGACTATAGGGTCGTCCCCACGACCCCGGGACTAGATTGGCCCGCCACCGTTATGTCCGACGACTATAGGGTCGTCCCCACGACCACGGCCTAAAGTTGGCCATCCGGCGACATGTCCGACGACTATAGGGTCGTCCCCACGACCCCGGGACTAGATTGGCCCGCCACCGTCTTGTCCGACGACTATAGGGTCGTCTTCACGACCACGGGCCAAAGTTGGCCAGCCGCCGACATTTCCGACGACTATAGGGTCGTCCTCACGACCACGGGCCAAATTTGGCCAGCTGCCGACTTGTCCGAACATTATAGGGTCGTCCCCACGACGCCGGGACTAGGTTGGCTCGCCGCCGACATTTCCGACGACTATAGGGTCGTCCCAACGACCCCGGGACTAGGTTGGCCAGCCGCCGACATGTCCGACGACTATAGGGTCGTCCCCACGACCCCGGGCCAAAGATGTCCAGCCGCCGACATGTCCGACGACTATAGGGTCGTACCCACGACCGCGGGCCAAAGATGTCCAGCCGCCGTCTTGTCCGACGACTATAGGGTCGTCCCCACGACCCCCGGACTAGGTTGGCCGGCCGCCGACTTGTCCGACGACTATAGGGTCGTCCCCACGACCCCCCGACTAGGTGGGCTCGCCGCCGACTTGTCCGACGACTATAGGGTCATCCCCACGACCCCGGGACTAGGATGGCCCGCCGCCGACTTGTCCGACGACTATAGGGTCGTCCCCACGACCCCGGGACTAAGTTGGCTCGCCACCGACATGTCTGACGACTATAGGGTCGTCCCCACGACCACGGGCCAAAGTTGGCCTGCCGCCGACATATCCGACGACTATAGGGTCGTCCCCACGACCCCGGGCCAAAGTTGGCCAGTCGCCGACATGTCCGACGACTATAGGGTCGTCCCCACGACCCGGGACTAGAGTGGCCCGCCACCGTCATGTCCGACGACTATATGGTCGTCCCCACGACCACGGGCCAATGTTGGCCAGCCGCTGACTTGTCCGACGACTATAGGGTCGTCCCCACGACCCCCCGACTAGGTGGGCTCGCCGCCGACTTGTCCGACGACTATAGGGTCATCCCCACGACCCCGGGACTAGGTTGGCCCGCCGCCGACTTGTCCGACGACTATAGGGTCGTCCCCACGACCACGGGCCAAAGTTGGCCAGCCGCCGGCTTGTCCGCCGAATATAGGGTCGTACCCACGACCCCCGGACTAGGCTGGCCGGCCGCCCACTTGTCCGACGACTATAGGGTCGTCCCCACGACCCCCCGACTAGGTGGGCTCGCCGCCGACTTGTCCGACGACTATAGGGTCATCCCCACGACCCCGGGACTAGGTTGGCCCGCCGCCGACTTGTCCGACGACTATAGGGTCGTCCCCACGACCCCGGGACTAGGTTGGCTCGCCACCGACATGTCTGACGACTATAGGGTCGTCCCCACGACCCCGGGACTAGATTGGCCCGCCACCGTCAAGTCCGACGACTATAGGGTCGTCCCCACGACCCCGGGCCAAAGTTGGACAGCCGCCGACTTGTCCGACGATTATAGGGTCGTCCCCACGACCACGGGCCAAAGTTGGCCAGCCGCCGGCTTGTCCGACGAATATAGGGTCGTCCCCACGACCCCGGGACTAGGTTGGCCCGCCGCCGACTTGTCCGACGACTATAGGGTCGTCCCCACGACCCGGGACTAGAGTGGCCCGCCACCGTCATGTCCGACGACTATATGGTCGTCCCCACGACCACGGGCCAATGTTGTCCAGCCGCTGACTTGTCCGACGACTATAGGGTCGTCCCCACGACCGCGGGACTAGATTGGCTCGCCGCCGACTTGTCCGAAGACTATAGGGTCGTCCCCACGACCACGGGCCAAAGTTGGCCAGCCGCCGACTTGCCCGACGACTATAGGGTCGTCCCCATGACCCGGGACTAGACTGGCCCGCCACCGTCATGTCCGAACCACTATAGGGTCGTCCCCACGACCCCCGGACTAGGTTGGTACGCCGCCGACTTGTCCGACGAGTATAGGGTCCTCCCCACGACCACGGGCCAATGTTGGCCAGCCGCCGACATGTCCGACGACTATAGGGTCGTCCCCACGACCCGGGACTAGACTGGCCCGCCACCGACATGTCCGACGACTATAGAGTCGTCCCCACGACCCCGGGTCAATTTTGGCTCGCCGCCGACATGTCCGACGACTATAGGGTCGTCCCCACGAGCCCCGGGCCAAAGTTGGACAGCCACCGACATTTCCGACGACTATAGGGTCGTCCCCACGACCCGGGACTAGACTGGCCCGCCACCGTCATGTCCGACGACTATAGGGTCGTCCCCACGACCCCCGGGCTAGGTTGGCCGGCCGCCGACTTGTCCGACGACTATAGGGTCGTCCCCACGACCCCCCGACTAGGTGGGATCGCCGCCGACTTGTCCGACGACTATAGGGTCGTCCCCACGACCCCGGGACTAGGTTGGCTCGCCACCGTCATGTCTGACGACTATAGGGTCGTCCCCACGACCACGGGCCAAAGTTGGCCAGCCGCCGACATGTCCGACGACTATAGGGTCGTCCCCACGACCCGGCACTAGACTGGCCCGCCACCGTCATGTCCGACGACTATAGGGTCATCCCCACGACCCCGGGTCTAGGTTGGCCCGCCGCCGACTTGTCCGACGACTATAGGGTCGTCCCCACGACCCCGGGACTAGATTGGCCCGCCACCGTCAAGTCCGACGACTATAGGGTCGTCCCCACGACCCCGGGCCAAAGTTGGACAGCCGCCGACATGTCCGACGACTATAGGGTCGTCCCCACGACCCGGGACTAGACTGGCCCGCCACCGTCATGTCCGACGACTATAGGGTCATCCCCACGACCCCGGGACTAGATTGGCCCGCCACCGTCAAGTCCGACGACTATAGGGTCGTCCCCACGACCCCGGGCCAAAGTTGGCCAGCCGCCGACTTGTCCGACGACTATAGGGTCGTCCCCATGACCCGGGACTAGACTGGCCCGCCACCGTCATGTCCGACGACTATAGGGTCGTCCCCACGACCACGGGCCATATTTGGCCAGCCGCCGACTTATCCGACGACTATAGGGTCGTCCCCTCGACCCCGGGACTAGGTAGGCCCGCCACCGACTTGTCCGACGACTATAGGGTCGTCCCCACGACCCCGGGACTAGATTGGCCCGCCACCGTTATGTCCGACGACTATAGGGTCGTCCCCACGACCACGGCCTAAAGTTGGCCATCCGGCGACATGTCCGACGACTATAGGGTCGTCCCCACGACCCCGGGACTAGATTGGCCCGCCACCGTCTTGTCCGACGACTATAGGGTCGTCTTCACGACCACGGGCCAAAGTTGGCCAGCCGCCGACATTTCCGACGACTATAGGGTCGTCCTCACGACCACGGGCCAAATTTGGCCAGCTGCCGACTTGTCCGAACATTATAGGGTCGTCCCCACGACGCCGGGACTAGGTTGGCTCGCCGCCGACATTTCCGACGACTATAGGGTCGTCCCCACGACCACGGGCCAAAGTTGGCCAGCCGCCGACATATCCGACGACTATAGGGTCGTCCCCACGACCCCGGGCCAATGTTGGCCAGCCGCCGACATGTCCGACGACTATAGGGTCGTCCCCACGACCCGGGACTAGAGTGGCCCGCCACCGTCATGTCCGACGACTATATGGTCGTCCCCACGACCACTGGCCAATGTTGGCCAGCCGCTGACTTGTCCGACGACTATAGGGTCGTCCCCACGACCGCGGGACTAGATTGGCTCGCCGCCGACTTGTCCGACGACTGTAGGGTCGTCCCCACGACCACGGGACTAGATTGGCCCGCCACCGTCATTTCCGACGACTATAGGGTCGTCCCCACGACCACGGGCCAAAGTTGGCCAGCCGCCGACTTGTCCGACGACTATAGGGTCGTCCCCATGACCCGGGACTAGACTGGCCCGCCACCGTCATGTCCGACGACTATAGGGTCGTCCCCACGACCACGGGCCATATTTGGCCAGCCGCCGACTTATCCGACGACTATAGGGTCGTCCCCACGACCCCGGGACTAGGTAGGCCCGCCACCGACTTGTCCGACGACTATAGGGTCGTCCCCACGACCCCGGGACTAGATTGGCCCGCCACCGTTATGTCCGACGACTATAGGATCGTCCCCACGACCACGGCCTAAAGTTGGCCATCCGGCGACATGTCCGACGACTATAGGGTCGTCCCCACGACCCCGGGACTAGATTGGCCCGCCACCGTCTTGTCCGACGACTATAGGGTCGTCTTCACGACCACGGGCCAAAGTTGGCCAGCCGCCGACATTTCCGACGACTATAGGGTCGTCCCCACGACCCCGGGACTAGACTGGCCCGCCACCGTCATGTCCGACGACTATAGGGTCATCCCCACGACCCCGGGGCTAGGTTGGCCCGCCGCCGACTTGTCCGACGACTATAGGGTCGTCCCCACGACCCCGGGACTAGATTGGCCCGCCACCGTTATGTCCGACGACTATAGGGTCGTCCCCACGACCACGGGCCAAAGTTGGCCAGCCGGCGACATGTCCGACGACTATAGGGTCGTCCCTACGACCCCGTGACTAGGTTGGCTCGCCAGCGACATGTCTGACGACTATAGGGTCGTCCCCACGACCCCGGGACTAGATTGGCCCGCCACCGTCAAGTCCGACGACTATAGGGTCGTCCCCACGACCGCGGGCCAAAGTTGGACAGCCGCCGACTTGTCCGACGACTATAGGGTCGTCCCCACGACCACGGGCCAATGTTGGCCAGCCGCCGGCTTGTCCGACGACTATAGGGTCGTTCCCACGACCCCGGCCCAAAGTTGGCAAGCTGCCGACTTATCCGACGACTATAGGGTCGTCCCCACGACCCCGGGACTAGGTAGGCCCGCCACCAACTTGTCCGACGACTATAGGGTCGTCCCCACGACCCCGGGACTAGATTAGCCCGCCACCGTCTTGTCCGACGACTATAGGGTCGTCTTCACGACCACGGGCCAAAGTTGGCCAGCCGCCGACATTTCCGACGACTATAGGGTCGTCCTCACGACCACGGGCCAAATTTGGCCAGCTGCCGACTTGTCCGAACATTATAGGGTCGTCCCCACGACCCCGGGACTAGGTTGGCCCGCCGCCGACTTGTCCGACGACTATAGGGTCGTCCCCACGACCACGGGCCAAAGTTGGCCAGCCGCCGACATATCCGACGACTATAGGGTCGTCCCCACGACCCCGGGCCAATGTTGGCTAGCCGCCGACATGTCCGACGACTATAGGGTCGTCCCCACGACCCGGGACTAGAGTGGCCCGCCACCGTCAAGTCCGACGACCTCGGGACTAGGTTGGCCAGCCGCCGACATGTCCGACGACTATAGGGTCGCCCCCACGACCTCGGGACTAGGTTGGCCAGCCGCCGACATGTCCGACGACTATTGGGTCGTCCCCACGACCCCGGGACTAGAATGGCCCGCCACCGTCATGTCCAACGACTATCGGATCGTCCCCACGACCACGGGACTAGGTTGGCCAGCCGCCGACATGTCCCACGACTATAGGGACGTCCCGACGACCCCGGGCCAATGTTGGCCAGCCGCCGACATGTCCGACGACTATAGGGTCGTCCCCACGACCACGGGCCAAAGTTGGCCAGCCGCCGACATGTCCGACGACTATTGGATCGTCCCCACGACCCCGGGACAAGATTGGCCCGCCACCGTCATGTCCAACGACTATCGGATCGCCCCCACGACCCCGGGTCTAGGTTGGCCAGCCGCCGACATGTCCGACGACTATAGAGTCGTCCCCACGACACCGGGCCAAAGTTGGCCAGCCGCTGACATGTCCAACGACTATAGGGTCGTCCCCACGACCTCGGGACTAGGTTGGCCACCCGCCGACATGACCGACGACTATAGGGTCGTCCCCACGACCCCGGGTCTAGGTTGGCCAGCCGCCGACATTTCCGACGACTATAGAGTCGTCCCCACGACCCCGGGCCAAAGTTGGCCAGCCGCCGACATGTCCGACGACTATGGGGTCGTCCCCATGACCCCGAGACTAGATTGGCCCGCCACCGTCATGTCCGACGACAATAGGGTCGTCCCCACGACCCCGGGTCCAGGTTGGCCAGCCGCCGACATTTCCGACGACTATAGAGTCGTCCCCACGACACCGGGCCAAAGTTGGCCAGCCGCCGACATGTCCGACGACTATAGGGTCGTCCCCACGACCCCGGGCCAATGTTGGCCAATCGCCGACATATCCGACGACTATAGGGTCGTCCCTACGACCCCGGGACAAGCTTGGCCCGCCGCCGAATTGTTCGACGACTATAGGGTCGTCCCCACGACCCCGGGACTAGATTGGCCCGCCACCGTCATGTCCGACGAGAATAGGGTCGTCCCCTCGACCCCGGGTCTAGGTTGGCCAGCCGCCGACTTGTCCGACGACTATAGGGTCGTATCCACGACCCCGGGACTAGACTGACAAGCCGCCAACATGTCCGACGACTATAGGGTCGTCCCCACGACCCCGGGCCAAAGATGTCCAGCCGCCGTCTTGTCCGACGACTATAGGGTCGTCCCCACGACCCCGGGACTAGATTGGCCCGCCACCGTCATGTCCAACGACTATAGGGTCGTCCCCACAACCACGGGCCAAAGTTGGCCAGCCGCCGACATGTCCAACGACTATAGGGTTGTCCCCACGACCACGGGCCAAAGTTGACCAGCCGCCGACATGTCCGACGACTATTGGATCGTCCCCACGACCCCGGGACTAGATTGGCCCGCCACCGACATGTCCGACGACTATAGGGTCGTCCCCACGACCCCGGGTCCAGGTTGGCCAGTCGCCGATATTTCCGACGACTATAGAGTCGTCCCCACGACACCGGGCCAAAGTTGGCCAGCCGCCGACATGTCCGACGACTATAGGGTCGTCCCCACGGCCCCGGGACTAGATTGGCCCGCCACCGTCATGTCCGACGATTATAGGGTCGTCCCCACGACCCCGGGACAAGCTTGGCCCGCCGCCGAATTGTTCGACGACTATAGGGTCGTCCCCACGACCCCGGGACTAGATTGGCCCGCCACCGTCATGTCCGACGAGAATAGGGTCGTCCCCTCGACCCCGGGTCTAGGTTGGCCAGCCGCCGACTTGTCCGACGACTATAGGGTCGTACCCACGACCCCGGGACTAGACTGACAAGCCGCCAACATGTCCGACGACTATAGGGTCGTCCCCACGACCCCGGGCCAAAGATGTCCAGCCGCCGTCTTGTCCGACGACTATAGGGTCGTCCCCACGACCCCGGGACTAGATTGGCCCGCCACCGTCATGTCCAACGACTATAGGGTCGTCCCCACAACCACGGGCCAAAGTTGGCCAGCCGCCGACATGTCCAACGACTATAGGGTTGTCCCCACGACCACGGGCCAAAGTTGACCAGCCGCCGACATGTCCGACGACTATTGGATCGTCCCCACGACCCCGGGACTAGATTGGCCCGCCACCGACATGTCCGACGACTATAGGGTCGTCCCCACGACCTCGGGACTAGGTTGGCCACCCGCCGACATGTCCGACGACTATAGGGTCGTCCCCACGACCCCGGGTCTAGGTTGGCCAGCCGCCGACATTTCCGACGACTATAGAGTCGTCCCCACGACCCCGGGCCAAAGTTGGCCAGCCGCCGACATGTCCGACGACTATGGGGTCGTCCCCACGACCCCGAGACTAGATTGGCCCGCCACCGTCATGTCCGACGACAATAGGGTCGTCCCCACGACCCCGGGTCCAGGTTGGCCAGCCGCCGACATTTCCGACGACTATAGAGTCGTCCCCACGACACCGGGCCAAAGTTGGCCAGCCGCCGACATGTCCGACGATTATAGGGTCGTCCCCACGGCCCCGGGACTAGATTGGCCGGCCACCGTCATGTCCGACGATTATAGGGTCGTCCCCACGACCCCGGGACAAGCTTGGCCCGCCGCCGAATTGTTCGACGACTATAGGGTCGTCCCCACGACCCCGGGACTAGATTGGCCCGCCACCGTCATGTCCGACGAGAATAGGGTCGTCCCCTCGACCCCGGGTCTAGGTTGGCCAGCCGCCGACTTGTCCGACGACTATAGGGTCGTACCCACGACCCCGGGACTAGGCTGACAAGCCGCCAACATGTCCGACGACTATAGGGTCGTCCCCACGACCCCGGGCCAAATATGTCCAGCAGCCGTCTTGTCCGACGACTATAGGGTCGTCCCCACGACCCCGGGCCAAAGTTGGCAAGCCGCCGAAATGTCCGACGACTATAGGGTCGTCCCCACGACCCCGGGCCAAAGTTGGCAAGCCGCCGAAATGTCCGACGACTGTAGGGTCGTACCCACGACCCCGGGACTAGGCTGACAAGCCGCCAACATGTCCGACGACTATAGGGTCGTCCCCACGACCACGGGCCAATGTTGGCCAGCCGCCGGCTTGTCCGACGATTATAGGGTCGTCCCCACGACCCCGGGACTAGGTTGGCCCGCCGCCGACTTGTCCGACGACTATAGGGTCGTCCCCACGACCACGGGCCAAAGTTGGCCAGCCGCCGACATGTCCGACGACTGTTGGGTCGTCCCCACGACCACGGGCCAATGTTGGCCAGCCGCCGACATGTCCGACGATTATAGGGTCGTCCCCACGACCCCGGGCCAATAATGGCCAATCGACGACATGTCCGACGACTATAGGGTCGTACCCACGACCCCGGGACTTGATTGGCCCGGCACCGTCATGTCCAACGACTATCGGATCGTCCCTACGACCACGGGCCTAAGTTGACCAGCCGCCGACATGTCCGATGACTATAGGGTCGTCCCCACGACCCCGGGACTAGATTGGCCCGCCACCGTCAAGTCCGACGACTATAGGGTCGTCCCCACGACCCCGGGCCAAAGTTGGACAGCCGCCGACATGTCCGACGACTATAGGGTCGTCCCCACGACCCGGGACTAGACTGGCCCGCCACCGTCATGTCCGACGACTATAGGGTCATCCCCACGACCCCGGGACTAGATTGGCCCGCCACCGTCAAGTCCGACGACTATAGGGTCGTCCCCACGACCCCGGGCCAAAGTTGGACAGCCGCCGACTTGTCCGACGACTATAGGGTCGTCCCCACGACCCCGGGACTAGATTGGCCCGCCACCGTTATGTCCGACGACTATAGGGTCGTCCCCACGACCACGGCCTAAAGTTGGCCATCCGGCGACATGTCCGACGACTATAGGGTCGTCCCCACGACCCCGGGACTAGATTGGCCCGCCACCGTCTTGTCCGACGACTATAGGGTCGTCTTCACGACCACGGGCCAAAGTTGGCCAGCCGCCGACATTTCCGACGACTATAGGGTCGTCCTCACGACCACGGGCCAAATTTGGCCAGCTGCCGACTTTTCCGAACATTATAGGGTCGTCCCCACGACGCCGGGACTAGGTTGGCTCGCCGCCGACATTTCCGACGACTATAGGGTCGTCCCCACGACCACGGGCCATATTTGGCCAGCCGCCGACTTGTCCGACGACTATAGGGTCGTTCCCACGACCACGGGCCAAAGTTGGCCAGCCGCCGACTTGTTCGAGGACTAAAGGGTCTTCCCCACGACCCCGGGTCTAGGTTGGCCAGCCGCCGACATGTCCGACGACTATAGAGTCGTCCCCAAGACACCGGGCCAAAGTAGGACAGCCGCCGACATCTCCGACGACTATAGGGTCGTCCCCACGATCCCGGGACTAGATTGGCTAGCCACCGTCACGTCCGACGACTATCGGATCGTCCCCACGACCACGGGCCAAAGTTGGCCTGCCGCCGACATGTCCGACGACTGTTGGGTCGTCCCCACGACCACGGGCCAATGTTGGCTAGCCGCCGACATGTCCGTCGACTATTGGATCGTCCCCACGACCCCGGGCCAAAGCTGGCCAGCCGCCGACATGTCCGACGACTATTGGATCGTCCCCACGACCACGGGCCAAAGTTGGCCAGCCGCCGACATGTCCGACGACTATAGGGTCGTCCCCACGACCCCGGGACTAGATTGGTCCGCCACCGTCATGTCCGACGACTATAGGGTCGTCCACACGACACCGGGCCAAAGTTGGCAAGCCGCCGAAATGTCCGACGACTGTAGGGTCGTCCCCACGACCCCGGGACTAGATTGGCCCGCCACCGTCAAGTCCGACGACTATAGGGTCGTCCCCACGACCCCGGGCCAAAGTTGGCAAGCCGCCGAAATGTCCGACGACTGTAGGGTCGTCCCCACGACCCCCGGACTAGATTGGCCCGCCACCGACAAGTCCGACGACTATAGGGTCGTCCCCACGACCCCCGGACTAGATTGGCCCGCCACCGACAAGTCCGACGACTATAGGGTCGTCCCCACGACCCCGGGACTAGATTGGCCCGCCACCGTCATGTCCAACGACTATCGGATCGTCCCCACGACCACGGGCCAAAGTTGGCCAGCCGCCGACATGTCCGACGACTATTGGGTCGTCCCCACGACACCGGGCCAAAGTTGGCCAGCCGCTGACATATCCAACGACTATAGAGTCGTCCCCACGACCACGGGCCAAAGTTGACCAGCCGCCGACATGTCCGACGACTATTGGATCGTCCCCACGACCCCGGGCCAAAGTTGGCAAGCCGCCGACATGTCCGACGACTATAGGGTCGTCCCCACGACCTCGGGACTAGGTTGGCCACCCGCCGACATGTCCGACGACTATAGGGTCGTCCACACGACCCCGGGCCAAAGTTGGCAAGACGCCGAAATGTCCGACGACTGTAGGGTCGTCCCCACGACCCCGGGACTAGATTGGCCCGCCACCGTCAAGTCCGACGACTATAGGGTCGTCCCCACGACCTCGGGACTAGGTTGGCCAGCCGCCGTCATGTCCGACGACTATAATGTCGTCCCCACGACCCCGGGCCAATGTTGGCCAATCGCCGACATGTCCGACGACTATAGGGTCGTCCCTACGACCCCGGGCCAAAGATGGCCAGCCGCCGACATGTCCGACGACTATTGGATCGTCCCCACGACCACGGGCCAAAGTTGGCCAGCCGCCGACATGTCCGACGACTATAGGGTCGTCCCTACGACCCCGGGACTAGGTTGGCCCGCCGCAGACTTCTCCGACGACTATAGGGTCGTCCCCACGACCCCCGGACTAGGTTGGCTCGCCGCCGACTTTTCCGACGAGTATAGGGTCCTCCCCACGACCACGGGCCAAAGTTGGCCAGCCGCCGACATGTCCGGCGACTATAGGGTCGTCCCCACGACCCGGGACTAGACTGGCCCACCACCGTCATGTCCGACGACTATAGGGTGGTCCCCACGACCCCGGGACTAGGTTGCCCCGCCGCCGACTTGTCCGACGACAATAGGGTCGTCCCCACGACCCCCGGACTAGGTTGGCTCGCCGCCGACTTTTCCGACGAGTATAGGGTCGTCCCCACGACCACGGGCCAAAGTTGGCCAGCCGCCGACATGTCCGAAGACTATAGGGTCGTCCCCACGTCCCCGGGACTAGATTGACCAGCCGCTGACATGTCCGACGACTATTGGGTCGTCCCCACGACCCCGGGCCAAAGTTGGCAAGCCGCCGAAATGTCCGACGACTGTAGGGTCGTCCCCACAACCCCGGGACTAGATTGGCCCGCCACCGTCAAGTCCGACGACTATAGGGTCGTCCCCACGACCCCGGGCCAAAGTTGGCAAGCCGCCGAAATGTCCGACGACTGTAGGGTCGTCCCCACCACCCCCGGACTAGATTGGCCCGCCACCGACAAGTCCGACGACTATAGGGTCGTCCCCACGACCCCGGGACTAGATTGGCCCGCCACCGTCATGTCCAACGACTATCGGATCGTCCCCACGAACACGGGCCAAAGTTGGCCAGCCGCCGACATGTCCGACGACTATTGGGTCGTCCCCACGACACCGGGCCAAAGTTGGCCAGCCGCTGACATGTCCAACGACTATAGGGTCGTCCCCACGACACCGGGCCAAAGTTGGCCAGCCGCCGACATGTCCGACGACTATAGGGTCGTCCCCACGACCCCGGGCCAAAGATGTCCAGCCGCCGTCTTGTCCGACGACTATAGGGTCGTCCCCACGACCCCGAGTCCAGGTTCGCCAGCCGCCGACATTTCCGACGACTATAGAGTCGTCCCCACGACCCCGGGCCAAAGTTGGCCAGCCGCCGACATGTCCGACGACTATGGGGTCGTCCCCACGACCCCGAGACTAGATTGGCCCGCCACCGTCATGTCCGACGACAATAGGGTCGTCCCCACGACACCGGTCCAAAGTTGGCCAGCCGCCGACATGTCCGACGACTATAGGGTCGTCCCCACGAACCCGGGCCAAAGTTGGCAAGCCGCCGAAATGTCCGACGACTGTAGGGTCGTACCCACGACCCCGGGACTAGGCTGACAAGCCGCCAACATGTCCGACGACTATAGGGTCGTCCCCACGACCCCGGGCCAAAGTTAGCAAGCCGCCGAAATGTCCGACGACTGTAGGGTCGTCCCCACGACCCCTAGTCCAGGTTGGCCAGCCGCCGACATTTCCGACGACTATAGAGTCGTCCCCACGACCCCGGGCCAAAGTTGGACAGCCGCCGACATGTCCGACGACTATAGGGTCGTCCCCACGACCCCGGGCCAAAGATGTCCAGCCGCCGTCTTGTCCGACGACTATAGGGTCGTCCCCACGACCCCGAGTCCAGGTTGGCCAGCCGCCGACATTTCCGACGACTATAGAGGCGTCCCCACGACACCGGGCCAAAGTTGGACAGCCGCCGACATGTCCGACGACTATAGGGTCGTCCCCACGACCCCGGGCCAAAGATGTCCAGCCGCCGTCTTCTCCGACGACTATAGGGTCGTCGTCACGACCCCGGGTCCAGGTTGGCCAGCCGCCGACATTTCCGACGACTATAGAGGCGTCCCCACGACACCGGGCCAAAGTTGGACAGCCGCCGACATGTCCGACGACTATAGGGTCGTCCCCACGACCCCGGGCCAAAGATGTCCAGCCGCCGTCTTGTCCGACGACTATAGGGTCGTCCCCACGACCCCGAGTCCAGGTTGGCCAGCCGCCGACATTTCCGACGACTATAGAGTCGTCCCCACGACCCCGGGCCAAAGATGGCCAGCCGCCGACATGTCCGACGACTATAGGGTCGTCCCCACGACCACGGGCCAAAGTTGGCCAGCCGCCGACATGTCCGAAGACTATAGGGTCGTCCCCACGACCCCGGGACTAGATTGACCAGCCGCCGACATGTCCGACGACTGCAGGGTCGTCCCCACGACCCCGGGACTAGATTGGCCCGCCACCGTCAAGTCCCACGACCTCGGGACTAGGTTGGCCAGCCGCCGACATGTCCGACGACTATAGGGTCGCCCCCACGACCTCGGGACTAGGTTGGCCAGCCGCCGACATGTCCGACGACTATTGGGTCGTCCCCACGACCCCGGGACTAGAATGGCCCGCCACCGTCATGTCCAACGACTATCGGATCGTCCCCACGACCACGGGACTAGGTTGGCCAGCCGCCGACATGTCCCACGACTATAGGGTCGTCCCGACGACCCCGGGCCAATGTTGGCCAGCCGCCGACATGTCCGACGACTATTGGGTCGTCCCCACGACCACGGGCCAAAGTTGGCCAGCCGCCGACATGTCCGACGACTATTGGATCGTCCCCACGACCCCGGGACAAGATTGGCCCGCCACCGTCATGTCCAACGACTATCGGATCGCCCCCACGACCCCGGGTCTAGGTTGGCCAGCCGCCGACATGTCCGACGACTATAGAGTCGTCCCCACGACACCGGGCCAAAGTTGGCCAGCCGCTGACATGTCCAACGACTATAGGGTCGTCCCCACGACCTCGGGACTAGGTTGGCCACCCGCCGACATGACCGACGACTATAGGGTCGTCCCCACGACCCCGGGTCTAGGTTGGCCTGCCGCCGACATTTCCGACGACTATAGAGTCGTCCCCACGACCCCGGGCCAAAGTTGGCCAGCCGCCGACATGTCCGACGACTATGGGGTCGTCCCCATGACCCCGAGACTAGATTGGCCCGCCACCGTCATGTCCGACGACAATAGGGTCGTCCCCACGACCCCGGGTCCAGGTTGGCCAGCCGCCGACATTTCCGACGACTATAGAGTCGTCCCCACGACACCGGGCCAAAGTTGGCCAGCCGCCGACATGTCCGACGACTATAGGGTCGTCCCCACGACCCCGGGCCAATGTTGGCCAATCGCCGACATATCCGACGACTATAGGGTCGTCCCTACGACCCCGGGACAAGCTTGGCCCGCCGCCGAATTGTTCGACGACTATAGGGTCGTCCCCACGACCCCGGGACTAGATTGGCCCGCCACCGTCATGTCCGACGAGAATAGGGTCGTCCCCTCGACCCCGGGTCTAGGTTGGCCAGCCGCCGACTTGTCCGACGACTATAGGGTCGTATCCACGACCCCGGGACTAGACTGACAAGCCGCCAACATGTCCGACGACTATAGGGTCGTCCCCACGACCCCGGGCCAAAGATGTCCAGCCGCCGTCTTGTCCGACGACTATAGGGTCGTCCCCACGACCCCGGGACTAGATTGGCCCGCCACCGTCATGTCCAACGACTATAGGGTCGTCCCCACAACCACGGGCCAAAGTTGGCCAGCCGCCGACATGTCCAACGACTATAGGGTTGTCCCCACGACCACGGGCCAAAGTTGACCAGCCGCCGACATGTCCGACGACTATTGGATCGTCCCCACGACCCCGGGACTAGATTGGCCCGCCACCGACATGTCCGACGACTATAGGGTCGTCCCCACGACCCCGGGTCCAGGTTGGCCAGTCGCCGATATTTCCGACGACTATAGAGTCGTCCCCACGACACCGGGCCAAAGTTGGCCAGCCGCCGACATGTCCGACGACTATAGGGTCGTCCCCACGGCCCCGGGACTAGATTGGCCCGCCACCGTCATGTCCGACGATTATAGGGTCGTCCCCACGACCCCGGGACAAGCTTGGCCCGCCGCCGAATTGTTCGACGACTATAGGGTCGTCCCCACGACCCCGGGACTAGATTGGCCCGCCACCGTCATGTCCGACGAGAATAGGGTCGTCCCCTCGACCCCGGGTCTAGGTTGGCCAGCCGCCGACTTGTCCGACGACTATAGGGTCGTACCCACGACCCCGGGACTAGACTGACAAGCCGCCAACATGTCCGACGACTATAGGGTCGTCCCCACGACCCCGGGCCAAAGATGTCCAGCCGCCGTCTTGTCCGACGACTATAGGGTCGTCCCCACGACCCCGGGACTAGGCTGACAAGCCGCCAACATGTCCGACGACTATAGGGTCGTCCCCACGACCCCGGGCCAAAGTTAGCAAGCCGCCGAAATGTCCGACGACTGTAGGGTCGTCCCCACGACCCCTAGTCCAGGTTGGCCAGCCGCCGACATTTCCGACGACTATAGAGTCGTCCCCACGACCCCGGGCCAAAGTTGGCCAGCCGCCGACATGTCCGACGACTATGGGGTCGTCCCCACGACCCCGAGACTAGATTGGCCCGCCACCGTCAAGTCCGACGACTATAGGGTCGTCCCCAGGACCTCGGGACTAGATTGGCCCGCCACCGTCAAGTCCGACGACCATAGGGTCGTCCCCACGACCCCGGGCCAAAGTTGGCAAGCCGCCGAAATGTCCGACGACTGTAGGGTCGTACCCACGACCCCGGGACTAGGCTGACAAGCCGCCAACATGTCCGACGAGTATAGGGTCGCCCCCACGACCCCGGGCCAAAGTTGGCCAGCCGCCGACATGTCCGACGACTATAGGGTCGTCCCCACGACCTCGGGTCTAGATTGGCCCGCTACCGTCATGTCCGAAGACTATAGGGTCGTCCCCACGACACCGGTCCAAAGTTGGCCAGCCGCCGACATGTCCGACGACTATAGGGTCGTCCCCACGAACCCGGGCCAAAGTTGGCAAGCCGCCGAAATGTCCGACGACTATAGGGTCGCCCCCACGACCCCGGGTCAAAGTTGGCCAGCCGCCGACATGTCCGACGACTATAGGGTCGTCCCCACGACCCCGAGACTAGATTGGCCCGCCACCGTCATGTCCGACGACTATAGGGTCGTCCCCACGAACCCGGGCCAAAGTTGGCAAGCCGCCGAAATGTCCGACGACTGTAGGGTCGTACCCACGACCCCGGGACTAGGCTGACAAGCCGCCAACATGTCCGACGACTATAGGGTCGTCCCCACGACCCCGGGCCAAAGTTAGCAAGCCGCCGAAATGTCCGACGACTGTAGGGTCGTCCCCACGACCCCTAGTCCAGGTTGGCCAGCCGCCGACATTTCCGACGACTATAGAGTCGTCCCCACGACCCCGGGCCAAAGTTGGCCAGCCGCCGACATGTCCGACGACTATGGGGTCGTCCCCACGACCCCGAGACTAGATTGGCCCGCCACCGTCAAGTCCGACGACTATAGGGTCGTCCCCAGGACCTCGGGACTAGATTGGCCCGCCACCGTCAAGTCCGACGACCATAGGGTCGTCCCCACGACCCCGGGCCAAAGTTGGCAAGCCGCCGAAATGTCCGACGACTGTAGGGTCGTACCCACGACCCCGGGACTAGGCTGACAAGCCGCCAACATGTCCGACGAGTATAGGGTCGCCCCCACGACCCCGGGCCAAAGTTGGCCAGCCGCCGACATGTCCGACGACTATAGGGTCGTCCCCACGACCTCGGGTCCAGATTGGCCCGCTACCGTCATGTCCGAAGACTATAGGGTCGTCCCCACGACACCGGTCCAAAGTTGGCCAGCCGCCGACATGTCCGACGACTATAGGGTCGTCCCCACGAACCCGGGCCAAAGTTGGCAAGCCGCCGAAATGTCCGACGACTGTAGGGTCGTACCCACGACCCCGGGACTAGGCTGACAAGCCGCCAACATGTCCGACGACTATAGGGTCGTCCCCACGACCCCGGGCCAAAGTTAGCAAGCCGCCGAAATGTCCGACGACTGTAGGGTCGTCCCCACGACCCCTAGTCCAGGTTGGCCAGCCGCCGACATTTCCGACGACTATAGAGTCGTCCCCACGACCCCGGGCCAAAGTTGGCCAGCCGCCGACATGTCCGACGACTATGGGGTCGTCCCCACGACCCCGAGACTAGATTGGCCCGCCACCGTCAAGTCCGACGACTATAGGGTCGTCCCCAGGACCTCGGGACTAGATTGGCCCGCCACCGTCAAGTCCGACGACCATAGGGTCGTCCCCACGACCCCGGGCCAAAGTTGGCAAGCCGCCGAAATGTCCGACGACTGTAGGGTCGTACCCACGACCCCGGGACTAGGCTGACAAGCCGCCAACATGTCCGACGAGTATAGGGTCGCCCCCACGACCCCGGGCCAAAGTTGGCCAGCCGCCGACATGTCCGACGACTATAGGGTCGTCCCCACGACCTCGGGTCTAGATTGGCCCGCTACCGTCATGTCCGAAGACTATAGGGTCGTCCCCACGACACCGGTCCAAAGTTGGCCAGCCGCCGACATGTCCGACGACTATAGGGTCGTCCCCACGAACCCGGGCCAAAGTTGGCAAGCCGCCGAAATGTCCGACGACTGTAGGGTCGTACCCACGACCCCGGGACTAGGCTGACAAGCCGCCAACATGTCCGACGACTATAGGGTCGCCCCCACGACCCCGGGCCAAAGTTGGCCAGCCGCCGACATGTCCGACGACTATAGGGTCGTCCCCACGACCCCGAGACTAGATTGGCCCGCCACCGTCATGTCCGACGACTATAGGGTCGTCCCCACGACCCCGGGACTAGATTGGCCCGCCACCGTCATGTCCAACGACTATAGGGTCGTCCCCACAACCACGGGCCAAAGTTGGCCTGCCGCCGACATGTCCGACGACGATTGGATCGTCCCCACGACCACGGGCCAAAGTTGGCCAGCCGCCGACATGTCCGACGACTATAGGGTCGTCCCCACGACCCCGGGACTAGATTGGTCCGCCACCGTCTTGTCCGACGACTATAGGGTCGTCCCCACGACCACGGGCCAAAGTTGACCAGCCGCCGACATGTCCGACGACTATAGGGTCGTCCCCACGCCCCGGGAGTAGATTGGCCCGCCACCGTCATGTCCGACGATTATAGGGTCGTCCCCACGACCGCGAGACTAGATTGGCCCGCCACCGTCATGTCCGACGACAATAGGGTCGTCCCCACGACCCCGGGACTAGATTGGCCCGCCACCGTCATGTCCAACGATTATAGGGTCGTCCCTACGACCCCGGGACTAGATTGGCCCGCCACCGTCATGTCCGACGAATATAGGGTCGTCCACACGACCCTGGGACAAGCTTGGCCCGCCGGCGTCTTGTCCGACGACTATAGGGTCGTCCCCACGACCCCGGGACTAGATTGGCCCGCCACTGTCATGTCCGACGACAATAGGGTCGTCCCCACGACCCCGGGTCTAGGTTGGCCAGCTGCCGACATGTCCGACGACTATAGAGTCGTCCCCACGAACGCGAGCCAAGGATGTCCAGCCGCCGTCTTGTCCGACGCCTATAGGGTCGTCCCCACGACCCCGGGCCAAAGTTGGCAAGCCGCCGAAATGTCCGACGACAGTAGGGTCGTCCCCACGACCCCGGGGCTAGATTGGCCCGCCACCGTGAAGTCCGACGACTATAGGGTCGACCCCACGACCTCGGGACTACGTTGGCCAGCCGCCGACATGTCCGACGACTATAGGGTCGTCCCCACGACCCCGGGCCAATGTTGGCCAATCGCCGACATATCCGACGACTATAGGGTCGTCCCTACGACCCCGGGACTAGATTGGCCCGCCACCGTCATGTCCAACGACTATAGGGTCGTCCCCACGACCCCGGGCCAAAGTTGGCATGCCGCCGAAATGTCCGCCGACTATAGGGTCGTCCCCAAGACCCCGGGCCAAAGTTGGCAAGCCGCCGAAATGTCCGACGACTATAGGGTCGTCCCCACGAACGCGAGCCAAGGATATCCAGCCGCCGTCTTGTCCGACGACTATAGGGTCGTCCCCACAACCCCGGGACTAGATTGGTCCGCCACCGTCATGTCCGACGACTATAGGGTCGTCCCCACGACCCCGGGCCAAAGTTGGCAAGCCGCGGAAATGTCCGACGACTGTAGGGTCGTCCCCACGACCCCGGGACTAGATTGGCCCGCCACCGTGAAGTCCGACGACTATAGGGTCGTCCCCACGACCTCGGGACTAGGTTGGCCAGCCGCCGACATGTCCGACGACTATAGGGTCCACCCCACGACCCCGGGCCAATGTTGGCCAATCGCCGACATATCCGACGACTATAGGGTCGCCCCTACGACCCCGGGACTAGATTGGCCCGCCACCGTCATGTCCAACGACTATAGGGTCGTCCCCACGACCCCGGGAATAGATTGGCCCGCCACCGTCATGTCCGACGACTATAGGGTCGTCCCCACGACCCCGGGACTAGATTGACCAGCCGCCGACATGTCCGACGACTGCAGGGTCGTCCCCACGACCCCGGGACTAGATTGGCCCGCCACCGTCAAGTCCGACGACCTCGGGACTAGGTTGGCCAGCCGCCGACATGTCCGACGACTATAGGGTCGTCCCCACGACCCCGGGACTAGATTGACCAGCCGCCGACATGTCCGACGACTGCAGGGTCGTCCCCACGACCCCGGGACTAGATTGGCCCGCCACCGTCAAGTCCGACGACCTCGGGACTAGGTTGGCCAGCCGCCGACATGTCCGACGACTATAGGGACGCCCCCACGACCTCGGGACTAGGTTGGCCAGCCGCCGACATGTCCGACGACTATTGGGTCGTCCCCACGACCCCGGGACTAGAATGGCCCGCCACCGTCATGTCCAACGACTATCGGATCGTCCCCACGACCACGGGACTAGGTTGGCCAGCCGCCGACATGTCCCACGACTATAGGGTCGTCCCGACGACCCCGGGCCAATGTTGGCCAGCCGCCGACATGTCCGACGACTATTGGGTCGTCCCCACGACCACGGGCCAAAGTTGGCCAGCCGCCGACATGTCCGACGACTATTGGATCGTCCCCACGACCCCGGGACAAGATTGGCCCGCCACCGTCATGTCCAACGACTATCGGATCGCCCCCACGACCACGGGCCAAAGTTGGCCAGCCGCCGACATGTCCGACGAATATTGGGTCGTCCCCACGACCACGGGCCAAAGTTGGCATGCCGCCGAAATGTCCGCCGACTATGGGGTCGTCCCCATGACCCCGAGACTAGATTGGCCCGCCACCGTCATGTCCGACGACAATAGGGTCGTCCCCACGACCCCGGGTCCAGGTTGGCCAGCCGCCGACATTTCCGACGACTATAGAGTCGTCCCCACGACACCGGGCCAAAGTTGGCCAGCCGCCGACATTTCCGACGACTATAGAGTCGTCCCCACGACACCGGGCCAAAGTTGGCCAGCCGCCGACATGTCCGACGACTATAGGGTCGTCCCCACGACCCCGGGCCAATGTTGGCCAATCGCCGACATATCCGACGACTATAGGGTCGTCCCTACGACCCCGGGACTAGATTGGCCCGCCACCGTCATGTCCAACGACTATAGGGTCGTCCCCACGACCCCGGGCCAAAGTTGGCATGCCGCCGAAATGTCCGCCGACTATAGGGTCGTCCCCACGACCCCGGGCCAAAGTTGGCCAGCCGCCGACATGTCCGACGACTATGGGGTCGTCCCCATGACCCCGAGACTAGATTGGCCCGCCACCGTCATGTCCGACGACAATAGGGTCGTCCCCACGACCCCGGGTCCAGGTTGGCCAGCCGCCGACATTTCCGACGACTATAGAGTCGTCCCCACGACACCGGGCCAAAGTTGGCCAGCCGCCGACATGTCCGACGACTATAGGGTCGTCCCCACGAACGCGAGCCAAGGATATCCAGCCGCCGTCTTGTCCGACGACTATAGGGTCGTCCCCACAACCCCGGGACTAGATTGGTCCGCCACCGTCATGTCCGACGACTATAGGGTCGTCCCCACGACCCCGGGCCAAAGTTGGCAAGCCGCCGAAATGTCCGACGACTGTAGGGTCGTCCCCACGACCCCGGGACTAGATTGGCCCGCCACCGTGAAGTCCGACGACTATAGGGTCGTCCCCACGACCTCGGGACTAGGTTGGCCAGCCGCCGACATGTCCGACGACTATAGGGTCCACCCCACGACCCCGGGCCAATGTTGGCCAATCGCCGACATATCCGACGACTATAGGGTCGTCCCTACGACCCCGGGACTAGATTGGCCCGCCACCGTCATGTCCAACGACTATAGGGTCGTCCCCACGACCCCGGGAATATATTGGCCCGCCACCGTCATGTCCGACGACTATAGAGTCGTCCCCACGACTACGGGCCAAAGTTGGCCAGCCGCCGACATGTCCGACGACTATTGGGTCGTCCCCACGACCACGGGCCAAAGTTGGCCAGCCGCCGACATGTCCGAAGACTATAGGGTCGTCCCCACGACCCCGGGACTAGATTGACCAGCCGCCGACATGTCCGACGACTATTGGGTCGTCCCCACGACCCCGGGCCAAAGTTGGCAAGCCGCCGAAATGTCCGACGACTGTAGGGTCGTCCCCACAACCCCGGGACTAGATTGGCCCGCCACCGTCAAGTCCGACGACTATAGGGTCGTCCCCACGACCCCGGGCCAAAGTTGGCAAGCCGCCGAAATGTCCGACGACTGTAGGGTCGTCCCCACCACCCCCGGACTAGATTGGCCCGCCACCGACAAGTCCGACGACTATAGGGTCGTCCCCACGACCCCGGGACTAGATTGGCCCGCCACCGTCATGTCCAACGACTATCGGATCGTCCCCACGAACACGGGCCAAAGTTGGCCAGCCGCCGACATGTCCGACGACTATTGGGTCGTCCCCACGACACCGGGCCAAAGTTGGCCAGCCGGTGACATGTCCAACGACTATAGGGTCGTCCCCACGACACCGGGCCAAAGTTGGCCAGCCGCCGACATGTCCGACGACTATAGGGTCGTCCCCACGACCCCGGGCCAAAGATGTCCAGCCGCCGTCTTGTCCGACGACTATAGGGTCGTCCCCACGACCCCGAGTCCAGGTTCGCCAGCCGCCGACATTTCCGACGACTATAGAGTCGTCCCCACGACCCCGGGCCAAAGTTGGCCAGCCGCCGACATGTCCGACGACTATGGGGTCGTCCCCACGACCCCGAGACTAGATTGGCCCGCCACCGTCATGTCCGACGACAATAGGGTCGTCCCCACGACCCCGGGTCCAGGTTGGCCAGCCGCCGACATTTCCGACGACTATAGAGTCGTCGCCACGACACCGGGCCAAAGTTGGCCAGCCGCCGACATGTCCGACGACTATAGGGTCGTCCCCACGGCCCCGGGACTAGATTGGCCCGCCACCGTCATGTCCGACGATTATAGGGTCGTCCCCACGACCCCGGGACAAGCTTGGCCCGCCGCCGAATTGTTCGACGACTATAGGGTCGTCCCCACGACCCCGGGACTAGATTGGCCCGCCACCGTCATGTCCGACGAGAATAGGGTCGTCCCCTCGACCCCGGGTCTAGGTTGGCCAGCCGCCGACTTGTCCGACGACTATAGGGTCGTACCCACGACCCCGGGACTAGACTGACAAGCCGCCAACATGTCCGACGACTATAGGGTCGTCCCCACGACCCCGGGCCAAAGATGTCCAGCCGCCGTCTTGTACGACGACTATAGGGTCGTCCCCACGACCCCGGGACTGGATTGGCCCGCCACCGTCATGTCCAACGACTATAGGGTCGTCCCCACAACCACGGGCCAAAGTTGGCCAGCCGCCGACATGTCCAACGACTATAGGGTTGTCCCCACGACCACGGGCCAAAGTTGACCAGCCGCCGACATGTCCGACGACTATTGGATCGTCCCCACGACCCCGGGACTAGATTGGCCCGCCACCGACATGTCCGACGACTATAGGGTCGTCCCCACGACCTCGGGACTAGGTTGGCCACCCGCCGACATGTCCGACGACTATAGGGTCGTCCCCACGACCCCGGGTCTAGGTTGGCCAGCCGCCGACATTTCCGACGACTATAGAGTCGTCCCCACGACCCCGGGCCAAAGTTGGCCAGCCGCCGACATGTCCGACGACTATGGGGTCGTCCCCACGACCCCGAGACTAGATTGGCCCGCCACCGTCATGTCCGACGACAATAGGGTCGTCCCCACGACCCCGGGTCCAGGTTGGCCAGCCGCCGACATTTCCGACGACTATAGAGTCGTCCCCACGACACCGGGCCAAAGTTGGCCAGCCGCCGACATGTCCGACGATTATAGGGTCGTCCCCACGGCCCCGGGACTAGATTGGCCGGCCACCGTCATGTCCGACGACTATAGGGTCGTCCCCACGACCCCGGGCCAAATATGTCCAGCAGCCGTCTTGTCCGACGACTATAGGGTCGTCCCCACGACCCCGGGCCAAATATGTCCAGCAGCCGTCTTGTCCGACGACTATAGGGTCGTCTCCACGACCCCGGGCCAAAGTTGGCAAGCCGCCGAAATGTCCGACGACTATAGGGTCGTCCCCACGACCCCGGGCCAAAGTTGGCAAGCCGCCGAAATGTCCGACGACTGTAGGGTCGTACCCACGACCCCGGGACTAGGCTGACAAGCCGCCAACATGTCCGACGACTATAGGGTCGTCCCCACGACCCCGGGCCAAAGTTAGCAAGCCGCCGAAATGTCCGACGACTGTAGGGTCGTCCCCACGACCCCTAGTCCAGGTTGGCCAGCCGCCGACATTTCCGACGACTATAGAGTCGTCCCCACGACCCCGGGCCAAAGTTGGCCAGCCGCCGACATGTCCGACGACTATGGGGTCGTCCCCACGACCCCGAGACTAGATTGGCCCGCCACCGTCAAGTCCGACGACTATAGGGTCGTCCCCAGGACCTCGGGACTAGATTGGCCCGCCACCGTCAAGTCCGACGACCATAGGGTCGTCCCCACGACCCCGGGCCAAAGTTGGCACGCCGCCGAAATGTCCGACGACTGTAGGGTCGTACCCACGACCCCGGGACTAGGCTGACAAGCCGCCAACATGTCCGACGAGTATAGGGTCGCCCCCACGACCCCGGGCCAAAGTTGGCCAGCCGCCGACATGTCCGACGACTATAGGGTCGTCCCCACGACCTCGGGTCTAGATTGGCCCGCTACCGTCATGTCCGAAGACTATAGGGTCGTCCCCACGACACCGGTCCAAAGTTGGCCAGCCGCCGACATGTCCGACGACTATAGGGTCGTCCCCACGAACCCGGGCCAAAGTTGGCAAGCCGCCGAAATGTCCGACGACTATAGGGTCGTCCCCACGACACCGGGACAAGCTTGGCCCGCCGCCGACTTGTTCGACGACTATAGGGTCGTCCCCACGACCCCGGGACTAGATTGGCCCGCCACCGTCATGTCCGACGACTATTGGATCGTCCCCACGACCACGGGCCAAAGTTGGCCAGCCGCCGACATGTTCGACTATAGGGTGGTCCCCACGACCCCGGGACTAGATTGGTCCGCCACCGTCAAGTCCGACGACTATAGGGTCGTCCCCACGACCTCGGGACTAGGTTGGCCAGCCGCCGACATGTCCGACCACTATTGGGTCGTCCCCACGACCACGGGCCAAAGATGTCCAGCCGCCGTCTTGTCCGACGCCTATAGGGTCGTCCCCACGACCCCGGGCCAAAGATGTCCAGCCGCCGTCTTGTCCGACGACTATAGGGCCGTACCCACGACCCGGGACTAGACTGGCCCACCACCGTCAGGTCCGACGACTATAGTGTGGTCCCCACGACCACGGGCCAAAGTTGGCCAGCCGCCGACTTGTCCGACGACTATAGGGTCGTCCCCATGACCCGGGACTAGACTGGCCCGCCACCGTCATGTCCAACGACTATCGGATCGTCCCCACGAACACGGGCCAAAGTTGGCCAGCCGCCGACATGTCCGACGACTATTGGGTCGTCCCCACGACACCGGGCCAAAGTTGGCCAGCCGCTGACATGTCCAACGACTATAGGGTCGTCCCCACGACACCGGGCCAAAGTTGGCCAGCCGCCGACATGTCCGACGACTATAGGGTCGTCCCCACGACCCCGGGCCAAAGATGTCCAGCCGCCGTCTTGTCCGACGACTATAGGGTCGTCCCCACGACCCCGAGTCCAGGTTCCCCAGCCGCCGACATGTCCGACGACTATAGGGTCGTCCCCACGACCTCGGGTCTAGATTGGCCCGCTACCGTCATGTCCGAAGACTATAGGGTCGTCCCCACGACACCGGTCCAAAGTTGGCCAGCCGCCGACATGTCCGACGACTATAGGGTCGTCCCCACGAACCCGGGCCAAAGTTGGCAAGCCGCCGAAATGTCCGACGACTATAGGGTCGTCCCCATGACCCGGGACTAGACTGGCCCGCCACCGTCATGTCCAACGACTATCGGATCGTCCCCACGAACACGGGCCAAAGTTGGCCAGCCGCCGACATGTCCGACGACTATGGGGTCGTCCCCACGACCCCGAGACTAGATTGGCCCGCCACCGTCATGTCCGACGACAATAGGGTCGTCCCCACGACCCCGGGTCCAGGTTGGCCAGCCGCCGACATTTCCGACGACTATAGAGTCGTCCCCACGACACCGGGCCAAAGTTGGCCAGCCGCCGACATGTCCGACGACTATAGGGTCGTCCCCACGGCCCCGGGACTAGATTGGCCCGCCACCGTCATGTCCGACGATTATAGGGTCGTCCCCACGACCCCGGGACAAGCTTGGCCCGCCGCCGAATTGTTCGACGACTATAGGGTCGTCCCCACGACCCCGGGACTAGATTGGCCCGCCACCGTCATGTCCGACGAGAATAGGGTCGTCCCCTCGACCCCGGGTCTAGGTTGGCCAGCCGCCGACTTGTCCGACGACTATAGGGTCGTACCCACGACCCCGGGACTAGACTGACAAGCCGCCAACATGTCCGACGACTATAGGGTCGTCCCCACGACCCCGGGCCAAAGATGTCCAGCCGCCGTCTTGTCCGACGACTATAGGGTCGTCCCCACGACCCCGGGACTAGATTGGCCCGCCACCGTCATGTCCAACGACTATAGGGTCGTCCCCACAAACACGGGCCAAAGTTGGCCAGCCGCCGACATGTCCAACGACTATAGGGTTGTCCCCACGACCACGGGCCAAAGTTGACCAGCCGCCGACATGTCCGACGACTATTGGATCGTCCCCATGACCCCGGGACTAGATTGGCCTGCCACCGACATGTCCGACGACTATAGGGTCGTCCCCACGACCTCGGGACTAGGTTGGCCACCCGCCGACATGTCCGACGACTATAGGGTCGTCCCCACGACCCCGGGTCTAGGTTGGCCAGCCGCCGACATTTCCGACGACTATAGAGTCGTCCCCACGACACCGGGCCAAAGTTGGCCAGCCGCCGACATGTCCGACGATTATAGGGTCGTCCCCACGGCCCCGGGACTAGATTGGCCGGCCACCGTCATGTCCGACGATTATAGGGTCGTCCCCACGATCCCGGGCCAAAGTTGGCAAGCCGCCGAAATGTCCGACGACTATAGGGTCGTCCCCACGACCCCGGGCCAAAGTTGGCAAGCCGCCGAAATGTCCGACGACTGTAGGGTCGTACCCACGACCCCGGGACTAGGCTGACAAGCCGCCAACATGTCCGACGACTATAGGGTCGTCCCCACGACCCCGGGCCAAAGTTAGCAAGCCGCCGAAATGTCCGACGACTGTAGGGTCGTCCCCACGACCCCTAGTCCAGGTTGGCCAGCCGCCGACATTTCCGACGACTATAGAGTCGTCCCCACGACCCCGGGCCAAAGTTGGCCAGCCGCCGAAATGTCCGACGACTATAGGGTCGTCCCCACGACCCCGGGACTAGATTGGCCCGCCACCGTCATGTCCGACGACTATTAGGGTCGTCCCCACGACCCCGGGCCAAAGTTGGCAAGCCGCCGAAATGTCCGACGACTGTAGGGTCGTGCCCACGACCCCGGGACTAGGCTGACAAGCCGCCAACATGTCCGACGACTATAGGGTCGTCCCCACGACCCCGGGCCAAAGTTGGCCAGCCGCCGACATGTCCGACGACTATAGGGTCGTCCCCACGACCCCGGGACTAGATTGGCCCGCCACCGTCATGTCCAACGACTATAGGGTCGTCCCCACAAACACGGGCCAAAGTTGGCCAGCCGCCGACATGTCCAACGACTATAGGGTTGTCCCCACGACCACGGGCCAAAGTTGACCAGCCGCCGACATGTCCGACGACTATTGGATCGTCCCCACGACCCCGGGACTAGATTGGCCTGCCACCGACATGTCCGACGACTATAGGGTCGTCCCCACGACCTCGGGACTAGGTTGGCCACCCGCCGACATGTCCGACGACTATAGGGTCGTCCCCACGACCCCGGGTCTAGGTTGGCCAGCCGCCGACATTTCCGACGACTATAGAGTCGTCCCCACGACACCGGGCCAAAGTTGGCCAGCCGCCGACATGTCCGACGATTATAGGGTCGTCCCCACGGCCCCGGGACTAGATTGGCCGGCCACCGTCATGTCCGACGATTATAGGGTCGTCCCCACGACCCCGGGCCAAAGTTGGCAAGCCGCCGAAATGTCCGACGACTATAGGGTCGTCCCCACGACCCCGGGCCAAAGTTGGCAAGCCGCCGAAATGTCCGACGACTGTAGGGTCGTACCCACGACCCCGGGACTAGGCTGACAAACCGCCAACATGTCCGACGACTATAGGGTCGTCCCCACGACCCCGGGCCAAAGTTAGCAAGCCGCCGAAATGTCCGACGACTGTAGGGTCGTCCCCACGACCCCTAGTCCAGGTTGGCCAGCCGCCGACATTTCCGACGACTATAGAGTCGTCCCCACGACCCCGGGCCAAAGTTGGCCAGCCGCCGACATGTCCGACGACTATGGGGTCGTCCCCACGACCCCGAGACTAGATTGGCCCGCCACCGTCAAGTCCGACGACTATAGGGTCGTCCCCAGGACCTCGGGACTAGATTGGCCCGCCACCGTAAAGTCCGACGACCATAGGGTCGTCCCCACGACCCCGGGCCAAAGTTGGCAAGCCGCCGAAATGTCCGACGACTGTAGGGTCGTACCCACGACCCCGGGACTAGGCTGACAAGCCGCCAACATGTCCGACGAGTATAGGGTCGCTCCCACGACCCCGGGCCAAAGTTGGCCAGCCGCCGACATGTCCGACGACTATAGGGTCGTCCCCACGACCTCGGGTCTAGATTGGCCCGCTACCGTCATGTCCGAAGACTATAGGGTCGTCCCCACGACACCGGTCCAAAGTTGGCCAGCCGCCGTCTTGTCCGACGACTATAGGGTCGTCCCCACGACCCCGGGACTAGATTGGCCCGCCACCGTCATGTCCAACGACTATAGGGTCGTCCCCACAACCAGGGGCCAAAGTTGGCCAGCCGCCGACATGTCCGACGATTATTGGATCGTCCCCACGACCACGGGCCAAAGTTGGCAAGACGCCGAAATGTCCGACGACTGTAGGGTCGTCCCCACGAACCCGGGCCAAAGATGTCCAGCCGCCGTCTTGTCCGACGACTATAGGGTCTTACCCACGACCCCGGGACTAGATTGGCCCGCCACCGTCATGTCCAACGACTATAGGGTCGTCCCCACAACCACGGGCCAAAGTTGGCCAGCCGCCGAAATGTCCGACGACTGTAGGGTCGTACCCACGACCCCGGGACTAGGCTGACAAGCCGCCAACATGTCCGACGACTATAGGGTCGTCCCCACGACCCCGGGCCAAAGTTGGCCAGCCGCCGAAATGTCCGACGACTATAGGGTCGTCCCCACGACCCCGGGACTAGATTGGCCCGCCACCGTCATGTCCAACGACTATAGGGTCGTCCCCACAACCACGGGCCAAAGTTGGCCAGCCGCCGACATTTCCGACGACTATAGAGTCGTCCCCACGACACCGGGCCAAAGTTGGCCAGCCGCCGACATGTCCGACGACTATAGGGTGGTCCCCACGACCCCGGGACAAGGTTGGCCCGCCGCCGACTTGTCCGACGACTATAGGGCCGTACCCACGACCCCGGGACTAGGCTGACAAGCCGCCAACATGTCCGACGACTATAGGGTCGTCCCCACGACCCCGGGCCAAAGTTGGCCAGCCGCCGACATGTCCGACGACTATAGGGTCGTCCCCACGACCCCGGGACTAGATTGGCCCGCCACCGTCATGTCCGACGACTATAGGGTCGTCCCCACGACCCCGGGCCAAAGTTGGCAAGCCGCCGAAATGTCCGACGACTGTAGGGTCGTACCCACGACCCCGGGACTAGGCTGACAAGCCGCCAACATGTCCGACGACTATAGGGTCGTCCCCACGACCCCGGGCCAAAGTTGGCCAGCCGCCGAAATGTCCGACGACTATAGGGTCGTCCCCACGACCCCGGGACTAGATTGGCCCGCCACCGTCATGTCCGACGACTATTAGGGTCGTCCCCACGACCCCGGGCCAAAGTTGGCAAGCGGCCGAAATGTCCGACGACTGTAGGGTCGTACCCACGACCCCGGGACTAGGCTGACAAGCCGCCAACATGTCCGAACACTATAGGGTCGTCCCCACGACCCCGGGCCAAATTTGGCAAGCCGCCGAAATGTCCGACGACTGTAGGGTCGTCCCCACGACCCCGGGACTAGATTGGCCCGCCACCGTCAAGTCCGACGACTATAGGGCCGTCCCCAGGACCTCGGGACTAGATTGGCCCGCCACCGTCAAGTCCGACGACCATAGGGTCGTCCCCACGACCCCGGGCCAAAGTTGGCAAGCCGCCGAAATGTCCGCCGACTGTAGGGTCGTACCCACGACCCCGGGACTAGATTGGCCCGCCACCGTCATGTCCGACGACTATAGGGTCGTCCCCACGACCCCGGGCCAAAGTTGGCAAGCCGCCGAAATGTCCGACGACTGTAGGGTCGTACCCACGACCCCGGGACTAGGCTGACAAGACGCCAACATGTCCGACGACTATAGGGTCGTCCCCACGACCCCGGGCCAAAGTTGGCCAGCCGCCGAAATGTCCGACGACTATAGGGTCGTCCCCACGACCCCGGGACTAGGTTGGCCCGCCGCCGACTTGTCCGACGACTATAGGGTCGTCCCCACGACCCCGGGACTAGGTTGGCTCGCCACCGACATGTCTGACGACTATAGGGTCGTCCCCACGACCCCGGGACTAGATTGGCCCGCCACCGTCAAGTCCGACGACTATAGGGTCGTCCCCACGACCCCGGGCCAAAGTTGGACAGCCGCCGACTTGTCCGACGATTATAGGGTCGTCCCCACGACCACGGGCCAAAGTTGGCCAGCCGCCGGCTTGTCCGACGAATATAGGGTCGTCCCCACGACCCCGGTACTAGGTTGGCCCGCCGCCGACTTGTCCGACGACTATAGGGTCGTCCCCACGACCAGGCACTAGAGTGGCCCGCCACCGTCATGTCCGACGACTATATGGTCGTCCCCACGACCACGGGCCAATGTTGTCCAGCCGCTGACTTGTCCGACGACTATAGGGTCGTCCCCACGACCGCGGGACTAGATTGGCTCGCCGCCGACTTGTCCGAAGACTATAGGGTCGTCCCCACGACCACGGGCCAAAGTTGGCCAGCCGCCGACCTGCCCGACGACTATAGGGTCGTCCCCATGACCCGGGACTAGACTGGCCCGCCACCGTCATGTCCGAACCACTATAGGGTCGTCCCCACGACCCCCGGACTAGGTTGGTACGCCGCCGACTTGTCCGACGAGTATAGGGTCCTCCCCACGACCACGGGCTAATGTTGGCCAGCCGCCGACATGTCCGACGACTATAGGGTCGTCCCCACGACCCGGGACTAGACTGGCCCGCCACCGACATGTCCGACGACTATAGAGTCGTCCCCACGACCCCGGGTCAATGTTGGCTCGCCGCCGACATGTCCGACGACTATAGGGTCGTCCCCACGACCCCCGGGCCAAAGTTGGACAGCCACCGACATTTCCGACGACTATAGGGTCGTCTCCACGACCCGGGACTAGACTGGCCCGCCACCGTCATGTCCGACGACTATAGGGTCATCCCCACGACCCCCGGACTAGGTTGGCCGGCCGCCGACTTGTCCGACGACTATAGGGTCGTCCCCACGACCCCCCGACTAGGTGGGATCGCCGCCGACTTGTCCGACGACTATAGGGTCGTCCCCACGACCCCGGGACTAGGTTGGCTCGCCACCGTCATGTCTGACGACTATAGGGTCGTCCCCACCACAACGGGCCAAAGTTGGCCAGCCGCCGACATGTCCGACGACTATAGGGTCGTCCCCACGACCCGGGACTAGACTGGCCCGCCACCGTCATGTCCGACGACTATAGGGTCATCCCCACGACCCCGGGTCTAGGTTGGCCCGCCGCCGACTTGTCCGACGACTATAGGGTCGTCCCCACGACCCCGGGACTAGGTTGGCTCGCCACCGTCATGTCTGACGACTATAGGGTCGTCCCCACGACCACGGGCCAAAGTTGGCCAGCCGCCGACATGTCCGACGACTATAGGGTCGTCCCCACGACCCGGGACTAGACTGGCCCGCCACCGTCATGTCCGACGACTATAGGGTCGTCCCCACGACCCCGGGACTAGGTAGGCCCGCCACCAACTTGTCCGACGACTATAGGGTCGTCCCCACGACCCCGGGACTAGATTGGCCCGCCACCGTTATGTCCGACGACTATAGGGTCGTCCCCACGACCACGGGCCAAAGTTGGCCAGCCGGCGACATGTCCGACGACTATAGGGTCGTCCCCACGACCCCGGGACTAGATTAGCCCGCCACCGTCTTGTCCGACGACTATAGGGTCGTCTTCACGACCACGGGCCAAAGTTGGCCAGCCGCCGACATTTCCGACGACTATAGGGTCGTCCTCACGACCACGGGCCAAATTTGGCCAGCTAGCGACTTGTCCGAACATTATAGGGTCGTCCCCACGACGCCGGGACTAGGTTGGCTCGCCGCCGACATTTCCGACGACTATAGGGTCGTCCCCACGACCACGTGCCATATTTGGCCAGCCGCCGACTTGTCCGACGACTATAGGGTCGTTCCCACGACCACGGGCCAAAGCTGGCCAGCCGCCGACTTGTTCGAGGACTATAGGGTCGTCCCCACGACCCCGGGTCTAGGTTGGCCAGCCGCCGACATGTCCGACGACTATAGAGTCGTCCCCAAGACACCGGGCCAAAGTAGGACCGCCACCGACATCTCCGACGACTATAGGGTCGTCCCCACGATCCCGGGCCAAAGTTGGCCAGCCGCCGACATGTCCGACGACTATAGGGTCGTCCCCACGACCCGGGACTAGACTGGCCCGCCACCGACATGTCCGACGACTATAAAGTCGTCCCCACGATCCCGGGTCAATGTTGGCTCGCCGCCGACATGTCCGACGACTATAGGGTCGTCCCCACGACCCCCGGGCCAAAGTTGGACAGCCACCGACATTTCCGACGACTATAGGGTCGTCCCCACGACCCCGGGACTAGATTGGCCCGCCACCGTCTTGTCCGACGACTATAGGGTCGTCTTCACGACCACGGGCCAAAGTTGGCCAGCCGCCGACATTTCCGACGACTATAGGGTCGTCCTCACGACCACGGGCCAAATTTGGCCAGCTGCCGACTTGTCCGAACATTATAGGGTCGTCCCCACGACGCCGGGACTATGTTGGCTCGCCGCCGACATTTCCGACGACTATAGGGTCGTCCCCACGACCACGGGCCATATTTGGCCCGCCACCGTCTTGTCCGACGACTATACGGTCGTCTTCACGACCACGGGCCAAAGTTGGCCAGCCGCCGACATTTCCGACGACTATAGGGTCGTCCTCACGACCACGGGCCAAATTTGGCCAGCTGCCGACTTGTCCGAACATTATAGGGTCGTCCCCACGACGCCGGGACTATGTTGGCTCGCCGCCGACATTTCCGACGACTATAGGGTCGTCCCCACGACCACGGGCCATATTTGGCCAGCCGCCGACTTGTCCGACGACTATAGGGTCGTCCCCACGACCCCCGGGCCAAAGTTGGACAGCCACCGACATTTCCGACGACTATAGGGTCGTCCCCACGACCCCGGGACTAGATTGGCCCGCCACCGTCTTGTCCGACGACTATAGGGTCGTCTTCACGACCACGGGCCAAAGTTGGCCAGCCGCCGACATTTCCGACGACTATAGGGTCGTCCTCACGACCACGGGCCAAATTTGGCCAGCTGCCGACTTGTCCGAACATTATAGGGTCGTCCCCACGACCCCGGGTCTAGGTTGGCCAGCCGCCGACATGTCCGACGACTATAGAGTCGTCCCCACGACCACGGGCCAAAGTTGGCCAGCCGCCGACTTGTCCGACGACTATAGGGTCGTCCCCACGACCCCGGGACTATGTTGGCTCGCCACCGATATGTCTGACGACTATAGGGTCGTCCCGACGACCCCGGGACTAGGTTGGCCGGCCGCCGACTTGTCCGACGACTATAGGGTCGTCCCCACGACCCCCCGACTAGGTGGCCTCGCCGCCGACATGTCCGACGACTATAGGGTCGTCCCCACGACCCCGGGCCAAAGGTGGACAGCCGCCGACTTGTCCGACGACTAAAGGGTCGTCCCCACGACCACGGGCCAAAGTTGGCCAGCCGGCGACATTTCCGACGACTATAGGGTCGTCCCCACGGCCACGGGCCAAAGTTGGCCAGCCGCCGACATGTCCGGCGACTATAGGGTCGTCCCCACGACCCCGGGACTAGAGTGGCCCGCCACCGTCATGTCCGACGACTATAGGGTCGTCCCCACGACCCCCGGACTAGGATGGCCGGCCGCCGACTTGTCCGACGACTATAGGGTCGTCCCCACGACCCCCCGACTAGGTGGGCTCGCTGCCGACTTGTCCGACGACTATAGGGTCGTCCCCACGGCCCCGGGACTAGGTTGGCTCGCCACCGTCATGTCTGACGACTATAGGGTCGTCCCCACGACCACGGGCCAAAGTTGGCCAGCCGCCGACATGTCCGACGACTATAGGGTCGTCCCCACGACCCGGGACTAGACTGGCCCGCCACCGTCATGTCCGACGACTATAGGGTCATCCCCACGACCCCGGGTCTAGGTTGGCCCGCCGCCGACTTGTCCGACGACTATAGGGTCGTCCCCACGACCCCGGGACTAGATTGGCCCGCCACCGTTATGTCCGACGACTATAGGGTCGTCCCCACGACCACGGGCCAAAGTTGGCCAGCCGGCGACATGTCCGACGACTATAGGGTCGTCCCTACGACCCCGGGACTAGGTTGGCTCGCCACCGACATGTCTGACGACTATAGGGTCGTCCCCACGACCCCGGGACTAGATTGGCCCGCCACCGTCAAGTCCGACGACTATAGGGTCGTCCCCACGACCCCGGGCCAAAGTTGGACAGCCGCCGACTTGTCCGACGACTATAGGGTCGTCCCCACGACCACGGGCCAATGTTGGCCAGCCGCCGGCTTGTCCGACGATTATAGGGTCGTCCCCACGACCCCGGGACTAGGTTGGCCCGCCGCCGACTTGTCCGACGACTATAGGGTCGTCCCCACGACCACGGGCCAAAGTTGGCCAGCCGCCGACATATCCGACGACTATAGGGTCGTCCCCACGACCCCGGGTCAATGTTGGCCAGCCGCCGACATGTCCGACGACTATAGGGTCGTCCCCACGACCCGGGACTAGAGTGGCCCGCCACCGTCATGTCCGACGACTATATGGTCGTCCCCACGACCACTGGCCAATGTTGGCCAGCCGCTGACTTGTCCGACGACTATAGGGTCGTCCCCACGACCGCGGGACTAGATTGGCTCGCCGCCGACTTGTCCGACGACTGTAGGGTCGTCCCCACGACCACGGGACTAGATTGGCCCGCCACCGTCATTTCCGACGACTATAGGGTCGTCCCCACGACCACGGGCCAATGTTGGCCAGCCGCCGACTTGTCCGACGACTATAGGGTCGTCCCCATGACCCGGGACTAGACTGGCCCGCCACCGTCATGTCCGACGACTATAGGGTCGTCCCCACGACCCCCGGACTAGGTTGGTACGCCGCCGACTTGTCCGACGGGTATAGGGTCCTCCCCACGACCACGGGCCAAAGTAGGACAGCCGCCGACATCTCCGACGACTATAGGGTCGTCCCCACGATCCCGGGACTAGATTGGCTAGCCACCGTCACGTCCGACGACTATCGGATCGTCCCCACGACCACGGGCCAAAGTTGGCCTGCCGCCGACATGTCCGACGACTGTTGGGTCGTCCCCACGACCACGGGCCAATGTTGGCCAGCCGCCGACATGTCCGACGATTATAGGGTCGTCCCCACGACCCCGGGCCAATAATGGCCAATCGACGACATGTCCGACGACTATAGGGTCGTACCCACGACCCTGGGACTTGATTGGCCCGGCACCGTCATGTCCAACGACTATCGGATCGTCCCTACGACCACGGGCCTAAGTTGACCAGCCGCCGACATGTCCGATGACTATAGGGTCGTCCCTATGACCCCGGGACTAGATTGGCCCGCCACCGTCATGTCCGACGACTATCGGATCGTCCCCACGACCACGGGCCAAAGTTGGCCAGCCGCCGACTTGTCCGACGACTATAGGGTCGTCCCCACGACCCCGGGTCTAGGTTGGCTCGCCACCGATATGTCTGACGACTATAGGGTCGTCCCCACGACCCCGGGACTAGGTTGGCCGGCCGCCGACTTGTCAGACGACTATAGGGTCGTCCCCACGACCCCCCGACTAGGTGGCCTCGCCGCCGACATGTCCGACGACTATAGGGTCGTCCCCACGACCCCGGGCCAAAGTTGGACAGCCGCCGACTTGTCCGACGACTAAAGGGTCGTCCCCACGACCACGGGCCAAAGTTGGCCAGCCGGCGACATTTCCGACGACTATAGGGTCGTCCCCACGGCCACGGGCCAAAGTTGGCCAGCCGCCGACATGTCCGGCGACTATAGGGTCGTCCCCACGACCCCGGGACTAGAGCGGCCCGCCACCGTCATGTCCGACGACTATAGGGTCGTCCCCACGACCCCCGGACTAGGTTGGCCGGCCGCCGACTAGTCCGACGACTATAGGGTCGTCCCCACGACCCCCCGACTAGGTGGGCTCGCCGCCGACTTGTCCGACGACTATAGGGTCGTCCCCACGACTCCGGGACTAGGTTGGCTCGCCACCGTCATGTCTGACGAGTATAGGGTCGTCCCCACGACCACGGGCCAAAGTTGGCCAGCCGCCGACATGTCCGACGACTATAGGGTCGTCCCCACGACCCGGGACTAGACTGGCCCGCCACCGTCATGTCCGACGACTATAGGGTCATCCCCATGACCCGGGACTAGAGTGGCCCGCCACCGTCATGTCCGACGACTATATGGTCGTCCCCACGACCACGGGCCAAAGTTGGCCAGCCGGCGACATGTCCGACGATTATAGGTTCGTCCCCACGACCCGGGACTAGACTGGCCCGCCACCGTCATGTCCGACGACTATAGGGTCATCCCCACGACCCCGGGACTAGGTTGGCCCGCCGCCGACTTGTCCGACGACTATAGGGTCGTCCCCACGACCCCGGGACTAGATTGGCCCGCCACCGTTATGTCCGACGACTATAGGGTCGTCCCCACGACCACGGGCCAAAGTTGGCCAGCCGGCGACATGTCCGACGACTATAGGGTCGTCCCTACGACCCCGGGACTAGGTTGGCTCGCCACCGACATGTCTGACGACTATAGGGTCGTCCCCACGACCCCGGGACTAGATTGGCCCGCCACCGTCAAGTCCGACGACTATAGGGTCGTCCCCACGACCCCGGGCCAAAGTTGGACAGCCGCCGACTTGTCCGACGACTATAGGGTCGTCCCCACGACCACGGGCCAATGTTGGCCAGCCGCCGACATATCCGACGACTATAGGGTCGTCCCCACGACCCCAGGCCAATGTTGGCCAGCCGCCGACATGTCCGACGACTATAGGGTCGTCCCCACGACCCGGGACTAGAGTGGCCCGCCACCGTCATGTCCGACGACTATATGGTCGTCCCCACGACCACTGGCCAATGTTGGCCAGCCGCTGACTTGTCCGACGACTATAGGGTCGTCCCCACGACCGCGGGACTAGATTGGCTCGCCGCCGACTTGTCCGACGACTGTGGGGTCGTCCCCACGACCCCCGGACTAGGTTGGTACGCCGCCGACTTGTCCGACGGGTATAGGGTCCTCCCCACGACCACGGGCCAAAGTTGGCCAGCCGCCGACATGTCCGACGACTATAGGGTCGTCCCCACGACCCGGGACTAGACTGGCCCGCCACCGACATGTCCGACGACTATAAAGTCGTCCCCACGACCCCGGGTCAATGTTGGCTCGCCGCCGACATGTCCGACGACTATAGGGTCGTCCCCACGACCCCCGGGCCAAAGTTGGACAGCCACCGACATTTCCGACGACTATAGGGTCGTCCCCACGACCCGGGACTAGACTGGCCCGCCACCGTCATGTCCGACGACTATAGGGTCGTCCCCACGACCCCGGGACTAGGTTGGCTCGCCGCCGACTTGTCCGACGACTATAGGGTCGTACCCACGACCCTGGGACTAGGCTGACAAGCCGCCAACATGTCCGACGACTATAGGGTCGTCCCCACGACCCCGGGACTAGATTGGCCCGCCACCGTTATGTCCGACGACTATAGGGTCGTCCCCACGACCACGGGCCAAAGTTGGCAAGCCGCCGACATGTCCGACGACTATAGGGTCGTCCCCACGACCCCGGGAATAGATTGGCCCGCCACCGTCGTTTCCGACGACTATAGGGTCGTCCCCACGACCCCGGGCCAAAGTTGGCCAGCCGCCGACATGTCCGACGACTATAGGGTCGTCCCCACGACCCGGGACTAGAGTGGCCCGCCACCGTCATGTCCGACGACTATAGGGTCATCCCCACGACCCCGGGACTAGGTTGGCCCGCCGCCGACTTGTCCGACGACTGTAGGGTCGTACCCACGACCCCGGGACTAGGCTGACAAGCCGCCAACATGTCCGACGACTATAGGGTCGTCCCCACGACCCCGGGACTAGATTGGTCCGCCACCGCCATGTCCGACGACTATAGGGTCGTCCCCACGACCCCGGGCCAAAGTTGGCAAGACGCCGAAATGTCCGACGACTGTAGGGTCGTCCCCACGACCCCGGGACTAGATTGGCCCGCCACCGTCAAGTCCGACGACTATAGGGTCGTCCCCACGACCTCGGGACTAGGTTGGCCAGCCGCCGACATGTCCGACGACTATAATGTCGTCCCCACGACCCCGGGCCAATGTTGGCCAATCGCCGACATGTCCGACGACTATAGGGTCGTCCCTACGACCCCGGGCCAAAGCTGGCCAGCCGCCGACATGTCCGACGACTATTGGATCGTCCCCACGACCACGGGCCAAAGTTGGCCAGCCGCCGACATGTCCGAAGACTATAGGGTCGTCCCCACGACCCCGGGACTAGATTGGCCAGCCACCGACATGTCCGACGGCTATAGAGTCGTCCCCACGACACCGGGTCAAAGTTGGCCAGCCGCTGACATTTCCAACGACTATTGGGTCGTCCCCACGACCACGGGCCAATGTTGGCTAGCCGCCGACATGTCCGACGACTATAGGGTCGTCCCCACGACCACGGGCCAAAGTTGGCCAGCCGCCGACATGTCCGACGACTATTGGATCGTCCCCACGACCACGGGCCAAAGTTGGCCAGCCGCCGACATGTCCGATGACTATAGGGTCGTCCCCACGACCCCGGGTCCAGGTTGGCCAGCCGCCGACATTTCCGACGACTATAGAGTCGTCCCCACGACACCGGGCCAAAGTTGGCCAGCCGCCGACATGTCCGACGACTATAGGGTCGTCCCCACGACCCCGGGACTAGATTGACCCGCCACCGTCATGTCCGACGGTTATAGGGTCGTCCCCACGACCCCGGGTCCAGGTTGGCCAGCCGCCGACATTTCCGACGACTATAGAGTCGTCCCCACGACACCGGGCCAAAGTTGGCCAGCCGCCGACATGTCCGACGACTATAGGGTCGTCCCCACGACCCCGGGACAAGGTTGGCCCGCCGCCGACTTGTCCGACGACTATAGGGTCGTACCCACGACCCTGGGACTAGGCTGACAAGCCGCCAACATGTCCGACGACTATAGGGTCGTCCCCACGACCCCGGGACTAGATTGGCCCGCCACCGTCATGTCCAACGACTATAGGGTCGTGCCCACAACCACGGGCCAAAGTTGGCCAGCCGCCGACATGTCCGACGACTATAGGGTCGTCCCCACGACCCCGGGCCAAAGTTGGCCAGCTGCCGACATGTCCGACGACTATAGGGTCGTCCCCACGACCCCGGGACAAGGTTGGCCCGCCGCCGACTTGTCCGACGACTATAGGGTCGTACCCACCACCCCGGGACTAGGCTGACAAGCCGCCAACATGTCCGACGACTATAGGGTCGTCCCCACGACCCCGGGCCAAAGATGTCCAGCCGCCGTCTTGTCCGACGACTATAGGGTCGTCCCCACGACCCCGAGACTAGATTGACCCGCCACCGTCATGTCCGACGACAATAGGGTCGGCCCCACGACTCCGGGTCCAGGTTGGCCAGCCGCCGACATATCCGACGACTATAGAGTCGTCCCCACGACACCGGTCCAAAGTTGGCCAGCCGCCGACATGTCCGACGACTATAGGGTCGTCCCCACGACCCCGGGACTAGATTGGCCCGCCACCGTCATGTCCAACGACTATAGGGTCGTCCCCACAACCACGGGCCAAAGTTGGCCAGCCGCCGACATGTCCGACGAATATAGGGTCGTCCCCACGACCCCGGGCCAAAGTTGGCAAGCCGCCGAAATGTCCGACGACTATAGGGTCGTCCCCACGACCCCGGGACTAGGTTGGCCAGCCGCCAACATGTCCGACGACTATAGGGTCGTCCCCACGACCCCGGCCCAAAGATGTCCAGCCGCCGTCTTGTCCGACGACTATAGGGTCGTCCCCACGACCCCGGGACTAGATTGGCCCGCCACCGTCATGTCCGACGATTATAGGGTCGTCCCCACGACCCCGGGACAAGCTTGACCCGCCGCCGAATTGTTCGACGACTATAGGGTCGTCCCCACGACCCCGGGACTAGATTGGCCCGCCACCGTCATGTCCGACGACAATACGGTCGTCCCCACGACCCCGGGTCTAGGTTGGCCAGCCGCCGACTTGTCCGACGACTATAGGGTCGTCCCCAGGACCTCGGGACTAGATTGGCCGGCCACCGTCATGTCCAACGACTATAGGGTCGTCCCCACGACCACGGGCCAAAGTTGGCATGCCGCCGAAATGTCCGACGATTATAGGGTCGTCCCCACGACCCCGGGCCAAAGTTGGCAAGCCGCCGAAATGTCCGAAGACTGTAGGGTCGTCCCCACGACCCCGGGGCAAAGTTGGCCAGCCGCCGACATGTCCGACGACTATAGGGTCGTCCCCACGACCCCGAGACTAGATTGGCCCGCCACCGTCATGTCCGACGACAATAGGGTCGTCCCCACGACCTCGGGTCCAGGTTGGCCAGCCGCCGACATTTCCGACGACTATTTATTTATTTATTTATTTATTTATTTAATTAACGGGCGAACCCTTTAGTTTACACAATATTTCCAGACTAGTTCAGATATAATACAGGTATAGCTTAACCTAATAAGAACATCAAAGAGAACTTATTTAGTAACAATAAGGCTATAGAGTCGTCCCCACGACACCGGTCCAAAGTTGGCCAGCCGCCGACATGTCCGACGACTATAGGGTCGTCCCCACGACCCCGGGACTAGATTGGCCCGCCACCGTCATGTCCAACGACTACAGGGTCGTCCCCACAACCACGGGCCAAAGTTGGCCAGCCGCCGACATGTCCGACGACTATAGGGTCGTCCCCACGACCCCGGGACTAGATTGACCCGCCACCGTCATGTCCGACAACAATACGGTCGTCCCCACGACCCCGGGTCTAGGTTGGCCAGCCGCCGACTTGTCCGACGACTATAGGGTCGTCCCCAGGACCTCGGGACTAGATTGGCCCGCCACCGTCATGTCCAACGACTATAGGGTCGTCCCCACGACCACGGGCCAAAGTTGGCATGCCGCCGAAATGTCCGACGATTATAGGGTCGTCCCCACGACCCCGGGCCAAAGTTGGCAAGCCGCCGAAATGTCCGAAGACTGTAGGGTCGTCCCCACGACACCGGGCCAAAGTTGGCCAGCCACCGACATGTCTGACGACTATAGGGTCGTCCCCACGACCCCGGGACTAGATTGGCCCGCCACCGTCAAGTCCGACGACTATAGGGTCGTCCCCACGACCCCGGGCCAAAGTTGGACAGCCGCCGACTTGTCCGACGACTATAGGGTCGTCCCCACGACCACGGGCCAATGTTGGCCAGCCGCCGGCTTGTCCGACGATTATAGGGTCGTCCCCACGACCCCGGGACTAGGTTGGCCCGCCGCCGACTTGTCCGACGACTATAGGGTCGTCCCCACGACCACGGGCCAAAGTTGGCCAGCCGCCGACATATCCGACGACTATAGGGTCGTCCCCACGACCCCGGGCCAAAGATGTCCAGCCGCCGTCTTGTCCGACGCCTATAGGGTCGTCCCCTCGACCCCGGGACTAGATTAGCCCGCCACCGTCATGTCCGAGGACTATAGGGTCGTCCCACGACCCCGGGCCAAAGTTGGCAAGCCGCCGAAATGTCCGACGACTGTAGGGTCGTCCCCACGACCCCGGGACTAGATTGGCCCGCCACCGTCAAGTCCGACGACTATAGGGTCGTCCCCACGACCTCGGGACTAGGTTGGCCAGCCGCCGACATGTCCGACCACTATTGGGTCGTCCCCACGACCACGGGCCAAAGTTGGCCAGCCGCCGACATGTCCGACGACTATAGGGTCGTCCCCACGACCCCGGGCCAAAGATGTCCAGCCGCCGTCTTGTCCGCCGCCTATAGGGTCGTCCCCTCGACCCCGGGACTAGATTAGCCCGCCACCGTCATGTCCGACGACTATAGGGTCGTCCCCACGACCCCGGGACTAGATTGGTCCGCCACCGTCTTGTCCGACGACTATAGGGTCGTCCCCACGACCCCGAGACTAGATTGGCCCGCCACCGTCATGTCCGACGACAATAGGGTCGTCCCCACGACCCCGGGTCCAGGTTGGCCAGCCGCCGACATTTCCGACGACTATAGAGTCGTCCGCACGACACCGGGCCAAAGTTGGCCAGCCGCCGACATGTCCGACGACTATAGGGTCGTCCGCACGACCCCGGGACTAGATTGGCCCGCCACCGTCATGTCCGACGACTATAGGGTCGTCCCCACGACCCCGGGCCAAAGATGTCCTGCCGCCGTCTTGTCCGACGACTATAGGGTCTTACCCACGACCCCGGGACTAGATTGGCCCGCCACCGTCATGTGCGACGACAATAGGGTCGTCCCCACGACCCCGGGTCCAGGTTGGCCAGCCGCCGACATTTCCGACGACTATAGAGTCGTCCCCACGACACCGGGCCAAAGTTGGCCAGCAGCCGACATGTCCGACGACTATAGGGTCGTCCCCACGACCCCGAGACTAGATTGGCCCGCCACCGTCATGTCCGACGACAATGGGGTCGTCCCCACGACCACGGGCCAAAGTTGGCCAGCCGCCGACATGTCCGACGACTATAGGGTCGTCCCCACGACCCCGGGCCAAAGATGTCCAGCCGCCGTCTTGTCCGACGCCTATAGGGTCGTCCCCTCGACCCCGGGACTAGATTAGCCCGCCACCGTCATGTCCGACGACTATAGGGTCGTCCGCACGACCCCGGGACTAGATTGGCCCGCCACCGTTTAGTCCGACGACTATAGGGTCGTCCCCACGACCTCGGGACTAGGTTGGCCAGCCGCCGACATGTCCGACCACTATTGGGTCGTCCCCACGACCACGGGCCAAAGTTGGCCAGCCGCCGACATGTCCGACGACTATAGGGTCGTCCCCACGACCCCGGGCCAAAGATGTCCAGCCGCCGTCTTGTCCGACGCCTATAGGGTCGTCCCCTCGACCCCGGGACTAGATTAGCCCGCCACCGTCATGTCCGACGACTATAGGGTCGTCCCCACGACCCCGGGACTAGATTGGTCCGCTACCGTCTTGTCCGACGACTATAGGGTCGTCCCCACGACCCCGGGCCAAAGTTGGCCAGCCGCCGACATGTCCGACGACTATAGGGTCGTCCCCACGACCCCGAGACTAGATTGGCCCGCCACCGTCATGTCCGACGACAATAGGGTCGTCCCCACGACCTCGGGACTAGATTGGCCCGCTACCGTCAAGTCCGACGACTATAGGGTCGTCCCCACGACCTCGGGACTAGGTTGGCCAGCCGCCGACATGTCCGACCACTATTGGGTCGTCCCCACGACCACGGGCCAAAGTTGGCCAGCCGCCGACATGTCCGACGACTATAGGGTCGTCCCCACGACCCCGGGCCAAAGATGTCCAGCCGCCGTCTTGTCCGACGCCTATAGGGTCGTCCCCTCGACCCCGGGACTAGATTAGCCCGCCACCGTCATGTCCGAGGACTATAGGGTCGTCCCACGACCCCGGGCCAAAGTTGGCAAGCCGCCGAAATGTCCGACGACTGTAGGGTCGTCCCCACGACCCCGGGACTAGATTGGCCCGCCACCGTCAAGTCCGACGACTATAGGGTCGTCCCCACGACCTCGGGACTAGGTTGGCCAGCCGCCGACATGTCCGACCACTATTGGGTCGTCCCCACGACCACGGGCCAAAGTTGGCCAGCCGCCGACATGTCCGACGACTATAGGGTCGTCCCCACGACCCCGGGCCAAAGATGTCCAGCCGCCGTCTTGTCCGCCGCCTATAGGGTCGTCCCCTCGACCCCGGGACTAGATTAGCCCGCCACCGTCATGTCCGACGACTATAGGGTCGTCCCCACGACCCCGGGACTAGATTGGTCCGCCACCGTCTTGTCCGACGACTATAGGGTCGTCCCCACGACCCCGAGACTAGATTGGCCCGCCACCGTCATGTCCGACGACAATAGGGTCGTCCCCACGACCCCGGGTCCAGGTTGGCCAGCCGCCGACATTTCCGACGACTATAGAGTCGTCCGCACGACACCGGGCCAAAGTTGGCCAGCCGCCGACATGTCCGACGACTATAGGGTCGTCCGCACGACCCCGGGACTAGATTGGCCCGCCACCGTCATGTCCGACGACTATAGGGTCGTCCCCACGACCCCGGGCCAAAGATGTCCTGCCGCCGTCTTGTCCGACGACTATAGGGTCTTACCCACGACCCCGGGACTAGATTGGCCCGCCACCGTCATGTGCGACGACAATAGGGTCGTCCCCACGACCCCGGGTCCAGGTTGGCCAGCCGCCGACATTTCCGACGACTATAGAGTCGTCCCCACGACACCGGGCCAAAGTTGGCCAGCAGCCGACATGTCCGACGACTATAGGGTCGTCCCCACGACCCCGAGACTAGATTGGCCCGCCACCGTCATGTCCGACGACAATGGGGTCGTCCCCACGACCCCGGGTCCAGGTTGGCCAGCCGCCGACATTTCCGACGACTATAGAGTCGTCCCCACGACACCGGGCCAAAGTTGGCCAGCCGCCGACATGTCCGACGACTATAGGGTCGTCCGCAAGACCCCGGGACTAGATTGGCCCGCCACCGTCATGTCCGACGACTATAGGGTCGTCCCCACGACCCCGGGCCAAAGATGTCCAGCCGCCGTCTTGTCCGACGCCTATAGGGTCGTCCCCTCGACCCCGGGACTAGATTAGCCCGCCACCGTCATGTCCGAGGACTATAGGGTCGTCCCACGACCCCGGGCCAAAGTTGGCAAGCCGCCGAAATGTCCGACGACTGTAGGGTCGTCCCCACGACCCCGGGACTAGATTGGCCCGCCACCGTCAAGTCCGACGACTATAGGGTCGTCCCCACGACCTCGGGACTAGGTTGGCCAGCCGCCGACATGTCCGACCACTATTGGGTCGTCCCCACGACCACGGGCCAAAGTTGGCCAGCCGCCGACATGTCCGACGACTATAGGGTCGTCCCCACGACCCCGGGCCAAAGATGTCCAGCCGCCGTCTTGTCCGACGCCTATAGGGTCGTCCCCTCGACCCCGGGACTAGATTAGCCCGCCACCGTCATGTCCGACGACTATAGGGTCGTCCCCACGACCCCGGGACTAGATTGGTCCGCTACCGTCTTGTCCGACGACTATAGGGTCGTCCCCACGACCCCGGGCCAAAGTTGGCCAGCCGCCGACATGTCCGACGACTATAGGGTCGTCCCCACGACCCCGAGACTAGATTGGCCCGCCACCGTCATGTCCGACGACAATAGGGTCGTCCCCACGACCTCGGGACTAGATTGGCCCGCTACCGTCAAGTCCGACGACTATAGGGTCGTCCCCACGACCTCGGGACTAGGTTGGCCAGCCGCCGACATGTCCGACCACTATTGGGTCGTCCCCACGACCACGGGCCAAAGTTGGCCAGCCGCCGACATGTCCGACGACTATAGGGTCGTCCCCACGACCCCGGGCCAAAGATGTCCAGCCGCCGTCTTGTCCGACGCCTATAGGGTCGTCCCCTCGACCCCGGGACTAGATTAGCCCGCCACCGTCATGTCCGAGGACTATAGGGTCGTCCCACGACCCCGGGCCAAAGTTGGCAAGCCGCCGAAATGTCCGACGACTGTAGGGTCGTCCCCACGACCCCGGGACTAGATTGGCCCGCCACCGTCAAGTCCGACGACTATAGGGTCGTCCCCACGACCTCGGGACTAGGTTGGCCAGCCGCCGACATGTCCGACCACTATTGGGTCGTCCCCACGACCACGGGCCAAAGTTGGCCAGCCGCCGACATGTCCGACGACTATAGGGTCGTCCCCACGACCCCGGGCCAAAGATGTCCAGCCGCCGTCTTGTCCGCCGCCTATAGGGTCGTCCCCTCGACCCCGGGACTAGATTAGCCCGCCACCGTCATCTCCGACGACTATAGGGTCGTCCCCACGACCCCGGGACTAGATTGGTCCGCCACCGTCTTGTCCGACGACTATAGGGTCGTCCCCACGACCCCGAGACTAGATTGGCCCGCCACCGTCATGTCCGACGACAATAGGGTCGTCCCCACGACCCCGGGTCCAGGTTGGCCAGCCGCCGACATTTCCGACGACTATAGAGTCGTCCCCACGACACCGGGCCAAAGTTGGCCAGCCGCCGACATGTCCGACGACTATAGGGTCGTCCGCACGACCCCGGGACTAGATTGGCCCGCCACCGTCATGTCCGACGACTATAGGGTCGTCCCCACGACCCCGGGCCAAAGATGTCCAGCCGCCGTCTTGTCCGACGACTATAGGGTCTTACCCACGACCCCGGGACTAGATTGGCCCGCCACCGTCATGTCCGACGACAATAGGGTCGTCCCCACGACCCCGGGTCCAGGTTGGCCAGCCGCCGACATTTCCGACGACTATAGAGTCGTCCCCACGACACCGGGCCAAAGTTGGCCAGCCGCCGACATGTCCGACGACTATAGGGTCGTCCCCACGACCCCGAGACTAGATTGGCCCGCCACCGTCATGTCCGACGACAATAGGGTCGTCCCCACGACCCCGGGTCCAGGTTGGCCAGCCGCCGACATTTCCGACGACTATAGAGTCGTCCCCACGACACCGGGCCAAAGTTGGCCAGCCGCCGACATGTCCGACGACTATAGGGTCGTCCGCAAGACCCCGGGACTAGATTGGCCCGCCACCGTCATGTCCGACGACTATAGGGTCGTCCCCACGACCCCGGGCCAAAGATGTCCAGCCGCCGTCTTGTCCGACGACTATAGGGTCTTACCCACGACCCCGGGACTAGATTGGCCCGCCACCGTCATGTCCGACGACAATAGGGTCGTCCCCACGACCCCGGGTCCAGGTTGGCCAGCCGCCGACATTTCCGACGACTATAGAGTCGTCCCCACGACACCGGGCCAAAGTTGGCCAGCCGCCGACATGTCCGACGACTATAGGGTCGTCCCCACGACCCCGAGACTAGATTGGCCCGTCACCGTCATGTCCGACGACAATAGGGTCGTCCCCACGACCCCGGGTCCAGGTTGGCCAGCCGCCGACATTTCCGACGACTATAGAGTCGTCCCCACGACACCGGGCCAAAGTTGGCCAGCCGCCGACATGTCCGACGACTATAGGGTCGTCCGCAAGACCCCGGGACTAGATTGGCCCGCCACCGTCATGTCCGACGACTATAGGGTCGTCCCCACGACCCCGGGCCAAAGATGTCCAGCCGCCGTCTTGTCCGACGACTATAGGGTCTTACCCACGACCCCGGGACTAGATTGGCCCGCCACCGTCATGTCCAACGACTATAGGGTCGTCCCCACAACCACGGGCCAAAGTTGGCCAGCCGCCGACATTTCCGACGACTATAGAGTCGTCCCCACGACCCCGGGACTAGATTGGCCCGCCACCGTCATGTCCGACGACTATAGGGTCGTCCCCACGACCCCGGGCCAAAGTTGGCAAACTGCCGAAATGTCCGACGACTGTAGGGTCGTACCCACGACCCCGGGACTAGGCTGACAAGCCGCCAACATGTCCGACGACTATAGGGTCGTCCCCACGACCCCGGGCCAAAGTTGGCAAGCCGCCGAAATGTCCGACGACTGTAGGGTCGTCCCCACGACCCCGGGACTAGATTGGCCCGCCACCGTCAAGTCCGACGACTATAGGGTCGTCCCCAGGACCTCGGGACTAGATTGGCCCTCCACCGTCAAGTCCGACGACCATAGGGTCGTCCCCACGACACCGGGCCAAAGTTGGCAAGCCGCCGAAATGTCCGACGACTGTAGGGTCGTACCCACGACCCCGGGACTAGATTAGCCCGCCACCGTCATGTCACACGACTATAGGGTCGTCCCCACGACCCCGGGACTAGATTGGTCCGCCACCGTCTTGTCCGACGACTATAGGGTCGTCCCCACGACCCCGGGCCAAAGCTGGCCAGCCGCCGACATGTCCGACGACTATAGGGTCGTCCCCACGACCCCGAGACTAGATTGGCCCGCCACCGTCATGTCCGACGACAATAGGGTCGTCCCCACGACCCCGGGTCCAGGTTGGCCAGCCGCCGACATTTCCGACGACTATAGAGTCGTCCCCACGACACCGGGCCAAAGTTGGCCAGCCGCCGACATGTCCGACGACTATAGGGTCGTCCGCACGACCCCGGGACTAGATTGGCCCGCCACCGTCATGTCCGACGACTATAGGGTCGTCCCCACGACCCCGGGCCAAAGATGTCCAGCCGCCGTCTTGTCCGACGACTATAGGGTCTTACCCACGACCCCGGGACTAGATTGGCCCGCCACCGTCATGTCCGACGACAATAGGGTCGTCCCCACGACCCCGGGTCCAGGTTGGCCAGCCGCCGACATTTCCGACGACTATAGAGTCGTCCCCACGACACCGGGCCAAAGTTGGCCAGCCGCCGACATGTCCGACGACTATAGGGTCGTCCGCAAGACCCCGGGACTAGATTGGCCCGCCACCGTCATGTCCGACGACTATAGGGTCGTCCCCACGACCCCGGGCCAATGATGTCCAGCCGCCGTCTTGTCCGACGACTATAGGGTCTTACCCACGACCCCGGGACTAGATTGGCCCGCCACCGTCATGTCCAACGACTATAGGGTCGTCCCCACAACCACGGGCCAAAGTTGGCCAGCCGCCGACATTTCCGACGACTATAGAGTCGTCCCCACGACCCCGGGACTAGATTGGCCCGCCACCGTCATGTCCGACGACTATAGGGTCGTCCCCACGACCCCGGGCCAAAGTTGGCAAACCGCCGAAATGTCCGACGACTGTAGGGTCGTACCCACGACCCCGGGACTAGGCTGACAAGCCGCCAACATGTCCGACGACTATAGGGTCGTCCCCACGACCCCGGGCCAAAGTTGGCAAGCCGCCGAAATGTCCGACGACTGTAGGGTCGTCCCCACGACCCCGGGACTAGATTGGCCCGCCACCGTCAAGTCCGACGACTATAGGGTCGTCCCCAGGACCTCGGGACTAGATTGGCCCGCCACCGTCAAGTCCGACGACCATAGGGTCGTCCCCACGACACCGGGCCAAAGTTGGCAAGCCGCCGAAATGTCCGACGACTGTAGGGTCGTACCCACGACCCCGGGACTAGATTAGCCCGCCACCGTCATGTCACACGACTATAGGGTCGTCCCCACGACCCCGGGACTAGATTGGTCCGCCACCGTCTTGTCCGACGACTATAGGGTCGTCCCCACGACCCCGGGCCAAAGCTGGCCAGCCGCCGACATGTCCGACGACTATAGGGTCGTCCCCACGACCCCGAGACTAGATTGGCCCGCCACCGTCATGTCCGACGACAATAGGGTCGTCTCCACGACCCCGGGTCCAGGTTGGCCAGCCGCCGACATTTCCGACGACTATAGAGTCGTCCCCACGACCCCGGGCCAAAGTTGACCAGCCGCCGACATGTCCGACGACTATAGGGTCGTCCCCATGACCCCGGACTAGATTGGCCCGCCACCGTCATGTCCGACGACTAGAGGGTCGTCCCCACGACCACGGGCCAAAGATGTCCAGCCGCCGACATGTCCGACGACTATAGGGTCGTCCCCACGACCCCGGGCCAAAGATGTCCAGCCGCCGTCTTGTCCGCCGCCTATAGGGTCGTCCCCTCGACCCCGGGACTAGATTAGCCCGCCACCGTCATGTCCGACGACTATAGGGTCGTCCCCACGACCCCGGGACTAGATTGGTCCGCCACCGTCTTGTCCGACGACTATAGGGTCGTCCCCACGACCCCGAGACTAGATTGGCCCGCCACCGTCATGTCCGACGACAATAGGGTCGTCCCCACGACCCCGGGTCCAGGTTGGCCAGCCGCCGACATTTCCGACGACTATAGAGTCGTCCCCACGACACCGGGCCAAAGTTGGCCAGCCGCCGACATGTCCGACGACTATAGGGTCGTCCGCACGACCCCGGGACTAGATTGGCCCGCCACCGTCATGTCCGACGACTATAGGGTCGTCCCCACGACCCCGGGCCAAAGATGTCCAGCCGCCGTCTTGTCCGACGACTATAGGGTCTTACCCACGACCCCGGGACTAGATTGGCCCGCCACCGTCATGTCCGACGACAATAGGGTCGTCCCCACGACCCCGGGTCCAGGTTGGCCAGCCGCCGACATTTCCGACGACTATAGAGTCGTCCCCACGACACCGGGCCAAAGTTGGCCAGCCGCCGACATGTCCGACGACTATAGGGTCGTCCCCACGACCCCGAGACTAGATTGGCCCGCCACCGTCATGTCCGACGACAATAGGGTCGTCCCCACGACCCCGGGTCCAGGTTGGCCAGCCGCCGACATTTCCGACGACTATAGAGTCGTCCCCACGACACCGGGCCAAAGTTGGCCAGCCGCCGACATGTCCGACGACTATAGGGTCGTCCGCACGACCCCGGGACTAGATTGGCCCGCCACCGTCATGTCCGACGACTATAGGGTCGTCCCCACGACCCCGGGCCAAAGATGTCCAGCCGCCGTCTTGTCCGACGACTATAGGGTCTTACCCACGACCCCGGGACTAGATTGGCCCGCCACCGTCATGTCCGACGACAATAGGGTCGTCCCCACGACCCCGGGTCCAGGTTGGCCAGCCGCCGACATTTCCGACGACTATAGAGTCGTCCCCACGACACCGGGCCAAAGTTGGCCAGCCGCCGACATGTCCGACGACTATAGGGTCGTCCCCACGACCCCGAGACTAGATTGGCCCGCCACCGTCATGTCCGACGACAATAGGGTCGTCCCCACGACCCCGGGTCCAGGTTGGCCAGCCGCCGACATTTCCGACGACTATAGAGTCGTCCCCACGACACCGGGCCAAAGTTGGCCAGCCGCCGACATGTCCGACGACTATAGGGTCGTCCCCACGACCCCGGGCCAAAGTTGGCAAGCCGCCGAAATGACCGACGACTGTAGGGTCGTCCCCACGACCCCGGGCCAAAGATGTCCAGCCGCCGTCTTGTCCGACGACTATAGGGTCGTCCCCACGACCCCGGGACTAGATTGGCCCGCCGCCGACTTGTCCGAAGACTATAGGCTCGTCCCCACGTCCCCGGGTCATATTTGGCCAGCCGCCGACATGTCCGACGACTATAGAGTCGTCCCCACGACCCCGGGTCAATGTTGGCTCGCCGCCGACATGTCCGACGACTATAGGGTCGTCCCCACGACCCCCGGGCCAAAGTTGGACAGCCACCGACATTTCCGACGACTATTGGGTCGTCCCCACGACCACGGGCCAAAGTTGGCCAGCCGCCGACATGTCCGACGACTATAGGGTCTTCCCCACGACCCCGGGACTAGATTGGCCCGACACCGTCATGTCCGACGACTATAGGGTCGTACCCACGAGTACGGGCCAAAGTTGGCCAGCCGCCGACATGTCCGACGACTATAGGGTCGTCCCCACGACCCCCGGGCCAAAGTTGGACAGCCACCGACATTTCCGACGACTATAGGGTCGTCCCCACGACCACGGGCCAAAGTTGGCCAGCCGCCGACATGTCCGACGACTATAGGGTCGTCCCCACGACCACCGGACTAGATTGGCCCGCCACCGCCATGTCCGACGACTATTGGGTCGTCCCCACGACCACGGGCCAAAGTTGGCCAGCCGCCGACATGTCCGACGACTATAGGGTCGTCCCCACGACCCCGGGCCAAAGATGTCCAGCCGCCGACATGTCCGACGACTATAGGGTCGTCCCCACGACCCCGAGACTAGATTGGCCCGCCACCGTCATGTCCGACGACAATAGGGTCGTCCCCACGACCCCGGGTCCAGGTTGGCCAGCCGCCGACATTTCCGACGACTATAGAGTCGTCCCCACGACACCGGGCCAAAGTTGGCCAGCCGCCGACATGTCCGACGACTATAGGGTCGTCCGCAAGACCCCGGGACTAGATTGGCCCGCCACCGTCATGTCCGACGACTATAGGGTCGTCCCCACGACCCCGGGCCAAAGATGTCCAGCCGCCGTCTTGTCCGACGACTATAGGGTCTTACCCACGACCCCGGGACTAGATTGGCCCGCCACCGTCATGTCCAACGACTATAGGGTCGTCCCCACAACCACGGGCCAAAGTTGGCCAGCCGCCGACATTTCCGACGACTATAGAGTCGTCCCCACGACCCCGGGACTAGATTGGCCCGCCACCGTCATGTCCGACGACTATAGGGTCGTCCCCACGACCCCGGGCCAAAGTTGGCAAACCGCCGAAATGTCCGACGACTGTAGGGTCGTACCCACGACCCCGGGACTAGGCTGACAAGCCGCCAACATGTCCGACGACTATAGGGTCGTCCCCACGACCCCGGGCCAAAGTTGGCAAGCCGCCGAAATGTCCGACGACTGTAGGGTCGTCCCCACGACCCCGGGACTAGATTGGCCCGCCACCGTCAAGTCCGACGACTATAGGGTCGTCCCCAGGACCTCGGGACTAGATTGGCCCGCCACCGTCAAGTCCGACGACCATAGGGTCGTCCCCACGACACCGGGCCAAAGTTGGCAAGCCGCCGAAATGTCCGACGACTGTAGGGTCGTACCCACGACCCCGGGACTAGATTAGCCCGCCACCGTCATGTCACACGACTATAGGGTCGTCCCCACGACCCCGGGACTAGATTGGTCCGCCACCGTCTTGTCCGACGACTATAGGGTCGTCCCCACGACCCCGGGCCAAAGCTGGCCAGCCGCCGACATGTCCGACGACTATAGGGTCGTCCCCACGACCCCGAGACTAGATTGGCCCGCCACCGTCATGTCCGACGACAATAGGGTCGTCTCCACGACCCCGGGTCCAGGTTGGCCAGCCGCCGACATTTCCGACGACTATAGAGTCGTCCCCACGACCCCGGGCCAAAGTTGACCAGCCGCCGACATGTCCGACGACTATAGGGTCGTCCCCATGACCCGGGACTAGATTGGCCCGCCACCGTCATGTCCGACGACTATAGGGTCGTCCCCACGACCACGGGCCAAAGATGTCCAGCCGCCGACATGTCCGACGACTATAGGGTCGTCCCCACGACCCCGGGCCAAAGATGTCCAGCCGCCGTCTTGTCCGCCGCCTATAGGGTCGTCCCCTCGACCCCGGGACTAGATTAGCCCGCCACCGTCATGTCCGACGACTATAGGGTCGTCCCCACGACCCCGGGACTAGATTGGTCCGCCACCGTCTTGTCCGACGACTATAGGGTCGTCCCCACGACCCCGAGACTAGATTGGCCCGCCACCGTCATGTCCGACGACAATAGGGTCGTCCCCACGACACCGGGTCCAGGTTGGCCAGCCGCCGACATTTCCGACGACTATAGAGTCGTCCCCACGACACCGGGCCAAAGTTGGCCAGCCGCCGACATGTCCGACGACTATAGGGTCGTCCGCACGACCCCGGGACTAGATTGGCCCGCCACCGTCATGTCCGACGACTATAGGGTCGTCCCCACGACCCCGGGCCAAAGATGTCCAGCCGCCGTCTTGTCCGACGACTATAGGGTCTTACCCACGACCCCGAGACTAGATTGGCCCGCCACCGTCATGTCCGACGACAATAGGGTCGTCCCCACGACCCCGGGTCCAGGTTGGCCAGCCGCCGACATTTCCGACGACTATAGAGTCGTCCCCACGACACCGGGCCAAAGTTGGCCAGCCGCCGACATGTCCGACGACTATAGGGTCGTCCCCACGACCCCGAGACTAGATTGGCCCGCCACCGTCATGTCCGACGACAATAGGGTCGTCCCCACGACCCCGGGTCCAGGTTGGCCAGCCGCCGACATTTCCGACGACTATAGAGTCGTCCCCACGACACCGGGCCAAAGTTGGCCAGCCGCCGACATGTCCGACGACTATAGGGTCGTCCGCAAGACCCCGGGACTAGATTGGCCCGCCACCGTCATGTCCGACGACTATAGGGTCGTCCCCACGACCCCGGGCCAAAGATGTCCAGCCGCCGTCTTGTCCGACGACTATAGGGTCTTACCCACGACCCCGGGACTAGATTGGCCCGCCACCGTCATGTCCAACGACTATAGGGTCGTCCCCACAACCACGGGCCAAAGTTGGCCAGCCGCCGACATTTCCGACGACTATAGAGTCGTCCCCACGACCCCGGGACTAGATTGGCCCGCCACCGTCATGTCCGACGACTATAGGGTCGTCCCCACGACCCCGGGCCAAAGTTGGCAAACCGCCGAAATGTCCGACGACTGTAGGGTCGTACCCACGACCCCGGGACTAGGCTGACAAGCCGCCAACATGTCCGACGACTATAGGGTCGTCCCCACGACCCCGGGACTAGATTGGCCCGCCACCGTCAAGTCCGACGACTATAGGGTCGTCCCCAGGACCTCGGGACTAGATTGGCCCTCCACCGTCAAGTCCGACGACCATAGGGTCGTCCCCACGACACCGGGCCAAAGTTGGCAAGCCGCCGAAATGTCCGACGACTGTAGGGTCGTACCCACGACCCCGGGACTAGATTAGCCCGCCACCGTCATGTCCAACGACTATAGGGTCGTCCCCACAACCACGGGCCAAAGTTGGCCAGCCGCCGTCATGTCCGACGACTATAGGGTCGTCCCCACGACCACGGGCCAAAGATGTCCAGCCGCCGACATGTCCGACGACTATAGGGTCGTCCCCACGACCCCGGGCCAAAGATGTCCAGCCGCCGTCTTGTCCGCCGCCTATAGGGTCGTCCCCTCGACCCCGGGACTAGATTAGCCCGCCACCGTCATGTCCGACGACTATAGGGTCGTCCCCACGACCCCGGGACTAGATTGGTCCGCCACCGTCTTGTCCGACGACTATAGGGTCGTCCCCACGACCCCGAGACTAGATTGGCCCGCCACCGTCATGTCCGACGACAATAGGGTCGTCCCCACGACCCCGGGTCCAGGTTGGCCAGCCGCCGACATTTCCGACGACTATAGAGTCGTCCCCACGACACCGGGCCAAAGTTGGCCAGCCGCCGACATGTCCGACGACTATAGGGTCGTCCGCACGACCCCGGGACTAGATTGGCCCGCCACCGTCATGTCCGACGACTATAGGGTCGTCCCCACGACCCCGGGCCAAAGATGTCCAGCCGCCGTCTTGTCCGACGACTATAGGGTCTTACCCACGACCCCGGGACTAGATTGGCCCGCCACCGTCATGTCCGACGACAATAGGGTCGTCCCCACGACCCCGGGTCCAGGTTGGCCAGCCGCCGACATTTCCGACGACTATAGAGTCGTCCCCACGACACCGGGCCAAAGTTGGCCAGCCGCCGACATGTCCGACGACTATAGGGTCGTCCCCACGACCCCGAGACTAGATTGGCCCGCCACCGTCATGTCCGACGACAATAGGGTCGTCCCCACGACCCCGGGTCCAGGTTGGCCAGCCGCCGACATTTCCGACGACTATAGAGTCGTCCCCACGACACCGGGCCAAAGTTGGCCAGCCGCCGACATGTCCGACGACTATAGGGTCGTCCCCACGACCCCGGGCCAAAGATGTCCAGCCGCCGTCTTGTCCGACGACTATAGGGTCTTACCCACGACCCCGGGACTAGATTGGCCCGCCACCGTCATGTCCAACGACTATAGGGTCGTCCCCACAACCACGGGCCAAAGTTGGCCAGCCGCCGACATTTCCGACGACTATAGAGTCGTCCCCACGACCCCGGGACTAGATTGGCCCGCCACCGTCATGTCCGACGACTATAGGGTCGTCCCCACGACCCCGGGCCAAAGTTGGCAAACCGCCGAAATGTCCGACGACTGTAGGGTCGTACCCACGACCCCGGGACTAGGCTGACAAGCCGCCAACATGTCCGACGACTATAGGGTCGTCCCCACGACCCCGGGCCAAAGTTGGCAAGCCGCCGAAATGTCCGACGACTGTAGGGTCGTCCCCACGACCCCGGGACTAGATTGGCCCGCCACCGTCAAGTCCGACGACTATAGGGTCGTCCCCAGGACCTCGGGACTAGATTGGCCCGCCACCGTCAAGTCCGACGACCATAGGGTCGTCCCCACGACACCGGGCCAAAGTTGGCAAGCCGCCGAAATGTCCGACGACTGTAGGGTCGTACCCACGACCCCGGGACTAGATTAGCCCGCCACCGTCATGTCACACGACTATAGGGTCGTCCCCACGACCCCGGGACTAGATTGGTCCGCCACCGTCTTGTCCGACGACTATAGGGTCGTCCCCACGACCCCGGGCCAAAGCTGGCCAGCCGCCGACATGTCCGACGACTATAGGGTCGTCCCCACGACCCCGAGACTAGATTGGCCCGCCACCGTCATGTCCGACGACAATAGGGTCGTCTCCACGACCCCGGGTCCAGGTTGGCCAGCCGCCGACATTTCCGACGACTATAGAGTCGTCCCCACGACCCCGGGCCAAAGTTGACCAGCCGCCGACATGTCCGACGACTATAGGGTCGTCCCCATGACCCGGGACTAGATTGGCCCGCCACCGTCATGTCCGACGACTATAGGGTCGTCCCCACGACCACGGGCCAAAGATGTCCAGCCGCCGACATGTCCGACGACTATAGGGTCGTCCCCACGACCCCGGGCCAAAGATGTCCAGCCGCCGTCTTGTCCGCCGCCTATAGGGTCGTCCCCTCGACCCCGGGACTAGATTAGCCCGCCACCGTCATGTCCGACGACTATAGGGTCGTCCCCACGACCCCGGGACTAGATTGGTCCGCCACCGTCTTGTCCGACGACTATAGGGTCGTCCCCACGACCCCGAGACTAGATTGGCCCGCCACCGTCATGTCCGACGACAATAGGGTCGTCCCCACGACCCCGGGTCCAGGTTGGCCAGCCGCCGACATTTCCGACGACTATAGAGTCGTCCCCACGACACCGGGCCAAAGTTGGCCAGCCGCCGACATGTCCGACGACTATAGGGTCGTCCGCACGACCCCGGGACTAGATTGGCCCGCCACCGTCATGTCCGACGACTATAGGGTCGTCCCCACGACCCCGGGCCAAAGATGTCCAGCCGCCGTCTTGTCCGACGACTATAGGGTCTTACCCACGACCCCGAGACTAGATTGGCCCGCCACCGTCATGTCCGACGACAATAGGGTCGTCCCCACGACCCCGGGTCCAGGTTGGCCAGCCGCCGACATTTCCGACGACTATAGAGTCGTCCCCACGACACCGGGCCAAAGTTGGCCAGCCGCCGACATGTCCGACGACTATAGGGTCGTCCCCACGACCCCGAGACTAGATTGGCCCGCCACCGTCATGTCCGACGACAATAGGGTCGTCCCCACGACCCCGGGTCCAGGTTGGCCAGCCGCCGACATTTCCGACGACTATAGAGTCGTCCCCACGACACCGGGCCAAAGTTGGCCAGCCGCCGACATGTCCGACGACTATAGGGTCGTCCGCAAGACCCCGGGACTAGATTGGCCCGCCACCGTCATGTCCGACGACTATAGGGTCGTCCCCACGACCCCGGGCCAAAGATGTCCAGCCGCCGTCTTGTCCGACGACTATAGGGTCTTACCCACGACCCCGGGACTAGATTGGCCCGCCACCGTCATGTCCAACGACTATAGGGTCGTCCCCACAACCACGGGCCAAAGTTGGCCAGCCGCCGACATTTCCGACGACTATAGAGTCGTCCCCACGACCCCGGGACTAGATTGGCCCGCCACCGTCATGTCCGACGACTATAGGGTCGTCCCCACGACCCCGGGCCAAAGTTGGCAAACCGCCGAAATGTCCGACGACTGTAGGGTCGTACCCACGACCCCGGGACTAGGCTGACAAGCCGCCAACATGTCCGACGACTATAGGGTCGTCCCCACGACCCCGGGACTAGATTGGCCCGCCACCGTCAAGTCCGACGACTATAGGGTCGTCCCCAGGACCTCGGGACTAGATTGGCCCTCCACCGTCAAGTCCGACGACCATAGGGTCGTCCCCACGACACCGGGCCAAAGTTGGCAAGCCGCCGAAATGTCCGACGACTGTAGGGTCGTACCCACGACCCCGGGACTAGATTAGCCCGCCACCGTCATGTCCAACGACTATAGGGTCGTCCCCACAACCACGGGCCAAAGTTGGCCAGCCGCCGACATGTCCGACGACTATAGGGTCGTCCCCACGACCCCGGGCCAAAGTTGGCAAGCCGCCGAAATGACCGACGACTGTAGGGTCGTCCCCACGACCCCGGGCCAAAGATGTCCAGCCGCCGTCTTGTCCGACGACTATAGGGTCGTCCCCACGACCCCGGGACTAGATTGGCCCGCCGCCGACTTGTCCGAAGACTATAGGCTCGTCCCCACATCCCCGGGTCATATTTGGCCAGCCGCCGACATGTCCGACGACTATAGAGTCGTCCCCACGACCCCGGGTCAATGTTGGCTCGCCGCCGACATGTCCGACGACTATAGGGTCGTCCCCACGACCCCCGGGCCAAAGTTGGACAGCCACCGACATTTCCGACGACTATTGGGTCGTCCCCACGACCACGGGCCAAAGTTGGCCAGCCGCCGACATGTCCGACGACTATAGGGTCTTCCCCACGACCCCGGGACTAGATTGGCCCGACACCGTCATGTCCGACGACTATAGGGTCGTACCCACGAGTACGGGCCAAAGTTGGCCAGCCGCCGACATGTCCGACGACTATAGGGTCGTCCCCACGACCCCCGGGCCAAAGTTGGACAGCCACCGACATTTCCGACGACTATAGGGTCGTCCCCACGACCACGGGCCAAAGTTGGCCAGCCGCCGACATGTCCGACGACTATAGGGTCGTCCCCACGACCCCGGGCCAAAGATGTCCAGCCGCCGTCTTGTCCGCCGCCTATAGGGTCGTCCCCTCGACCCCGGGACTAGATTAGCCCGCCACCGTCATGTCCGACGACTATAGGGTCGTCCCCACGACCCCGGGACTAGATTGGTCCGCCACCGTCTTGTCCGACGACTATAGGGTCGTCCCCACGACCCCGAGACTAGATTGGCCCGCCACCGTCATGTCCGACGACAATAGGGTCGTCCCCACGACCCCGGGTCCAGGTTGGCCAGCCGCCGACATTTCCGACGACTATAGAGTCGTCCCCACGACACCGGGCCAAAGTTGGCCAGCCGCCGACATGTCCGACGACTATAGGGTCGTCCGCACGACCCCGGGACTAGATTGGCCCGCCACCGTCATGTCCGACGACTATAGGGTCGTCCCCACGACCCCGGGCCAAAGATGTCCAGCCGCCGTCTTGTCCGACGACTATAGGGTCTTACCCACGACCCCGGGACTAGATTGGCCCGCCACCGTCATGTCCGACGACAATAGGGTCGTCCCCACGACCCCGGGTCCAGGTTGGCCAGCCGCCGACATTTCCGACGACTATAGAGTCGTCCCCATGACACCGGGCCAAAGTTGGCCAGCCGCCGACATGTCCGACGACTATAGGGTCGTCCCCACGACCCCGAGACTAGATTGGCCCGCCACCGTCATGTCCGACGACAATAGGGTCGTCCCCACGACCCCGGGTCCAGGTTGGCCAGCCGCCGACATTTCCGACGACTATAGAGTCGTCCCCACGACACCGGGCCAAAGTTGGCCAGCCGCCGACATGTCCGACGACTATAGGGTCGTCCGCACGACCCCGGGACTAGATTGGCCCGCCACCGTCATGTCCGACGACTATAGGGTCGTCCCCACGACCCCGGGCCAAAGATGTCCAGCCGCCGTCTTGTCCGACGACTATAGGGTCTTACCCACGACCCCGAGACTAGATTGGCCCGCCACCGTCATGTCCGACGACAATAGGGTCGTCCCCACGACCCCGGGTCCAGGTTGGCCAGCCGCCGACATTTCCGACGACTATAGAGTCGTCCCCACGACACCGGGCCAAAGTTGGCCAGCCGCCGACATGTCCGACGACTATAGGGTCGTCCCCACGACCCCGAGACTAGATTGGCCCGCCACCGTCATGTCCGACGACAATAGGGTCGTCCCCACGACCCCGGGTCCAGGTTGGCCAGCCGCCGACATTTCCGACGACTATAGAGTCGTCCCCACGACACCGGGCCAAAGTTGGCCAGCCGCCGACATGTCCGACGACTATAGGGTCGTCCGCAAGACCCCGGGACTAGATTGGCCCGCCACCGTCATGTCCGACGACTATAGGGTCGTCCCCACGACCCCGGGCCAAAGATGTCCAGCCGCCGTCTTGTCCGACGACTATAGGGTCTTACCCACGACCCCGGGACTAGATTGGCCCGCCACCGTCATGTCCAACGACTATAGGGTCGTCCCCACAACCACGGGCCAAAGTTGGCCAGCCGCCGACATTTCCGACGACTATAGAGTCGTCCCCACGACCCCGGGACTAGATTGGCCCGCCACCGTCATGTCCGACGACTATAGGGTCGTCCCCACGACCCCGGGCCAAAGTTGGCAAACCGCCGAAATGTCCGACGACTGTAGGGTCGTACCCACGACCCCGGGACTAGGCTGACAAGCCGCCAACATGTCCGACGACTATAGGGTCGTCCCCACGACCCCGGGACTAGATTGGCCCGCCACCGTCAAGTCCGACGACTATAGGGTCGTCCCCAGGACCTCGGGACTAGATTGGCCCTCCACCGTCAAGTCCGACGACCATAGGGTCGTCCCCACGACACCGGGCCAAAGTTGGCAAGCCGCCGAAATGTCCGACGACTGTAGGGTCGTACCCACGACCCCGGGACTAGATTAGCCCGCCACCGTCATGTCCAACGACTATAGGGTCGTCCCCACAACCACGGGCCAAAGTTGGCCAGCCGCCGACATGTCCGACGACTATAGGGTCGTCCCCACGACCCCGGGCCAAAGTTGGCAAGCCGCCGAAATGACCGACGACTGTAGGGTCGTCCCCACGACCCCGGGCCAAAGATGTCCAGCCGCCGTCTTGTCCGACGACTATAGGGTCGTCCCCACGACCCCGGGACTAGATTGGCCCGCCGCCGACTTGTCCGAAGACTATAGGCTCGTCCCCACATCCCCGGGTCATATTTGGCCAGCCGCCGACATGTCCGACGACTATAGAGTCGTCCCCACGACCCCGGGTCAATGTTGGCTCGCCGCCGACATGTCCGACGACTATAGGGTCGTCCCCACGACCCCCGGGCCAAAGTTGGACAGCCACCGACATTTCCGACGACTATTGGGTCGTCCCCACGACCACGGGCCAAAGTTGGCCAGCCGCCGACATGTCCGACGACTATAGGGTCTTCCCCACGACCCCGGGACTAGATTGGCCCGACACCGTCATGTCCGACGACTATAGGGTCGTACCCACGAGTACGGGCCAAAGTTGGCCAGCCGCCGACATGTCCGACGACTATAGGGTCGTCCCCACGACCCCCGGGCCAAAGTTGGACAGCCACCGACATTTCCGACGACTATAGGGTCGTCCCCACGACCACGGGCCAAAGTTGGCCAGCCGCCGACATGTCCGACGACTATAGGGTCGTCCCCACGACCCCGGGCCAAAGATGTCCAGCCGCCGTCTTGTCCGCCGCCTATAGGGTCGTCCCCTCGACCCCGGGACTAGATTAGCCCGCCACCGTCATGTCCGACGACTATAGGGTCGTCCCCACGACCCCGGGACTAGATTGGTCCGCCACCGTCTTGTCCGACGACTATAGGGTCGTCCCCACGACCCCGAGACTAGATTGGCCCGCCACCGTCATGTCCGACGACAATAGGGTCGTCCCCACGACCCCGGGTCCAGGTTGGCCAGCCGCCGACATTTCCGACGACTATAGAGTCGTCCCCACGACACCGGGCCAAAGTTGGCCAGCCGCCGACATGTCCGACGACTATAGGGTCGTCCGCACGACCCCGGGACTAGATTGGCCCGCCACCGTCATGTCCGACGACTATAGGGTCGTCCCCACGACCCCGGGCCAAAGATGTCCAGCCGCCGTCTTGTCCGACGACTATAGGGTCTTACCCACGACCCCGGGACTAGATTGGCCCGCCACCGTCATGTCCGACGACAATAGGGTCGTCCCCACGACCCCGGGTCCAGGTTGGCCAGCCGCCGACATTTCCGACGACTATAGAGTCGTCCCCATGACACCGGGCCAAAGTTGGCCAGCCGCCGACATGTCCGACGACTATAGGGTCGTCCCCACGACCCCGAGACTAGATTGGCCCGCCACCGTCATGTCCGACGACAATAGGGTCGTCCCCACGACCCCGGGTCCAGGTTGGCCAGCCGCCGACATTTCCGACGACTATAGAGTCGTCCCCACGACCCCGGGACTAGATTGGCCCGCCACCGTCATGTCCGACGACTATAGGGTCGTCCCCACGACCCCGGGCCAAAGTTGGCAAACCGCCGAAATGTCCGACGACTGTAGGGTCGTACCCACGACCCCGGGACTAGGCTGACAAGCCGCCAACATGTCCGACGACTATAGGGTCGTCCCCACGACCCCGGGCCAAAGTTGGCAAGCCGCCGAAATGTCCGACGACTGTAGGGTCGTCCCCACGACCCCGGGACTAGATTGGCCCGCCACCGTCAAGTCCGACGACTATAGGGTCGTCCCCAGGACCTCGGGACTAGATTGGCCCTCCACCGTCAAGTCCGACGACCATAGGGTCGTCCCCGCGACACCGGGCCAAAGTTGGCAAGCCGCCGAAATGTCCGACGACTGTAGGGTCGTACCCACGACCCCGGGACTAGATTAGCCCGCCACCGTCATGTCCAACGACTATAGGGTCGTCCCCACAACCACGGGCCAAAGGTGGCCAGCCGCCGACATGTCCGACGACTATAGGGTCGTCCCCACGACCCCGGGCCAAAGTTGGCAAGCCGCCGAAATGACCGACGACTGTAGGGTCGTCCCCACGACCCCGGGCCAAAGATGTCCAGCCGCCGTCTTGTCCGACGACTATAGGGTCGTCCCCACGACCCCGGGACTAGATTGGCCCGCCGCCGACTTGTCCGAAGACTATAGGCTCGTCCCCACGTCCCCGGGTCATATTTGGCCAGCCGCCGACATGTCCGACGACTATAGAGTCGTCCCCACGACCCCGGGTCAATGTTGGCTCGCCGCCGACATGTCCGACGACTGTAGGGTCGTCCCCACGACCCCCGGGCCAAAGTTGGACAGCCACCGACATTTCCGACGACTATTGGGTCGTCCCCACGACCACGGGCCAAAGTTGGCCAGCCGCCGACATGTCCGACGACTATAGGGTCTTCCCCACGACCCCGGGACTAGATTGGCCCGACACCGTCATGTCCGACGACTATAGAGTCGTACCCACAAGTACGGGCCAAAGTTGGCCAGCCGCCGACATATCCGACGACTATAGGGTCGTCCCCACGACCCCCGGGCCAAAGTTGGACAGCCACCGACATTTCCGACGACTATAGGGTCGTCCCCACGACCACGGGCCCAAGTTGGCCAAACCGCCGACATTTCCGACGACTATAGGGTCGTCCCCACGACCACGGGACTAGATTGGCCCGCCACCGCCATATCCGACGACAATAGGGTCGTCCCCACGACACCGGGTCTAGGTTGGCCAGCCGCCGACATGTCCGACGACTATTGGATCGTCCCCACGACCACGGGCCAAAGTTGGCCAGCCGCCGACATGTCCGACGATTATCGGATCGTCCCCACGACCACGGGCCAAAGATGGTCAGCCGCCGACATGTCCGACGACAATAGGGTCGTCCCCACGACCCCGGGTCTAGGTTGGCCAGCCGCTGACTTGTCCGACGACTATAGGGTCGTCCCCACGACCCCGGGACTAGATTGGCCCGCCACCGTTATGTCCGACGACTATAGGGTCGTCCCCACGACCACGGGCCAAAGTTGGCCAGCCGGCGACATGTCCGACGACTATAGGGTCGTCCCTACGACCCCGGGACTACGTTGGCCCGCCGCCGACTTCTCCGACGACTATAGGGTCGTCCCCACGACCCCCGGACTAGGTTGGCTCGCCGCCGACTTGTCCGACGAGTATAGGGTCGTCCCCACGACCACGGGCCAAATTTGGCCACCCGGCGACATGTCCGACGACTATAGGGACGTCCCTACGACCCCGGGACTAGGTTGGCCCGCCGCCGACTTCTCCGACGACTATAGGGTCGTCCCCACGACCCCCGGACTAGGTTGGCTCGCCGCCGACTTGTCCGACGAGTATAGGGTCCTCCCCACGACCACGGGCCAAAGTTGGCCAGCCGCCGACATGTCCGACGACTATAGGGTCGTCCCCACGACCCCGGGACTAGGTTGGCTCGCCACCGTCATGTCTGACGACTATAGGGTCGTCCCCACGACCCCGGAACTAGATTGGCCCGACACCGTCATGTCCGATGACTACAGGGTCGTACCCACGACCCCGGTCCAAGGTTGGCCCGCCGCCGACATGTCCGACGACTATAGGGTCGTCCCCACGACCCCGGGACTAGATTGGCCCGACACCGTCATGTCCGACGACTACAGGGTCGTACCCACGACCACGGGCCAAAGTTGGCCAGCCGCCGACATGTCCGACGACTATAGGGTCGTCCCCACGACCCCGGGACTAGATTGGCCCGCCACCGTCATGTCCGTCGACTATAGGCTCGTCCCCACGACCCCGGGCCAATGTTGGCCAGCCGCCGACATGTCCGACGACTATAGGGTCGACCCCACGACCCGGGACTAGAGTGGCCCGCCACCGTCATGTCCGACGACTATAAGGTCGTCCCCACGACCACGGGCCAATGTTGGCCAGCCGCTGACTTGTCCGACGACTATAGGGTCGTCCCCATGACCCGGGACTAGACTGGCCCGCCACCGACTTGTCCGACGACTATAGGGTCGTCCCCACGACCCCGGGACTAGGTTGGCTCGCCACCGCCATGTCTGACGACTATAGGGTCGTCCCCACGACCCCGGGACTAGATTGGCCCGACACCGACATGTCCGATGACTACAGGGTCGTACCCACGACCCCGGTCCAAGGTTGGCCCGCCGCCGACATGTCCGACGACTATAGGGTCGTCCCCACGACCCCGGGACTAGATTGGCCCGACACCGTCATGTCCGACGACTACAGGGTCGTACCCACGACCACGGGCCAAAGTTGGCCAGCCGCCGACATGTCCGACGACTATAGGGTCGTCCCCACGACCCCGGGACTAGATTGGCCCGCCACCGTCATGTCCGTCGACTATAGGCTCGTCCCCACGACCCCGGGCCAATGTTGGCCAGCCGCCGACATGTCCGACGACTATAGGGTCGACCCCACGACCCGGGACTAGAGTGGCCCGCCACCGTCATGTCCGACGACTATAAGGTCGTCCCCACGACCACGGGCCAATGTTGGCCAGCCGCTGACTTGCCCGACGACTATAGGGTCGTCCCCATGACCCGGGACTAGACTGGCCTCCCACCGTCATGTCCGACCCACTATAGGGTCGTCCCCACGACCCCCGGACTAGGTTGGTACGCCGCCGACTTGTCCGACGAGTATAGGGTCCTCCCCACGACCACGGGCCAAAGTTGGCCAGCCGCCGACATGTCCGACGACTATTGGATCGTCCCCACGACCACGGGCCAAAGTTGGCAAGCCGCCGAAATGTCCGACGACTATAGGGTCGTCTCCACGACCCCGGGCCAATGTTGGCCAATCGCCGACATCTCCGACGACTATAGGGTCGTCCCCACGACCCCGGGACTAGATTGGCCCGCCATCGTCATGTCCAACGACAATAGGGTCGTCCCCACGACCCCGGGACTAGGTTGACAAGTCGCCAACATGTCCGACGACTATAGGGTCGTCCCCACGACCCCGGGCCAAAGATGGCATGCCGCCGAAATGGCCGACGACTATAGGGTCGTCCCCAGGACCGCGGGCCAAAGATGTCAAGCCGTCGTCTTCTCCGACGACTATAGGGTCGTCCCCACGACCCCGGGCCAATGTTGGCCAATTGCCGAAATGTCCGACGACTATAGGGTCGTCCCTACGACCCCGGGACTAGATTGGCCCGCCACCGTCATGTCCAACGACTATAGGGTCGTCCCCACGACCATGGGCCAAAGTTGGCCAGCCGCCGATATGTCCAACGACTATTGGGTCGTCCCCACGACCACGGGCGAAGTTAGCCAGCCGCCGACATGTCCGACGACTATAGGGTCGTCCCCATGACCCGGGACTAGACTGGCCCGCCACTGTCATGTCCGACGACTGTTGGGTCGTCCCCACGACCCCGGGACTAGATTGGCCCGCCACCGTCATTTCCGACGACTATAGGGTCGTCCCCACGACCACGGGCCAAAGTTGGCCAGCCGCCGAAATGGCCGACGACTATAGGGTCGTCCCCAGGACCGCGGGCCAAAGATGTCAAGCCGTCGTCTTCTCCGACGACTATAGGGTCGTCCCCACGACCCCGGGCCAATGTTGGCCAATTGCCGACATGTCCGACGGCTATAGGGTCGTCCCTACGACCCCGGGACTAGGTTGGCCCGCCGCCGACTTCTCCGACGACTATAGGGTCGTCCCCACGACCCCCGGACTAGGTTGGCTCGCCGCCGACTTGTCCGACGAGTATAGGGTCCTCCCCACGACCACGGGCTAAAGTTGGCCAGCGGCCGACATGTCCGACGACTATAGGGTCGTCCCCACGACCCGGGACTAGACTGGCCCGCCACCGTCATGTCCGACGACTATAGGGTCGTCCCCACGACCCCGGGACTAGGTTGCCCCGCCGCCGACTTGTCCGACGACTATAGGGTCGTCCCCACGACCCCGGGACTAGGTTGGCCAGCCGCTGACATGTCCAACGACTATCGCATCGTCCCCACGACCACGGGCCAAAGTTGGCCAGCCGCCGACATGTCCGACGACTATAGGGTCGTCCCCACGACCCCGGGACTAGATTGGCCCGACACCGTCATGTCCGACGACTACAGGGTCGTACCCACGACCACGGGCCAAAGTTGGCCAGCCGCCGACATGTCCGACGACTATAGGGTCGTCCCCACGACCCCGGGACTAGGTTGGCCAGCCGCTGACATGTCCAACGACTATCGCATCGTCCCCACGACCACGGGCCAAAGTTGGCCAGCCGCCGACATGTCCGACGACTATAGAGTCGTCCCCACGACCCCGGGTCAATGTTGGCTCGCCGCCGACATGTCCGACGACTGTAGGGTCGTCCCCACGACCCCCGGGCCAAAGTTGGACAGCCACCGACATTTCCGACGACTATTGGGTCGTCCCCACGACCACGGGCCAAAGTTGGCCAGCCGCCGACATGTCCGACGACTATAGGGTCTTCCCCACGACCCCGGGACTAGATTGGCCCGACACCGTCATGTCCGACGACTATAGAGTCGTACCCACAAGTACGGGCCAAAGTTGGCCAGCCGCCGACATATCCGACGACTATAGGGTCGTCCCCACGACCCCCGGGCCAAAGTTGGACAGCCACCGACATTTCCGACGACTATAGGGTCGTCCCCACGACCACGGGCCCAAGTTGGCCAAACCGCCGACATTTCCGACGACTATAGGGTCGTCCCCACGACCACGGGACTAGATTGGCCCGCCACCGCCATATCCGACGACAATAGGGTCGTCCCCACGACACCGGGTCTAGGTTGGCCAGCCGCCGACATGTCCGACGACTATTGGATCGTCCCCACGACCACGGGCCAAAGTTGGCCAGCCGCCGACATGTCCGACGATTATCGGATCGTCCCCACGACCACGGGCCAAAGATGGTCAGCCGCCGACATGTCCGACGACAATAGGGTCGTCCCCACGACCCCGGGTCTAGGTTGGCCAGCCGCTGACTTGTCCGACGACTATAGGGTCGTCCCCACGACCCCGGGACTAGATTGGCCCGCCACCGTTATGTCCGACGACTATAGGGTCGTCCCCACGACCACGGGCCAAAGTTGGCCAGCCGGCGACATGTCCGACGACTATAGGGTCGTCCCTACGACCCCGGGACTACGTTGGCCCGCCGCCGACTTCTCCGACGACTATAGGGTCGTCCCCACGACCCCCGGACTAGGTTGGCTCGCCGCCGACTTGTCCGACGAGTATAGGGTCGTCCCCACGACCACGGGCCAAATTTGGCCACCCGGCGACATGTCCGACGACTATAGGGACGTCCCTACGACCCCGGGACTAGGTTGGCCCGCCGCCGACTTCTCCGACGACTATAGGGTCGTCCCCACGACCCCCGGACTAGGTTGGCTCGCCGCCGACTTGTCCGACGAGTATAGGGTCCTCCCCACGACCACGGGCCAAAGTTGGCCAGCCGCCGACATGTCCGACGACTATAGGGTCGTCCCCACGACCCCGGGACTAGGTTGGCTCGCCACCGTCATGTCTGACGACTATAGGGTCGTCCCCACGACCCCGGAACTAGATTGGCCCGACACCGTCATGTCCGATGACTACAGGGTCGTACCCACGACCCCGGTCCAAGGTTGGCCCGCCGCCGACATGTCCGACGACTATAGGGTCGTCCCCACGACCCCGGGACTAGATTGGCCCGACACCGTCATGTCCGACGACTACAGGGTCGTACCCACGACCACGGGCCAAAGATGGCCAGCCGCCGACATGTCCGACGACTATAGGGTCGTCCCCACGACCCCGGGACTAGATTGGCCCGCCACCGTCATGTCCGTCGACTATAGGCTCGTCCCCACGACCCCGGGCCAATGTTGGCCAGCCGCCGACATGTCCGACGACTATAGGGTCGACCCCACGACCCGGGACTAGAGTGGCCCGCCACCGTCATGTCCGACGACTATAAGGTCGTCCCCACGACCACGGGCCAATGTTGGCCAGCCGCTGACTTGTCCGACGACTATAGGGTCGTCCCCATGACCCGGGACTAGACTGGCCCGCCACCGACTTGTCCGACGACTATAGGGTCGTCCCCACGACCCCGGGACTAGGTTGGCTCGCCACCGCCATGTCTGACGACTATAGGGTCGTCCCCACGACCCCGGGACTAGATTGGCCCGACACCGACATGTCCGATGACTACAGGGTCGTACCCACGACCCCGGTCCAAGGTTGGCCCGCCGCCGACATGTCCGACGACTATAGGGTCGTCCCCACGACCCCGGGACTAGATTGGCCCGACACCGTCATGTCCGACGACTACAGGGTCGTACCCACGACCACGGGCCAAAGTTGGCCAGCCGCCGACATGTCCGACGACTATAGGGTCGTCCCCACGACCCCGGGACTAGATTGGCCCGCCACCGTCATGTCCGTCGACTATAGGCTCGTCCCCACGACCCCGGGCCAATGTTGGCCAGCCGCCGACATGTCCGACGACTATAGGGTCGACCCCACGACCCGGGACTAGAGTGGCCCGCCACCGTCATGTCCGACGACTATAAGGTCGTCCCCACGACCACGGGCCAATGTTGGCCAGCCGCTGACTTGCCCGACGACTATAGGGTCGTCCCCATGACCCGGGACTAGACTGGCCTCCCACCGTCATGTCCGACCCACTATAGGGTCGTCCCCACGACCCCCGGACTAGGTTGGTACGCCGCCGACTTGTCCGACGAGTATAGGGTCCTCCCCACGACCACGGGCCAAAGTTGGCCAGCCGCCGACATGTCCGACGACTATTGGATCGTCCCCACGACCACGGGCCAAAGTTGGCAAGCCGCCGAAATGTCCGACGACTATAGGGTCGTCTCCACGACCCCGGGCCAATGTTGGCCAATCGCCGACATCTCCGACGACTATAGGGTCGTCCCCACGACCCCGGGACTAGATTGGCCCGCCATCGTCATGTCCAACGACAATAGGGTCGTCCCCACGACCCCGGGACTAGGTTGACAAGTCGCCAACATGTCCGACGACTATAGGGTCGTCCCCACGACCCCGGGCCAAAGATGGCATGCCGCCGAAATGGCCGACGACTATAGGGTCGTCCCCAGGACCGCGGGCCAAAGATGTCAAGCCGTCGTCTTCTCCGACGACTATAGGGTCGTCCCCACGACCCCGGGCCAATGTTGGCCAATTGCCGAAATGTCCGACGACTATAGGGTCGTCCCTACGACCCCGGGACTAGATTGGCCCGCCACCGTCATGTCCAACGACTATAGGGTCGTCCCCACGACCATGGGCCAAAGTTGGCCAGCCGCCGATATGTCCAACGACTATTGGGTCGTCCCCACGACCACGGGCGAAGTTAGCCAGCCGCCGACATGTCCGACGACTATAGGGTCGTCCCCATGACCCGGGACTAGACTGGCCCGCCACTGTCATGTCCGACGACTGTTGGGTCGTCCCCACGACCCCGGGACTAGATTGGCCCGCCACCGTCATTTCCGACGACTATAGGGTCGTCCCCACGACCACGGGCCAAAGTTGGCCAGCCGCCGAAATGGCCGACGACTATAGGGTCGTCCCCAGGACCGCGGGCCAAAGATGTCAAGCCGTCGTCTTCTCCGACGACTATAGGGTCGTCCCCACGACCCCGGGCCAATGTTGGCCAATTGCCGACATGTCCGACGGCTATAGGGTCGTCCCTACGACCCCGGGACTAGGTTGGCCCGCCGCCGACTTCTCCGACGACTATAGGGTCGTCCCCACGACCCCCGGACTAGGTTGGCTCGCCGCCGACTTGTCCGACGAGTATAGGGTCCTCCCCACGACCACGGGCTAAAGTTGGCCAGCGGCCGACATGTCCGACGACTATAGGGTCGTCCCCACGACCCGGGACTAGACTGGCCCGCCACCGTCATGTCCGACGACTATAGGGTCGTCCCCACGACCCCGGGACTAGGTTGCCCCGCCGCCGACTTGTCCGACGACTATAGGGTCGTCCCCACGACCCCGGGACTAGGTTGGCCAGCCGCTGACATGTCCAACGACTATCGCATCGTCCCCACGACCACGGGCCAAAGTTGGCCAGCCGCCGACATGTCCGACGACTATAGGGTCGTCCCCACGACCCCGGGCCAAAGTTGGCAAGCTGCCGACTTGTCCGACGATTATTGGGTCGTCCCCACGGCCCCGGGACTAGATTGGCCCGCCACCGTCATGTCCGACGACTATCGGATCGTCCCCACGACCACGGGCCAAAGTTGGCCAGCCGCCGACATGTCCGACGACTATAGGGTCGTCCCCACGACCCTGGGACTAGATTGGCCAGCCACCGTCATGTCCGACGACTATCGGGTCGTCCCCACGACCACGGGCCAATGTTGGCCAATTGCCGACATGTCCGACGGCTATAGGGTCGTCCCTACCACCCCGGGACTAGGTTGGCCCGCCGCCGACTTCTCCGACGACTATAGGGTCGTCCTCGCGACCCCCGGACTAGGTTGGCTCGCCGCCGACTTGACCGACGAGTATAGGGTCCTCCCCACGACCACGGGCCAAAGTTGGCCAGCGGCCGACATGTCCGACGACTATAGGGTCGTCCCCACGACCCGGGACTAGACTGGCCCGCCACCGTCATGTCCGACGACTATAGGGTCGTCCCCACGACCCCGGGACTAGGTTGCCCCGCCGCCGGCTTGTCCGACGACTATAGGGTCGTCCCCACGGCCCCGGGACTAGATTGGCCCGCCACCGTCATGTCCGACGACTATCGGATCGTCCCCACGACCACGGGCCAAAGTTGGCCAGCCGCCGACATGTCCGACGACTATAGGGTCGTCCCCACGACCCTGGGACTAGATTGGCCAGCCACCGTCATGTCCGGCGACTATCGGGTCGTCCCCACGACCACGGGCCAATGTTGACCAGCCGCCGACATGTCCGACGACTATAGAGTCGTCCCCACGACACCGGGCCAAAGTTGGCCAGCCGCCGACATGTCCGACGACTATAGGGTCGACCCCACGACCCGGGACTAGAGTGGCCCGCCACCGTCATGTCCGACGACTATATGGTCGTCCCCACGATCACGGGCCAATGTTGGCCAGCCGCTGACTTGTCCGACGACTATAGGGTCGTTCCCACGACCGCGGGACTAGGTTGGCCCGCCGCCGACTTCTCCGACGACTATAGGGTCGTCCCCACGACCCCCGGACTAGGTTGGCTCGCCGCCGACTTGTCCGACGAGTATAGGGTCCTCCCCACGACCACGGGCCAAAGTTGGCCAGCGGCCGACATGTCCGACGACTATAGGGTCGTCCCCACGACCCGGGACTAGACTGGCCCGCCACCGTCATGTCCGACGACTATAGGGTCGTCCCCACGACCCCGGGACTAGGTTGCCCCGCCGCCGACTTGTCCGACGACTATAGGGTCGTCCCCACGACCCCGGGACTAGGTTGGCCAGCCGCTGACATGTCCAACGACTATCGGATCGTCCCCACGACCACGGGCCAAAGTTGGCCAGCCGCCGACATGTCCGACGACTATAGGGTCGTCCCCACGACCCCGGGCCAAAGTTGGCAAGCTGCCGACTTGTCCGACGATTATTGGGTCGTCCCCACGGCCCCGGGACTAGATTGGCCCGCCACCGTCATGTCCGACGACTATCGGATCGTCCCCACGACCACGGGCCAAAGTTGGCCAGCCGCCGACATGTCCGACGACTATAGGGTCGTCCCCACGACCCTGGGACTAGATTGGCCAGCCACCGTCATGTCCGGCGACTATCGGGTCGTCCCCACGACCACGGGCCAATGTTGACCAGCCGCCGACATGTCCGACGACTATAGAGTCGTCCCCACGACACCGGGCCAAAGTTGGCCAGCCGCCGACATGTCCGACGACTATAGGGTCGACCCCACGACACGGGACTAGAGTGGCCCGCCACCGTCATGTCCGACGACTATATGGTCGTCCCCACGACCACGGGCCAATGTTGGCCAGCCGCTGACTTGTCCGACGACTATAGGGTCGTTCCCACGACCGCGGGACTAGATTGGCTCGCCGCCGACTTGTCCGACGACTGTTGGGTCGTCCCCACGACCCCGGGACTAGATTGGCCCGCCACCGTCATTTCCGACGACTATAGGGTCGTCCCCACGACCACGGGCCAAAGTTGGCCAGCCGCCGACTTGTCCGACGACTATAGGGTCGTCCCCACGACCCCGGGACTAGATTGGCCCGCCACCGTTATGTCCGACGACTATAGGGTCGTCCCCACGACCACGGGCCAAAGTTGGACAGCCGCCGACATGTCCGACGACTATAGGGTCGTCCCCACGACCACGGGCCAAAGTTGGCCAGCCGCCGGCTTGCCCGACGATTATAGGGTCGTCCCCACGACCCCGGGACTAGGTTGGCCCGCCGCCGACTTGTCCGACGACTATAGGGTCGTCCCCACGACCACGGGCCAAAGTTGGCCAGCCGCCGTCATGTCCGACGACTATAGGGTCGTCCCCACGACCCCGGGCCAAAGTTGGCAAGCCGCCGAAATGTCCGACGACTATAGGGTCGTCCCCACGACCACGGGCCAAAGTTGGCCAGCCGCCGACATGTCCGACGACTGTAGGGTCGTCCCCACGACCCCGGGACTAGATTGGCCCGCCACCGTCATTTCCGACGACTATAGGGTCGTCCCCACGACCACGGGCCAAAGTTGGCCAGCCGCCGACTTGCCCGACGACTATAGGGTCGTCCCCATGACTCGGGACTAGACTGGCCCGCCACCGTCATGTCCGACCCACTATAGGGTCGTCCCCACGACCCCCGGACTAGGTTGGTACGATGCCGACTTGTCCGACGAGTATAGGGTCCTCCCCACGACCACGGGCCAAAGTTGGCCAGCCGCCGACATGTCCGACGACTATAGGGTCGTTCCCACGACCGCGGGACTAGATTGGCTCGCCGCCGACTTGTCCGACGACTGTTGGGTCGTCCCCACGACCCCGGGACTAGATTGGCCCGCCACCGTCATTTCCGACGACTATAGGGTCGTCCCCACGACCACGGGCCAAAGTTGGCCAGCCGCCGACTTGTCCGACGACTATAGGGTCGTCCCCACGACCCCGGGACTAGATTGGCCCGCCACCGTTATGTCCGACGACTATAGGGTCGTCCCCACGACCACGGGCCAAAGTTGGACAGCCGCCGACATGTCCGACGACTATAGGGTCGTCCCCACGACCACGGGCCAAAGTTGGCCAGCCGCCGACATGTCCGACGACTATAGGGTCGTCCCCACGACCACGGGCCAAAGTTGGCCAGCCGCCGACTTGTCCGACGACTATAGGGTCGTCCCCACGACCCCGGGACTAGATTGGCCCGCCACCGTTATGTCCGACGACTATAGGGTCGTCCCCACGACCACGGGCCAAAGTTGGACAGCCGCCGACATGTCCGACGACTATAGGGTCGTCCCCACGACCACGGGCCAAAGTTGGCCAGCCGCCGGCTTGCCCGACGATTATAGGGTCGTCCCCACGACCCCGGGACTAGGTTGGCCCGCCGCCGACTTGTCCGACGACTATAGGGTCGTCCCCACGACCACGGGCCAAAGTTGGCCAGCCGCCGTCATGTCCGACGACTATAGGGTCGTCCCCACGACCCCGGGCCAAAGTTGGCAAGCCGCCGAAATGTCCGACGACTATAGGGTCGTCCCCACGACCACGGGCCAAAGTTGGCCAGCCGCCGACATGTCCGACGACTGTAGGGTCGTCCCCACGACCCCGGGACTAGATTGGCCCGCCACCGTCATTTCCGACGACTATAGGGTCGTCCCCACGACCACGGGCCAAAGTTGGCCAGCCGCCGACTTGCCCGACGACTATAGGGTCGTCCCCATGACTCGGGACTAGACTGGCCCGCCACCGTCATGTCCGACCCACTATAGGGTCGTCCCCACGACCCCCGGACTAGGTTGGTACGATGCCGACTTGTCCGACGAGTATAGGGTCCTCCCCACGACCACGGGCCAAAGTTGGCCAGCCGCCGACATGTCCGACGACTATAGGGTCGTCCCCACGACCCGGGACTAGACTGGCCCGCCACCGACATGTCCGACGACTATAGAGTCGTCCCCACGACCCCGGGTCAATGTTGGCTCGCCGCCGACTTGCCCGACGACTATAGGGTCGTCCCCATGACTCGGGACTAGACTGGCCCGCCACCGTCATGTCCGACCCACTATAGGGTCGTCCCCACGACCCCCGGACTAGGTTGGTACGATGCCGACTTGTCCGACGAGTATAGGGTCCTCCCCACGACCACGGGCCAAAGTTGGCCAGCCGCCGACATGTCCGACGACTATAGGGTCGTCACCACGACCCCCGGGCCAAAGTTGGACAGCCACCGACATTTCCGACGACTATAGGGTCGTCCCCACGACCACGGGCCAAAGTTGGCCACCCGCCGACATGTCCGACGACTATAGGGTCGTCCCCACGACCCGGGACTAGACTGGCCCGCCACCGTCATGTCCGACGACTATAGGGTCGTCCCCACGACCCCCGGACTAGGTTGGCCGGCCGCCGACTTGTCCGACGACTATAGGGTCGTCCCCACGACCCCCCGACTAGGTGGGCTCGCCGCCGACTTGTCCGACGACTATAGGGTCGTCCCCACGACCCCGGGACTAGGTTGGCTCGCCACCGTCATGTCTGAGGACTATAGGGTCGTCCCCACGACCACCGGCCAAAGTTGGCCAGCCGCCGACATGTCCGACGACTATAGGGTCGTCCCCACGACCCTGGGACTAGATTGGCCAGCCACCGTCATGTCCGACGACTATCGGGTCGTCCCCACGACCACGGGCCAATGTTGGCCAATTGCCGACATGTCCGACGGCTATAGGGTCGTCCCTACCACCCCGGGACTAGGTTGGCCCGCCGCCGACTTCTCCGACGACTATAGGGTCGTCCTCGCGACCCCCGGACTAGGTTGGCTCGCCGCCGACTTGACCGACGAGTATAGGGTCCTCCCCACGACCACGGGCCAAAGTTGGCCAGCGGCCGACATGTCCGACGACTATAGGGTCGTCCCCACGACCCGGGACTAGACTGGCCCGCCACCGTCATGTCCGACGACTATAGGGTCGTCCCCACGACCCCGGGACTAGGTTGCCCCGCCGCCGGCTTGTCCGACGACTATAGGGTCGTCCCCACGGCCCCGGGACTAGATTGGCCCGCCACCGTCATGTCCGACGACTATCGGATCGTCCCCACGACCACGGGCCAAAGTTGGCCAGCCGCCGACATGTCCGACGACTATAGGGTCGTCCCCACGACCCTGGGACTAGATTGGCCAGCCACCGTCATGTCCGGCGACTATCGGGTCGTCCCCACGACCACGGGCCAATGTTGACCAGCCGCCGACATGTCCGACGACTATAGAGTCGTCCCCACGACACCGGGCCAAAGTTGGCCAGCCGCCGACATGTCCGACGACTATAGGGTCGACCCCACGACCCGGGACTAGAGTGGCCCGCCACCGTCATGTCCGACGACTATATGGTCGTCCCCACGACCACGGGCCAATGTTGGCCAGCCGCTGACTTGTCCGACGACTATAGGGTCGTTCCCACGACCGCGGGACTAGGTTGGCCCGCCGCCGACTTCTCCGACGACTATAGGGTCGTCCCCACGACCCCCGGACTAGGTTGGCTCGCCGCCGACTTGTCCGACGAGTATAGGGTCCTCCCCACGACCACGGGCCAAAGTTGGCCAGCGGCCGACATGTCCGACGACTATAGGGTCGTCCCCACGACCCGGGACTAGACTGGCCCGCCACCGTCATGTCCGACGACTATAGGGTCGTCCCCACGACCCCGGGACTAGGTTGCCCCGCCGCCGACTTGTCCGACGACTATAGGGTCGTCCCCATGACCCCGGGACTAGGTTGGCCAGCCGCTGACATGTCCAACGACTATCGGATCGTCCCCACGACCACGGGCCAAAGTTGGCCAGCCGCCGACATGTCCGACGACTATAGGGTCGTCCCCACGACCCCGGGCCAAAGTTGGCAAGCTGCCGACTTGTCCGACGATTATTGGGTCGTCCCCACGGCCCCGGGACTAGATTGGCCCGCCACCGTCATGTCCGACGACTATCGGATCGTCCCCACGACCACGGGCCAAAGTTGGCCAGCCGCCGACATGTCCGACGACTATAGGGTCGTCCCCACGACCCTGGGACTAGATTGGCCAGCCACCGTCATGTCCGGCGACTATCGGGTCGTCCCCACGACCACGGGCCAATGTTGACCAGCCGCCGACATGTCCGACGACTATAGAGTCGTCCCCACGACACCGGGCCAAAGTTGGCCAGCCGCCGACATGTCCGACGACTATAGGGTCGACCCCACGACACGGGACTAGAGTGGCCCGCCACCGTCATGTCCGACGACTATATGGTCGTCCCCACGACCACGGGCCAATGTTGGCCAGCCGCCGACATGTCCGACGACTATAGGGTCGTCCCCACGACCCCGGGCCAAAGTTGGCAAGCCGCCGAAATGTCCGACGACTATAGGGTCGTCCCCACGACCACGGGCCAAAGTTGGCCAGCCGCCGACATGTCCGACGACTGTAGGGTCGTCCCCACGACCCCGGGACTAGATTGGCCCGCCACCGTCATTTCCGACGACTATAGGGTCGTCCCCACGACCACGGGCCAAAGTTGGCCAGCCGCCGACTTGCCCGACGACTATAGGGTCGTCCCCATGACTCGGGACTAGACTGGCCCGCCACCGTCATGTCCGACCCACTATAGGGTCGTCCCCACGACCCCCGGACTAGGTTGGTACGATGCCGACTTGTCCGACGAGTATAGGGTCCTCCCCACGACCACGGGCCAAAGTTGGCCAGCCGCCGACATGTCCGACGACTATAGGGTCGTCCCCACGACCCGGGACTAGACTGGCCCGCCACCGACATGTCCGACGACTATAGAGTCGTCCCCACGACCCCGGGTCAATGTTGGCTCGCCGCCGACATGTCCGACGACTATAGGGTCGTCACCACGACCCCCGGGCCAAAGTTGGACAGCCACCGACATTTCCGACGACTATAGGGTCGTCCCCACGACCACGGGCCAAAGTTGGCCACCCGCCGACATGTCCGACGACTATAGGGTCGTCCCCACAACCACGGGCCAAAGTTGGCCAGTCGCCGACATATCCGACGACTATAGGGTCGTCCCCACGACCCCGGGCCAAAGTTGGCACGCCGCCGAAATGTCCGACGACTGTAGGGTCGTCCCCACGACCCCGGGCCAAAGATGTCCAGCCGCCGTCTTGTCCGACGACTATAGGGTCGTCCCCACCACCCCGGGACTAGATTGGCCCGCCACCGTCATGTCCAACGACTATAGGGTCGTCCCCACAACCACGGGCCAAAGTTGGCCAGCCGCCGACATGTCCGACGATTATTGGATCGTCCCCACGACCACGGGCCAAAGTTGGCCAGCCGCCGACATGTGCGACGACTATACGGTCGTCCCCACGACCCCGGGACTAGATTGGTCCGCCACCGTCATGTCCGACGACTATAGGGTCGTCCCCACAACCACGGGCCAAAGTTGGCCAGCCTCCGACATTTCCGACGACTATAGAGTCGTCCCCACGACACCGGGCCAAAGTTGGCCAGCCGCCGACATGTCCGACGACTATAGGGTCGTCCCCACGACCCCGGGCCAATGTTGGCCAGCCGCCGACATGTTCAACGACTATTGGGCCGTCCCCACGACCACGGGCCAAAGTTGACCAGCCGCCGACATGTCCGACGACTATAGGGTCGTCCCCACGACCCCGGGCCAATGTTGGCCAATCGCCGACATGTCCGACGACTACAGGGTCGTCCCTACGACCCCGGGACTAGATTGGCCCGCCACCGTCATGTCCAACGACTATAGGGTCGTCCCCGCGACCGCGGGCCAAAGATGTCCAGCCGCCGTCTTGTCCGACGACTATAGGGTCGTCCCCACGACCCCGGGACTAGATTGGCCCGCCACCGTCATGTCCGACGACTATAGGGTCGTCCCCACGACCCCGAGACTAGATTGGCCCGCCACCGTCATGTCCGACGACAATAGGGTCGTCCCCACGACCCCGGGTCCAGGTTGGCCAAGCGCCGACATTTCCGACGACTATAGACGCGTCCCCACGACACCGGGCCAAAGTTGGCCAGCCGCCGACATGTCCGACGACTATAGGGTCGTCCCCACGACCCCGGGCCAAAGTTGGTCAGCCGCCGACATTTCCGACGACTATAGGGTCGTCCCCACGACCCCGGGCCAATGTTGGCCAGCCGCCGACATGTTCAACGACTATTGGGCCGTCCCCACGACCACGGGCCAAAGTTGACCAGCCCCCGACATGTCCGACGACTATAGGGTCGTCCCCACGACCCCGGGCCAATGTTGGCCAATCGCCGACATGTCCGACGACTACAGGGTCGTCCCTACGACCCCGAGACTAGATAGGCCCGCCACCGTCATGTCCGACGACTATAGGGTCGTCCCCACGACCATGGGCAAAAGTTGGTCAGCCGCCGACTTGTCCGACGACTATTGGGTCGCCCCACGGCCCCGGACTAGGATGTCTCGCCGCCGACATGTCCGACGACTATAGGATCGTCCCCACGACGCCGGGACTAGGTTGGACAGCCGCCGACATGTCCGACGACTATAGGGTCGTCCCCACGACCACGGGCCAAAGTTGGTCAGCCGCCGACTTGTCCGACGACTATAGGGTCGTCCCCATGACCCGGGACTAGACTGGCCCGCCACCGTCATGTCCGACGACTATATGGTCGTCCCCACGACCACGGGCCAATGTAGGCCAGCCGCTGACTTGTCCGACGACTATAGGGTCGTCCCCACGACCCCGGGACTAGGTAGGCCCGCCGCCGACTTGTCTGACGACTATAGGGTCGTCCCCACGACCCCGGGACTAGATTGGCCCGCCACCGTTATGTCCGACGACTATAGGGTCGTCCCCACGACCACGGGCCAAAGTTGGCCAGCCGCCGACATGTCCGACGACTATAGGGTCGTCCCCACGACCCGGGACTAGACTGGCCCGCCACCGTCATGTCCGACGGCTATATGGTCGTCCCCACGACCACGGGCCAATGTTGGCCAGCCGCTGACTTGTCCGACGACTATAGGGTCGTCCCCACGACCGCGGGACTAGATTGGCCAGCCGCCGGCTTGCCCGACGATTATAGGGTCGTCCCCACGATCCCGGGACTAGATTGGCCCGCCACCGTCATTTCCGACGACTATAGGGTCGTCCCCACGACCACGGGCCAAAGTTGGCCAGCCGCCGACATGTCCGACGACTATAGGGTCGTCCCCACGACCCCGAGACTAGATTGGCCCGCCACCGTCATGTCCGACGACAATAGGGTCGTCCCCACGACCCCGGGTCCAGGTTGGCCAAGCGCCGACATTTCCGACGACTATAGACGCGTCCCCACGACCACGGGCCAAAGTTGTCCAGCCGCCGACATGTCCGACGACTATAGGGTCGTCCCCACGACCCCGGGCCAAAGTTGGCCAGCCGCCGAAATGTCCGACGACTATAGGGTCGTCCCCACGACCGCGGGACTAGATTGGCCCGCCACCGTCATGTCCAACGACTATAGGTTCGTCCCCACGACCCCGGGCCAAAGTTGGCATGCCGCCGAAATGTCCGACGACTGTAGGGTCGTACCCACGACCCCGGGACTAGGCTGACAAGCCGCCAACATGTCCGACGACTATAGGGTCTTCCCCACGACCCCGGGCCAAAGTTGGCAAGCCGCCGAAATGTCCGACGACTGTAGGGTCGTCCCCACGACCCCGGGACTAGATTGGCCCGCCACCGTCAAGTCCGACGACTATAGGGTCGTCCCCAGGACCTCGGAACTAGATTGGCCCGCCACCGTCAAGTCCGACGACCATAGGGTCGTCCCCACGACCCCGGGCCAAAGTTGGCCAGCCGCCGACATGTCCGACGACTATAGGGTCGTCCCCACGACCCCGAGACTAGATTGGCCCGCCACCGTCATGTCCGATGACAATAGGGTCGTCCCCTCGACCTCGGGTCTAGGTTGGCCAGCCGCCGACTTGTCCGACGACTATAGGGTCGTACCCACGACCCCGGGACTAGGCTGACAAGCCGCCAACATGTCCGACGACTATAGGGTCGTCCCCACGACCCCGGGCCAAAGATGTCCAGCCGCCGTCTTGTCCGACGACTATAGGGTCGTCCCCACGACCCCGGGACTAGATTGGCCCGCCACCGTCATGTCCAACGACTATAGGGTCGTCCCCACGACCACGGGCCAAAGTTGACCAGCCGCCGACATGTCCGACGACTATTGGATCGTCCCCACGACCCCGGGCCAAAGTTGGCAAGCCGCCGACATGTCCGACGACTATAGGGTCGTCCCCACGACCTCGGGACTAGGTTGGCCACCCGCCGACATGTCCGACGACTATAGGGTCGTCCCCACGACCCCGGGTCTAGGTTGGCCAGCCGCCGACATGTCCGACGAATATAGAGTCGTCCCCACGACACCGGGCCAAAGTTGGCCAGCCGCCGACATGTCGGACGACAATCGGATCGTCCCCACGACCACGCGCCAAAGTTGGCCAGCCGCCGACATGTCCGACGACTTTTGGATCGTCCCCACGACCACGGGCCAAAGTTGGCCAGCCGCCGACATGTCCGACGACTATAGGGTCGTCCCCACGACCCCGGGACTAGATTGGTCCGCCACCGTCATATCCGACGACTATAGGGTCGTCCCCACGAGCCCGGGCCAAAGTTGGCAAGACGCCGAAATGTCCGACGACTGTAGGGTTGTCCCCACGACCCCGGGACTAGATTGGCCCGCCACCGTCAAGTCCGACGACTATAGGGTCGTCCCCACGACCTCGGGACTAGGTTGGCCAGCCGCCGACATGTCCGACGACTATAATGTCGTCCCCACGACCCCGGGCCAATGTTGGCCAATCGCCGACATGTCCGACGACTATAGGGTCGTCCCTACGACCCCGGGCCAAAGCTGGCCAGCCGCCGTCATGTCCGACGACTATTGGATCGTCCCCACGACCACGGGCCAAAGTTGGCCAGCCGCCGACATGTCCGAAGACTATAGGGTCGTCCCCACGACCCCGGGACTAGATTGGCCAGCCACCGACATGTCCGACGACTATAGAGTCGTCCCCACGACACCGGGTCAAATTTGGCCAGCCGCTGACATTTCCAACGACTATTGGGTCGTCCCCACGACCACGGGCCAATGTTGGCTAGCCGCCGACATGTCCGACGACTATAGGGTCGTCCCCACGACCCCGAGACTAGATTGGCCCGCCACCGTCATGTCCGACGACAATAGGGTCGTCCCCACGACCCCGGGTCCAGGTTGGCCAGGCTCCGACATTTCCGACGACTATAGGGTCGTCCCCACGACCACGGGCCAAAGTTGGCCAGCCGCCGACATGTCCGACGACTATAGGGTCGTCCCCACGACCCCGGGCCAAAGTTGGCCAGCCGCCACATGTCCGACGACTATAGGGTCGTCCCCACGACCCGGGACTAGACTGGCCCGCCACAGTCATGTCCGACGACTATAGGGTCGTCCCCACGACCCGGGACTAGACTGGCCCGCCACAGTCATGTCCGACGACTATAGGGTCGTCCCCACGACCTCGGGACTAGGTTGGCCAGCCGCCGACATGTCCGACCACTATTGGGTCTTCCCCACGACAACGGGCCAAAGATGTCCAGCCGCCGTCTTGTCCGACGCCTATAGGGTCGTCCCCACGACCCCGGGACTAGATTAGCCCGCCACCGTCATGTCACACGACTATAGGGTCGTCCCCACGACCCCGGGACTAGATTGGTCCGCCACCGTCTTGTCCGACGACTATAGGGTCGTCCCCACGACCCCGGGCCAAAGTTGGCCAGCCGCCGACATGTCCGACGACTATTGGGTCGTCCCCACGACACCGGGCCAAAGTTGGCCAGCCGCTGACATGTCCAACGACTATAGGGTCGTCCCCACGACCACGGGCCAATGTTGGCTAGCCGCCGACATGTCCGTCGACTATTGGATCGTCCCCACGACCCCGGGCCAAAGTTGGCAAGCCGCCGACATGTCCGACGACTATAGGGTCGTCCCCACGACCTCGGGACTAGGTTGGCCACCCGCCGACATGTCCGACGACTATTGGATCGTCCCCACGACCACGGGCCAAAGTTGGCCAGCCGCCGACATGTCCGACGACTATAGGGTCGTCCCCACGACGCCGGGACTAGATTGGCCCGCCACCGTCAAGTCCGACGACCTCGGGACTAGGTTGGCCAGCCGCCGACATGTCCGACGACTATAGGGTCGTCCCCACGACCTCGGGCCAATTTTGGCCAGCCGCCGACATGTCCGACGACTATAGGGTCGTCCCCACGACCCCGGGACTAGATTGGCCCGCCACCGTCATGTCCAACGACTATAGGGTCGTCCCCACAACCACGGGCCAAAGTTGGCCAGTCGCCGACATATCCGACGACTATAGGGTCGTCCCCACGACCCCGGGCCAAAGTTGGCACGCCGCCGAAATGTCCGACGACTGTAGGGTCGTCCCCACGACCCCGGGCCAAAGATGACCAGCCGCCGTCTTGTCCGACGACTATAGGGTCTTACCCACGACCCCGGGACTAGATTGGCCCGCCACCGTCATGTCCAACGACTATAGGGTCGTCCCCACAACCACGGGCCAAAGTTGGCCAGTCGCCGACATATCCGACGACTATAGGGTCGTCCCCACGACCCCGGGCCAAAGTTGGCACGCCGCCGAAATGTCCGACGACTGTAGGGTCGTCCCCACGACCCCGGGCCAAAGATGTCCAGCCGCCGTCTTGTCCGACGACTATAGGGTCGTCCCCACCACCCCGGGACTAGATTGGCCCGCCACCGTCATGTCCAACGACTATAGGGTCGTCCCCAAAACCACGGGCCAAAGTTGGCCAGCCGCCGACATGTCCGACGATTATTGGATCGTCCCCACGACCACGGGCCAAAGTTGGCCAGCCGCCGACATGTGCGACGACTATACGGTCGTCCCCACGACCCCGGGACTAGATTGGTCCGCCACCGTCATGTCCGACGACTATAGGGTCGTCCCCACGACCCCGGGACTAGGCTGACAACCCGCCAACATGTCCGACGACTATAGGGTCGTCCCCACGACCCCGGGCCAAAGATGTCCAGCCGCCGTCTTGTCCGACGACTATAGGGTCTTACCCACGACCCCGGGACTAGATTGGCCCGCCACCGTCATGTCCAACGACTATAGGGTCGTCCCCACAACCACGGGCCAAAGTTGGCCAGCCGCCGACATTTCCGACGACTATAGAGTCGTCCCCACGACACCGGGCCAAAGTTGGCCAGCCGCCGACATGTCCGACGACTATAGGGTCGTCCCCACGACCCCGGGACAAGGTTGGCCCGCCGCCGACTTGTCCGACGACTATAGGGTCGTACCCACGACCCCGGGACTAGGCTGACAAGCCGCCAACATGTCCGACGACTATAGGGTCGTCCCCACGACCCCGGGCCAAAGTTGGCAAGCCGCCGAAATGTCCGACGACTGTAGGGTGGTACCCACGACCCCGGGCCAAAGTTGGCAAGCTGCCGACTTGTCCGACGATTATAGGGTCGTCCCCACGACCCCGGGACTAGATTGGCCCGCCACCGTCATGTCCGACGACTATCGGATCGTCCCCACGACCACGGGCCAATGTTGACCAGCCGCCGACATGTCCGACGACTATAGTGTCGTCCCCACGACCCCGGGACTAGATTGGCCCGCCACCGTCCTGCCCGACGACTATAGGGTCGTCTTTACGACCACGGGCCAAAGTTGGCCAGCCGCCGACATGTCCGACGACTATAGAGTCGTCCCCACGACACCGGGCCAGAGTTGGCCAGCCCCTGACATGTCCAACGACTATCGGATCGTCCCCACGACCACGGGCCAAAGTTGGCCAGCCGCCGACATGTCCGACGACTATAGGGTCGTCCCCACGACCCGGGACTAGAGTGGCCCGCCACCGTCATGTCCGACGACTATATGGTCGTCCCCACGACCACGGGCCAATGTTGGCCAGCCGCTGACTTGTCCGACGACAATAGGGTCGTCCCCATGACCGCGGGACTAGATTGGCTCGCCGCCGACTTGTCCGACGACTGTAGGGTCGTCCCCACGACCCCGGGACTAGATTGGCCCGCCACCGTCATGTCCGACGACAATAGGGTCGTACCCACGACCCCGGGTCTAGGTTGGCCAGCCGCCGACATGTCTGACGACTATAGAGTCGTCCCCACGACACCGGGCCAAAGTTGGACAGCCGCCGACATGTCCGACGACTATAGGGTCGTCCCCACGACCCGGGACTAGAGTGGCCCGCCACCGTCATGTCCGACGACTATATGGTCGTCCCCACGACCACGGGCCAATGTTGGCCAGCCGCTGACTTGTCCGACGACAATAGGGTCGTCCCCATGACCGCGGGACTAGATTGGCTCGCCGCCGACTTGTCCGACGACTATAGAGTCGTCCCCACGACACCGGGCCAAAGTTGGCCAGCCGCCGACATGTCCGACGACTATAGGGTCGTCCCCACGACCCCGGGCCAATGTTGGCCAGCCGCCGACATGTTCAACGACTATTGGGCCGTCCCCACGACCACGGGCCAAAGTTGACCAGCCGCCGACATGTCCGACGACTATAGGGTCGTCCCCACGACCCCGGGCCAATGTTGGCCAATCGCCGACATGTCCGACGACTACAGGGTCGTCCCTACGACCCCGGGACTAGATTGGCCCGCCACCGTCATGTCCAACGACTATAGGGTCGTCCCCGCGACCGCGGGCCAAAGATGTCCAGCCGCCGTCTTGTCCGACGACTATAGGGTCGTCCCCACGACCCCGGGACTAGATTGGCCCGCCACCGTCATGTCCGACGACTATAGGGTCGTCCCCACGACCCCGAGACTAGATTGGCCCGCCACCGTCATGTCCGACGACAATAGGGTCGTCCCCACGACCCCGGGTCCAGGTTGGCCAAGCGCCGACATTTCCGACGACTATAGACGCGTCCCCACGACACCGGGCCAAAGTTGGCCAGCCGCCGACATGTCCGACGACTATAGGGTCGTCCCCACGACCCCGGGCCAAAGTTGGTCAGCCGCCGACATTTCCGACGACTATAGGGTCGTCCCCACGACCCCGGGCCAATGTTGGCCAGCCGCCGACATGTTCAACGACTATTGGGCCGTCCCCACGACCACGGGCCAAAGTTGACCAGCCCCCGACATGTCCGACGACTATAGGGTCGTCCCCACGACCCCGGGCCAATGTTGGCCAATCGCCGACATGTCCGACGACTACAGGGTCGTCCCTACGACCCCGAGACTAGATAGGCCCGCCACCGTCATGTCCGACGACTATAGGGTCGTCCCCACGACCATGGGCAAAAGTTGGTCAGCCGCCGACTTGTCCGACGACTATTGGGTCGCCCCACGGCCCCGGACTAGGATGTCTCGCCGCCGACATGTCCGACGACTATAGGATCGTCCCCACGACGCCGGGACTAGGTTGGACAGCCGCCGACATGTCCGACGACTATAGGGTCGTCCCCACGACCACGGGCCAAAGTTGGTCAGCCGCCGACTTGTCCGACGACTATAGGGTCGTCCCCATGACCCGGGACTAGACTGGCCCGCCACCGTCATGTCCGACGACTATATGGTCGTCCCCACGACCACGGGCCAATGTAGGCCAGCCGCTGACTTGTCCGACGACTATAGGGTCGTCCCCACGACCCCGGGACTAGGTAGGCCCGCCGCCGACTTGTCTGACGACTATAGGGTCGTCCCCACGACCCCGGGACTAGATTGGCCCGCCACCGTTATGTCCGACGACTATAGGGTCGTCCCCACGACCACGGGCCAAAGTTGGCCAGTCGCCGACATGTCCGACGACTATAGGGTCGTCCCCACGACCCGGGACTAGACTGGCCCGCCACCGTCATGTCCGACGGCTATATGGTCGTCCCCACGACCACGGGCCAATGTTGGCCAGCCGCTGACTTGTCCGACGACTATAGGGTCGTCCCCACGACCGCGGGACTAGATTGGCCAGCCGCCGGCTTGCCCGACGATTATAGGGTCGTCCCCACGATCCCGGGACTAGATTGGCCCGCCACCGTCATTTCCGACGACTATAGGGTCGTCCCCACGACCACGGGCCAAAGTTGGCCAGCCGCCGACATGTCCGACGACTATAGGGTCGTCCCCACGACCCCGAGACTAGATTGGCCCGCCACCGTCATGTCCGACGACAATAGGGTCGTCCCCACGACCCCGGGTCCAGGTTGGCCAAGCGCCGACATTTCCGACGACTATAGACGCGTCCCCACGACCACGGGCCAAAGTTGTCCAGCCGCCGACATGTCCGACGACTTTAGGGTCGTCCCCACGACCCCGGGCCAAAGTTGGCCAGCCGCCGAAATGTCCGACGACTATAGGGTCGTCCCCACGACCGCGGGACTAGATTGGCCCGCCACCGTCATGTCCAACGACTATAGGTTCGTCCCCACGACCCCGGGCCAAAGTTGGCATGCCGCCGAAATGTCCGACGACTGTAGGGTCGTACCCACGACCCCGGGACTAGGCTGACAAGCCGCCAACATGTCCGACGACTATAGGGTCTTCCCCACGACCCCGGGCCAAAGTTGGCAAGCCGCCGAAATGTCCGACGACTGTAGGGTCGTCCCCACGACCCCGGGACTAGATTGGCCCGCCACCGTCAAGTCCGACGACTATAGGGTCGTCCCCAGGACCTCGGAACTAGATTGGCCCGCCACCGTCAAGTCCGACGACCATAGGGTCGTCCCCACGACCCCGGGCCAAAGTTGGCCAGCCGCCACATGTCCGACGACTATAGGGTCGTCCCCACGACCCGGGACTAGACTGGCCCGCCACAGTCATGTCCGACGACTATAGGGTCGTCCCCACGACCCGGGACTAGACTGGCCCGCCACAGTCATGTCCGACGACTATAGGGTCGTCCCCACGACCTCGGGACTAGGTTGGCCAGCCGCCGACATGTCCGACCACTATTGGGTCTTCCCCACGACAACGGGCCAAAGATGTCCAGCCGCCGTCTTGTCCGACGCCTATAGGGTCGTCCCCACGACCCCGGGACTAGATTAGCCCGCCACCGTCATGTCACACGACTATAGGGTCGTCCCCACGACCCCGGGACTAGATTGGTCCGCCACCGTCTTGTCCGACGACTATAGGGTCGTCCCCACGACCCCGGGCCAAAGTTGGCCAGCCGCCGACATTTCCGACGACTATAGAGTCGTCCCCACGATACCGGGCCAAAGTTGGCCAGCCGCCGAAATGTCCGACGACTGTAGGGCCGTCCCCACGACCCCCGGACTAGATTGGCCCGCCACCGACAAGTCCGACGACTATAGGGTCGTCCCCACGACCCCGGGACTAGATTGGCCCGCCACCGTCATGTCCAACGACTATCGGATCGTCCCCACGACCACGGGACAAAGTTGGCCAGCCGCCGACATGTCCGACGACTATTGGGTCGTCCCCACGACACCGGGCCAAAGTTGGCCAGCCGCTGACATGTCCAACGACTATAGGGTCGTCCCCACGACCTCGGGACTAGGTTGGCCACCCGCCGACATGTCCGACGACTATTGGATCGTCCCCACGACCACGGGCCAAAGTTGGCCAGCCGCCGACATGTCCGACGACTATAGGGTCGTCCCCACGACGCCGGGACTAGATTGGCCCGCCACCGTCAAGTCCGACGACCTCGGGACTAGGTTGGCCAGCCGCCGACATGTCCGACGACTATAGGGTCGTCCCCACGACCTCGGGCCAATTTTGGCCAGCCGCCGACATGTCCGACGACTATAGGGTCGTCCCCACGACCCCGGGACTAGATTGGCCCGCCACCGTCATGTCCAACGACTATAGGGTCGTCCCCACAACCACGGGCCAAAGTTGGCCAGTCGCCGACATATCCGACGACTATAGGGTCGTCCCCACGACCCCGGGCCAAAGTTGGCACGCCGCCGAAATGTCCGACGACTGTAGGGTCGTCCCCACGACCCCGGGCCAAAGATGACCAGCCGCCGTCTTGTCCGACGACTATAGGGTCTTACCCACGACCCCGGGACTAGATTGGCCCGCCACCGTCATGTCCAACGACTATAGGGTCGTCCCCACAACCACGGGCCAAAGTTGGCCAGTCGCCGACATATCCGACGACTATAGGGTCGTCCCCACGACCCCGGGCCAAAGTTGGCACGCCGCCGAAATGTCCGACGACTGTAGGGTCGTCCCCACGACCCCGGGCCAAAGATGTCCAGCCGCCGTCTTGTCCGACGACTATAGGGTCGTCCCCACCACCCCGGGACTAGATTGGCCCGCCACCGTCATGTCCAACGACTATAGGGTCGTCCCCAAAACCACGGGCCAAAGTTGGCCAGCCGCCGACATGTCCGACGATTATTGGATCGTCCCCACGACCACGGGCCAAAGTTGGCCAGCCGCCGACATGTGCGACGACTATACGGTCGTCCCCACGACCCCGGGACTAGATTGGTCCGCCACCGTCATGTCCGACGACTATAGGGTCGTCCCCACGACCCCGGGACTAGGCTGACAACCCGCCAACATGTCCGACGACTATAGGGTCGTCCCCACGACCCCGGGCCAAAGATGTCCAGCCGCCGTCTTGTCCGACGACTATAGGGTCTTACCCACGACCCCGGGACTAGATTGGCCCGCCACCGTCATGTCCAACGACTATAGGGTCGTCCCCACAACCACGGCCCAAAGTTGGCCAGCCGCCGACATTTCCGACGACTATAGAGTCGTCCCCACGACACCGGGCCAAAGTTGGCCAGCCGCCGACATGTCCGACGACTATAGGGTCGTCCCCACGACCCCGGGACAAGGTTGGCCCGCCGCCGACTTGTCCGACGACTATAGGGTCGTACCCACGACCCCGGGACTAGGCTGACAAGCCGCCAACATGTCCGACGACTATAGGGTCGTCCCCACGACCCCGGGCCAAAGTTGGCAAGCCGCCGAAATGTCCGACGACTGTAGGGTGGTACCCACGACCCCGGGCCAAAGTTGGCAAGCTGCCGACTTGTCCGACGATTATAGGGTCGTCCCCACGACCCCGGGACTAGATTGGCCCGCCACCGTCATGTCCGACGACTATCGGATCGTCCCCACGACCACGGGCCAAAGTTGGCCAGCCGCCGACATGTCCGACGACTATCGGGTCGTCCCCACGACCACGGGCCAATGTTGACCAGCCGCCGACATGTCCGACGACTATAGTGTCGTCCCCACGACCCCGGGACTAGATTGGCCCGCCACCGTCCTGCCCGACGACTATAGGGTCGTCTTTACGACCACGGGCCAAAGTTGGCCAGCCGCCGACATGTCCGACGACTATAGAGTCGTCCCCACGACACCGGGCCAGAGTTGGCCAGCCCCTGACATGTCCAACGACTATCGGATCGTCCCCACGACCACGGGCCAAAGTTGGCCAGCCGCCGACATGTCCGACGACTATAGGGTCGTCCCCACGACCCGGGACTAGAGTGGCCCGCCACCGTCATGTCCGACGACTATATGGTCGTCCCCACGACCACGGGCCAATGTTGGCCAGCCGCTGACTTGTCCGACGACAATAGGGTCGTCCCCATGACCGCGGGACTAGATTGGCTCGCCGCCGACTTGTCCGACGACTGTAGGGTCGTCCCCACGACCCCGGGACTAGATTGGCCCGCCACCGTCATGTCCGACGACAATAGGGTCGTACCCACGACCCCGGGTCTAGGTTGGCCAGCCGCCGACATGTCTGACGACTATAGAGTCGTCCCCACGACACCGGGCCAAAGTTGGACAGCCGCCGACATGTCCGACGACTATAGGGTCGTCCCCACGACCCGGGACTAGAGTGGCCCGCCACCGTCATATCCGACGACTATATGGTCGTCCCCACGACCACGGGCCAATGTTGGCCTGCCGCTGACTTGTCCGACGACTATAGGGTCGTCCCCACGACCGCGGGACTAGATTGGCGCGCCGCCGACTTGTCCGACGACTATAGGGTCGTCCCCACGACCCCGGGACTAGAGTGGCCCGCCACCGTTATGTCCGACGACTATAGGGTCGTCCCCACGACCACGGGCCAAAGTTGGCCTGCCGCCGACATGTCCGACGATTATTGGATCGTCCCCACGACCACGGGCCAAAGTTGGCCAGCCGCCGACATGTGCGACGACTATACGGTCGTCCCCACGACCCCGGGACTAGATTGGTCCGCCACCGTCATGTCCGACGACTATAGGGTCGTCCCCACGACCCCGGGACTAGGCTGACAACCCGCCAACATGTCCGACGACTATAGGGTCGTCCCCACGACCCCGGGCCAAAGATGTCCAGCCGCCGTCTTGTCCGACGACTATAGGGTCTTACCCACGACCCCGGGACTAGATTGGCCCGCCACCGTCATGTCCAACGACTATAGGGTCGTCCCCACAACCACGGGCCAAAGTTGGCCAGCCGCCGACATTTCCGACGACTATAGAGTCGTCCCCACGACACCGGGCCAAAGTTGGCCAGCCGCCGACATGTCCGACGACTATAGGGTCGTCCCCACGACCCCGGGACTAGATTGGTCCGCCACCGTCATGTCCGACGACTATAGGGTCGTCCCCACGACCACGGGCCAAAGTTGGCCAGCCGCCGACATGTCCGACGACTATAGGGTCGTCCCCACGACCCCGAGACTAGATTGGCCCGCCACCGTCATGTCCGACGACAATAGGGTCGTCCCCACGACCCCGGGTCCAGGTTGGCCAGGCTCCGACATTTCCGACGACTATAGGGTCGTCCCCACGACCACGGGCCAAAGTTGGCCAGCCGCCGACATGTCCGACGACTATAGGGTCGTCCCCACGACCCCGGGCCAAAGTTGGCCAGCCGCCACATGTCCGACGACTATAGGGTCGTCCCCACGACCCGGGACTAGACTGGCCCGCCACAGTCATGTCCGACGACTATAGGGTCGTCCCCACGAACCCCGGACTAGGTTGGCCGGCCGCCGACTTGTCCGACGACTATAGGGTCGTCCCCACGACCCCCCGACTAGGTGGGCTCGCCGCCAACTTGTCCGACGACTATAGGGTCATCCCCACGGCCCCGGGACTAGGTTGGCCCGCCGCCGACTTGTCCGACGACTATAGGGTCGTCCCCACGACCCCGGGACTAGGTTGGCTCGCCACCGTCATGTCTGACGACTATAGGGTCGTCTCCACGACCCCGGGCCAAAGTTGGCCAGCCGCCGACATGTCCGACGACTATAGGGTCATCCCCACGACCCGGGACTAGAGTGGCCCGCCACCGTCATGTCCGACGACTATATGGTCGTCCCCACGACCACGGGATAATGTTGGCCAGCCGCTGACTTGTCCGACAACTATAGGGTCGTCCCCACGACCGCGGGACTAGATTGGCTCGCCGCCGACTTGTCCGACGACTATAGGGTCGTCCCCACGACCCCGGGACTAGATTGGCCCGCCACCGTCATTTCCGACGACTATAGGGTCGTCCCCACGACCCCCGGACTAGGTTGGCCGGCCGCCGACTTGTCCGACGACTATAGGGTCGTCCCCACGACCCCGGGACTAGGTTGGCTCGCCACCGTCATGTCTGACGACTATAGGGTCGTCCCCCTGACCACGGGCCAAAGTTGGCCAGCCGCCGAAATGTCCGACGACTATAGGGTCGTCCCCACGACCCCGGGACTAGATTGGCCCGCCACCGTCATGTCCGACGACTATTGGATCGTCCCCACGACCACGGGCCAAAGTTGGCCAGCCGCCGACATGTTCGACTATAGGGTCGTCCCCACGACCCCGGGACTAGATTGGTCCGCCACCGTCAAGTCCGACGACTATAGGGTCGTCCCCACGACCTCGGGACTAGGTTGGCCAGCCGCCGACATGTCCGACCACTATTGGGTCTTCCCCACGACAACGGGCCAAAGATGTCCAGCCGCCGTCTTGTCCGACGCCTATAGGGTCGTCCCCACGACCCCGGGACTAGATTAGCCCGCCACCGTCATGTCACACGACTATAGGGTCGTCCCCACGACCCCGGGACTAGATTGGTCCGCCACCGTCTTGTCCGACGACTATAGGGTCGTCCCCACGACCCCGGGCCAAAGTTGGCCAGCCGCCGACATTTCCGACGACTATAGAGTCGTCCCCACGACACCGGGCCAAAGTTGGCCAGCCGCCGAAATGTCCGACGACTGTAGGGCCGTCCCCACGACCCCCGGACTAGATTGGCCCGCCACCGACAAGTCCGACGACTATAGGGTCGTCCCCACGACCCCGGGACTAGATTGGCCCGCCACCGTCATGTCCAACGACTATCGGATCGTCCCCACGACCACGGGACAAAGTTGGCCAGCCGCCGACATGTCCGACGACTATTGGGTCATCCCCACGACACCGGGCCAAAGTTGGCCAGCCGCTGACATGTCCAACGACTATAGGGTCGTCCCCACGACCACGGGCCAATGTTGGCTAGCCGCCGACATGTCCGTCGACTATTGGATCGTCCCCACGATCCCGGGCCAAAGTTGGCAAGCCGCCGACATGTCCGACGACTATAGGGTCGTCCCCACGACCTCGGGACTAGGTTGGCCACCCGCCGACATGTCCGACGACTATTGGATCGTCCCCACGACCACGGGCCAAAGTTGGCCAGCCGCCGACATGTCCGACGACTATAGGGTCGTCCCCACGACGCCGGGACTAGATTGGCCCCTCACCGTCAAGTCCGACGACCTCGGGACTAGGTTGGCCAGCCGCCGACATGTCCGACGACTATAGGGTCGTCCCCACGACCTCGGGCCAATTTTGGCCAGCCGCCGACATGTCCGACGACTATAGGGTCGTCCCCACGACCCCGGGACTAGATTGGCCCGCCACCGTCATGTCCAACGACTATAGGGTCGTCCCCACAACCACGGGCCAAAGTTGGCCAGTCGCCGACATATCCGACGACTATAGGGTCGTCCCCACGACCCCGGGCCAAAGTTGGCACGCCGCCGAAATGTCCGACGACTGTAGGGTCGTCCCCACGACCCCGGGCCAAAGATGACCAGCCGCCGTCTTGTCCGACGACTATAGGGTCTTACCCACGACCCCGGGACTAGATTGGCCCGCCACCGTCATGTCCAACGACTATAGGGTCGTCCCCACAACCACGGGCCAAAGTTGGCCAGTCGCCGACATATCCGACGACTATAGGGTCGTCCCCACGACCCCGGGCCAAAGTTGGCACGCCGCCGAAATGTCCGACGACTGTAGGGTCGTCCCCACGACCCCGGGCCAAAGATGTCCAGCCGCCGTCTTGTCCGACGACTATAGGGTCGTCCCCACCACCCCGGGACTAGATTGGCCCGCCACCGTCATGTCCAACGACTATAGGGTCGTCCCCAAAACCACGGGCCAAAGTTGGCCAGCCGCCGACATGTCCGACGATTATTGGATCGTCCCCACGACCACGGGCCAAACTTGGCCAGCCGCCGACATGTGCGACGACTATACGGTCGTCCCCACGACCCCGGGACTAGATTGGTCCGCCACCGTCATGTCCGACGACTATAGGGTCGTCCCCACGACCCCGGGACTAGGCTGACAACCCGCCAACATGTCCGACGACTATAGGGTCGTCCCCACGACCCCGGGCCAAAGATGTCCAGCCGCCGTCTTGTCCGACGACTATAGGGTCTTACCCACGACCCCGGGACTAGATTGGCCCGCCACCGTCATGTCCAACGACTATAGGGTCGTCCCCACAACCACGGGCCAAAGTTGGCCAGCCGCCGACATTTCCGACGACTATAGAGTCGTCCCCACGACACCGGGCCAAAGTTGGCCAGCCGCCGACATGTCCGACGACTATAGGGTCGTCCCCACGACCCCGGGACAAGGTTGGCCCGCCGCCGACTTGTCCGACGACTATAGGGTCGTACCCACGACCCCGGGACTAGGCTGACAAGCCGCCAACATGTCCGACGACTATAGGGTCGTCCCCACGACCCCGGGCCAAAGTTGGCAAGCCGCCGAAATGTCCGACGACTGTAGGGTGGTACCCACGACCCCGGGCCAAAGTTGGCAAGCTGCCGACTTGTCCGACGATTATAGGGTCGTCCCCACGACCCCGGGACTAGATTGGCCCGCCACCGTCATGTCCGACGACTATCGGATCGTCCCCACGACCACGGGCCAAAGTTGGCCAGCCGCCGACATGTCCGACGACTATAGGGTCGTCCCCACGACCCTGGGACTAGATTGGCCCGCCACCGTCATGTCCGACGACTATCGGGTCGTCCCCACGACCACGGGCCAATGTTGACCAGCCGCCGACATGTCCGACGACTATAGTGTCGTCCCCACGACCCCGGGACAAGATTGGCCCGCCACCGTCCTGCCCGACGACTATAGGGTCGTCTTTACGACCACGGGCCAAAGTTGGCCAGCCGCCGACATGTCCGACGACTATAGAGTCGTCCCCACGACACCGGGCCAGAGTTGGCCAGCCCCTGACATGTCCAACGACTATCGGATCGTCCCCAGGACCACGGGCCAAAGTTGGCCAGCCGCCGACATGTCCGACGACTATAGGGTCGTCCCCACGACCCGGGACTAGAGTGGCCCGCCACCGTCATGTCCGACGACTATATGGTCGTCCCCACGACCACGGGCCAATGTTGGCCAGCCGCTGACTTGTCCGACGACAATAGGGTCGTCCCCATGACCGCGGGACTAGATTGGCTCGCCGCCGACTTGTCCGACGACTGTAGGGTCGTCCCCACGACCCCGGGACTAGATTGGCCCGCCACCGTCATGTCCGACGACAATAGGGTCGTACCCACGACCCCGGGTCTAGGTTGGCCAGCCGCCGACATGTCTGACGACTATAGAGTCGTCCCCACGACACCGGGCCAAAGTTGGACAGCCGCCGACATGTCCGACGACTATAGGGTCGTCCCCACGACCCGGGACTAGAGTGGCCCGCCACCGTCATGTCCGACGACTATATGGTCGTCCCCACGACCACGGGCCAATGTTGGCCTGCCGCTGACTTGTCCGACGACTATAGGGTCGTCCCCACGACCGCGGGACTAGATTGGCGCGCCGCCGACTTGTCCGACGACTATAGGGTCGTCCCCACGACCCCGGGACTAGAGTGGCCCGCCACCGTTATGTCCGACGACTATAGGGTCGTCCCCACGACCACGGGCCAAAGTTGGCCTGCCGCCGACATGTCCGACGATTATTGGATCGTCCCCACGACCACGGGCCAAAGTTGGCCAGCCGCCGACATGTGCGACGACTATACGGTCGTCCCCACGACCCCGGGACTAGATTGGTCCGCCACCGTCATGTCCGACGACTATAGGGTCGTCCCCACGACCCCGGGACTAGGCTGACAACCCGCCAACATGTCCGACGACTATAGGGTCGTCCCCACGACCCCGGGCCAAAGATGTCCAGCCGCCGTCTTGTCCGACGACTATAGGGTCTTACCCACGACCCCGGGACTAGATTGGCCCGCCACCGTCATGTCCAACGACTATAGGGTCGTCCCCACAACCACGGGCCAAAGTTGGCCAGCCGCCGACATTTCCGACGACTATAGAGTCGTCCCCACGACACCGGGCCAAAGTTGGCCAGCCGCCGACATGTCCGACGACTATAGGGTCGTCCCCACGACCCCGGGACTAGATTGGTCCGCCACCGTCATGTCCGACGACTATAGGGTCGTCCCCACGACCACGGGCCAAAGTTGGCCAGCCGCCGACATGTCCGACGACTATAGGGTCGTCCCCACGACCCCGAGACTAGATTGGCCCGCCACCGTCATGTCCGACGACAATAGGGTCGTCCCCACGACCCCGGGTCCAGGTTGGCCAGGCTCCGACATTTCCGACGACTATAGGGTCGTCCCCACGACCACGGGCCAAAGTTGGCCAGCCGCCGACATGTCCGACGACTATAGGGTCGTCCCCACGACCCCGGGCCAAAGTTGGCCAGCCGCCACATGTCCGACGACTATAGGGTCGTCCCCACGACCCGGGACTAGACTGGCCCGCCACAGTCATGTCCGACGACTATAGGGTCGTCCCCACGAACCCCGGACTAGGTTGGCCGGCCGCCGACTTGTCCGACGACTATAGGGTCGTCCCCACGACCCCCCGACTAGGTGGGCTCGCCGCCAACTTGTCCGACGACTATAGGGTCATCCCCACGACCCCGGGACTAGGTTGGCCCGCCGCCGACTTGTCCGACGACTATAGGGTCGTCCCCACGACCCCGGGACTAGGTTGGCTCGCCACCGTCATGTCTGACGACTATAGGGTCGTCTCCACGACCCCGGGCCAAAGTTGGCCAGCCGCCGACATGTCCGACGACTATAGGGTCATCCCCACGACCCGGGACTAGAGTGGCCCGCCACCGTCATGTCCGACGACTATATGGTCGTCCCCACGACCACGGGCCAATGTTGGCCAGCCGCTGACTTGTCCGACAACTATAGGGTCGTCCCCACGACCGCGGGACTAGATTGGCTCGCCGCCGACTTGTCCGACGACTATAGGGTCGTCCCCACGACCCCGGGACTAGATTGGCCCGCCACCGTCATTTCCGACGACTATAGGGTCGTCCCCACGACCCCCGGACTAGGTTGGCCGGCCGCCGACTTGTCCGACGACTATAGGGTCGTCCCCACGACCCCCCGACTAGGTGGGCTCGCCGTCGACTTGTCCGACGACTATAGGGTCGTCCCCACGACCCCGGGACTAGGTTGGCTCGCCACCGTCATGTCTGACGACTATAGGGTCGTCCCCCTGACCACGGGCCAAAGTTGGCCAGCCGCCGAAATGTCCGACGACTATAGGGTCGTCCCCACGACCCCGGGACTAGATTGGCCCGCCACCGTCATGTCCGACGACTATTGGATCGTCCCCACGACCACGGGCCAAAGTTGGCCAGCCGCCGACATGTTCGACTATAGGGTCGTCCCCACGACCCCGGGACTAGATTGGTCCGCCACCGTCAAGTCCGACGACTATAGGGTCGTCCCCACGACCTCGGGACTAGGTTGGCCAGCCGCCGACATGTCCGACCACTATTGGGTCTTCCCCACGACAACGGGCCAAAGATGTCCAGCCGCCGTCTTGTCCGACGCCTATAGGGTCGTCCCCACGACCCCGGGACTAGATTAGCCCGCCACCGTCATGTCACACGACTATAGGGTCGTCCCCACGACCCCGGGACTAGATTGGTCCGCCACCGTCTTGTCCGACGACTATAGGGTCGTCCCCACGACCCCGGGCCAAAGTTGGCCAGCCGCCGACATTTCCGACGACTATAGAGTCGTCCCCACGACACCGGGCCAAAGTTGGCCAGCCGCCGAAATGTCCGACGACTGTAGGGCCGTCCCCACGACCCCCGGACTAGATTGGCCCGCCACCGACAAGTCCGACGACTATAGGGTCGTCCCCACGACCCCGGGACTAGATTGGCCCGCCACCGTCATGTCCAACGACAATCGGATCGTCCCCACGACCACGGGACAAAGTTGGCCAGCCGCCGACATGTCCGACGACTATTGGGTCGTCCCCACGACACCGGGCCAAAGTTGGCCAGCCGCTGACATGTCCAACGACTATAGGGTCGTCCCCACGACCACGGGCCAATGTTGGCTAGCCGCCGACATGTCCGTCGACTATTGGATCGTCCCCACGACCCCGGGCCAAAGTTGGCAAGCCGCCGACATGTCCGACGACTATAGGGTCGTCCCCACGACCTCGGGACTAGGTTGGCCACCCGCCGACATGTCCGACGACTATTGGATCGTCCCCACGACCACGGGCCAAAGTTGGCCAGCCGCCGACATGTCCGACGACTATAGGGTCGTCCCCACGACGCCGGGACTAGATTGGCCCCTCACCGTCAAGTCCGACGACCTCGGGACTAGGCTGGCCAGCCGCCGACATGTCCGACGACTATAGGGTCGTCCCCACGACCTCGGGCCAATTTTGGCCAGCCGCCGACATGTCCGACGACTATAGGGTCGTCCCCACGACCCCGGGACTAGATTGGCCCGCCACCGTCATGTCCAACGACTATAGGGTCGTCCCCACAACCACGGGCCAAAGTTGGCCAGTCGCCGACATATCCGACGACTATAGGGTCGTCCCCACGACCCCGGGCCAAAGTTGGCACGCCGCCGAAATGTCCGACGACTGTAGGGTCGTCCCCACGACCCCGGGCCAAAGATGACCAGCCGCCGTCTTGTCCGACGACTATAGGGTCTTACCCACGACCCCGGGACTAGATTGGCCCGCCACCGTCATGTCCAACGACTATAGGGTCGTCCCCACAACCACGGGCCAAAGTTGGCCAGTCGCCGACATATCCGACGACTATAGGGTCGTCCCCACGACCCCGGGCCAAAGTTGGCACGCCGCCGAAATGTCCGACGACTGTAGGGTCGTCCCCACGACCCCGGGCCAAAGATGTCCAGCCGCCGTCTTGTCCGACGACTATAGGGTCGTCCCCACCACCCCGGGACTAGATTGGCCCGCCACCGTCATGTCCAACGACTATAGGGTCGTCCCCAAAACCACGGGCCAAAGTTGGCCAGCCGCCGACACGTCCGACGATTATTGGATCGTCCCCACGACCACGGGCCAAAGTTGGCCAGCCGCCGGCATGTGCGACGACTATACGGTCGTCCCCACGACCCCGGGACTAGATTGGTCCGCCACCGTCATGTCCGACGACTATAGGGTCGTCCCCACGACCCCGGGACTAGGCTGACAACCCGCCAACATGTCCGACGACTATAGGGTCGTCCCCACGACCCCGGGCCAAAGATGTCCAGCCGCCGTCTTGTCCGACGACTATAGGGTCTTACCCACGACCCCGGGACTAGATTGGCCCGCCACCGTCATGTCCAACGACTATAGGGTCGTCCCCACAACCACGGGCCAAAGTTGGCCAGCCGCCGACATTTCCGACGACTATAGAGTCGTCCCCACGACACCGGGCCAAAGTTGGCCAGCCGCCGACATGTCCGACGACTATAGGGTCGTCCCCACGACCCCGGGCCAAAGTTGGCAAGCCGCCGAAATGTCCGACGACTGTAGGGTGGTACCCACGACCCCGGGCCAAAGTTGGCAAGCTGCCGACTTGTCCGACGATTATAGGGTCGTCCCCACGACCCCGGGACTAGATTGGCCCGCCACCGTCATGTCCGACGACTATCGGATCGTCCCCACGACCACGGGCCAAAGTTGGCCAGCCGCCGACATGTCCGACGACTATAGGGTCGTCCCCACGACCCTGGGACTAGATTGGCCCGCCACCGTCATGTCCGACGACTATCGGGTCGTCCCCACGACCACGGGCCAATGTTGACCAGCCGCCGACATGTCCGACGACTATAGTGTCGTCCCCACGACCCCGGGACAAGATTGGCCCGCCACCGTCCTGCCCGACGACTATAGGGTCGTCTTTACGACCACGGGCCAAAGTTGGCCAGCCGCCGACATGTCCGACGACTATAGAGTCGTCCCCACGACACCGGGCCAGAGTTGGCCAGCCCCTGACATGTCCAACGACTATCGGATCGTCCCCAGGACCACGGGCCAAAGTTGGCCAGCCGCCGACATGTCCGACGACTATAGGGTCGTCCCCACGACCCGGGACTAGAGTGGCCCGCCACCGTCATGTCCGACGACTATATGGTCGTCCCCACGACCACGGGCCAATGTTGGCCAGCCGCTGACTTGTCCGACGACAATAGGGTCGTCCCCATGACCGCGGGACTAGATTGGCTCGCCGCCGACTTGTCCGACGACTGTAGGGTCGTCCCCACGACCCCGGGACTAGATTGGCCCGCCACCGTCATGTCCGACGACAATAGGGTCGTACCCACGACCCCGGGTCTAGGTTGGCCAGCCGCCGACATGTCTGACGACTATAGAGTCGTCCCCACGACACCGGGCCAAAGTTGGACAGCCGCCGACATGTCCGACGACTATAGGGTCGTCCCCACGACCCGGGACTAGAGTGGCCCGCCACCGTCATGTCCGACGACTATATGGTCGTCCCCACGACCACGGGCCAATGTTGGCCTGCCGCTGACTTGTCCGACGACTATAGGGTCGTCCCCACGACCGCGGGACTAGATTGGCGCGCCGCCGACTTGTCCGACGACTATAGGGTCGTCCCCACGACCCCGGGACTAGAGTGGCCCGCCACCGTTATGTCCGACGACTATAGGGTCGTCCCCACGACCACGGGCCAAAGTTGGCCTGCCGCCGACATGTCCGACGATTATTGGATCGTCCCCACGACCACGGGCCAAAGTTGGCCAGCCGCCGACATGTGCGACGACTATACGGTCGTCCCCACGACCCCGGGACTAGATTGGTCCGCCACCGTCATGTCCGACGACTATAGGGTCGTCCCCACGACCCCGGGACTAGGCTGACAACCCGCCAACATGTCCGACGACTATAGGGTCGTCCCCACGACCCCGGGCCAAAGATGTCCAGCCGCCGTCTTGTCCGACGACTATAGGGTCTTACCCACGACCCCGGGACTAGATTGGCCCGCCACCGTCATGTCCAACGACTATAGGGTCGTCCCCACAACCACGGGCCAAAGTTGGCCAGCCGCCGACATTTCCGACGACTATAGAGTCGTCCCCACGACACCGGGCCAAAGTTGGCCAGCCGCCGACATGTCCGACGACTATAGGGTCGTCCCCACGACCCCGGGACTAGATTGGTCCGCCACCGTCATGTCCGACGACTATAGGGTCGTCCCCACGACCACGGGCCAAAGTTGGCCAGCCGCCGACATGTCCGACGACTATAGGGTCGTCCCCACGACCCCGAGACTAGATTGGCCCGCCACCGTCATGTCCGACGACAATAGGGTCGTCCCCACGACCCCGGGTCCAGGTTGGCCAGGCTCCGACATTTCCGACGACTATAGGGTCGTCCCCACGACCACGGGCCAAAGTTGGCCAGCCGCCGACATGTCCGACGACTATAGGGTCGTCCCCACGACCCCGGGCCAAAGTTGGCCAGCCGCCACATGTCCGACGACTATAGGGTCGTCCCCACGACCCGGGACTAGACTGGCCCGCCACAGTCATGTCCGACGACTATAGGGTCGTCCCCACGAACCCCGGACTAGGTTGGCCGGCCGCCGACTTGTCCGACGACTATAGGGTCGTCCCCACGACCCCCCGACTAGGTGGGCTCGCCGCCAACTTGTCCGACGACTATAGGGTCATCCCCACGACCCCGGGACTAGGTTGGCCCGCCGCCGACTTGTCCGACGACTATAGGGTCGTCCCCACGACCCCGGGACTAGGTTGGCTCGCCACCGTCATGTCTGACGACTATAGGGTCGTCTCCACGACCCCGGGCCAAAGTTGGCCAGCCGCCGACATGTCCGACGACTATAGGGTCATCCCCACGACCCGGGACTAGAGTGGCCCGCCACCGTCATGTCCGACGACTATATGGTCGTCCCCACGACCACGGGCCAATGTTGGCCAGCCGCTGACTTGTCCGACAACTATAGGGTCGTCCCCACGACCGCGGGACTAGATTGGCTCGCCGCCGACTTGTCCGACGACTATAGGGTCGTCCCCACGACCCCGGGACTAGATTGGCCCGCCACCGTCATTTCCGACGACTATAGGGTCGTCCCCACGACCCCCGGACTAGGTTGGCCGGCCGCCGACTTGTCCGACGACTATAGGGTCGTCCCCACGACCCCCCGACTAGGTGGGCTCGCCGTCGACTTGTCCGACGACTATAGGGTCGTCCCCACGACCCCGGGACTAGGTTGGCTCGCCACCGTCATGTCTGACGACTATAGGGTCGTCCCCCTGACCACGGGCCAAAGTTGGCCAGCCGCCGAAATGTCCGACGACTATAGGGTCGTCCCCACGACCCCGGGACTAGATTGGCCCGCCACCGTCATGTCCGACGACTATTGGATCGTCCCCACGACCACGGGCCAAAGTTGGCCAGCCGCCGACATGTTCGACTATAGGGTCGTCCCCACGACCCCGGGACTAGATTGGTCCGCCACCGTCAAGTCCGACGACTATAGGGTCGTCCCCACGACCTCGGGACTAGGTTGGCCAGCCGCCGACATGTCCGACCACTATTGGGTCTTCCCCACGACAACGGGCCAAAGATGTCCAGCCGCCGTCTTGTCCGACGCCTATAGGGTCGTCCCCACGACCCCGGGACTAGATTAGCCCGCCACCGTCATGTCACACGACTATAGGGTCGTCCCCACGACCCCGGGACTAGATTGGTCCGCCACCGTCTTGTCCGACGACTATAGGGTCGTCCCCACGACCCCGGGCCAAAGTTGGCCAGCCGCCGACATTTCCGACGACTATAGAGTCGTCCCCACGACACCGGGCCAAAGTTGGCCAGCCGCCGAAATGTCCGACGACTGTAGGGCCGTCCCCACGACCCCCGGACTAGATTGGCCCGCCACCGACAAGTCCGACGACTATAGGGTCGTCCCCACGACCCCGGGACTAGATTGGCCCGCCACCGTCATGTCCAACGACAATCGGATCGTCCCCACGACCACGGGACAAAGTTGGCCAGCCGCCGACATGTCCGACGACTATTGGGTCGTCCCCACGACACCGGGCCAAAGTTGGCCAGCCGCTGACATGTCCAACGACTATAGGGTCGTCCCCACGACCACGGGCCAATGTTGGCTAGCCGCCGACATGTCCGTCGACTATTGGATCGTCCCCACGACCCCGGGCCAAAGTTGGCAAGCCGCCGACATGTCCGACGACTATAGGGTCGTCCCCACGACCTCGGGACTAGGTTGGCCACCCGCCGACATGTCCGACGACTATTGGATCGTCCCCACGACCACGGGCCAAAGTTGGCCAGCCGCCGACATGTCCGACGACTATAGGGTCGTCCCCACGACGCCGGGACTAGATTGGCCCCTCACCGTCAAGTCCGACGACCTCGGGACTAGGTTGGCCAGCCGCCGACATGTCCGACGACTATAGGGTCGTCCCCACGACCTCGGGCCAATTTTGGCCAGCCGCCGACATGTCCGACGACTATAGGGTCGTCCCCACGACCCCGGGACTAGATTGGCCCGCCACCGTCATGTCCAACGACTATAGGGTCGTCCCCACAACCACGGGCCAAAGTTGGCCAGTCGCCGACATATCCGACGACTATAGGGTCGTCCCCACGACCCCGGGCCAAAGTTGGCACGCCGCCGAAATGTCCGACGACTGTAGGGTCGTCCCCACGACCCCGGGCCAAAGATGACCAGCCGCCGTCTTGTCCGACGACTATAGGGTCTTACCCACGACCCCGGGACTAGATTGGCCCGCCACCGTCATGTCCAACGACTATAGGGTCGTCCCCACAACCACGGGCCAAAGTTGGCCAGTCGCCGACATATCCGACGACTATAGGGTCGTCCCCACGACCCCGGGCCAAAGTTGGCACGCCGCCGAAATGTCCGACGACTGTAGGGTCGTCCCCACGACCCCGGGCCAAAGATGTCCAGCCGCCGTCTTGTCCGACGACTATAGGGTCGTCCCCACCACCCCGGGACTAGATTGGCCCGCCACCGTCATGTCCAACGACTATAGGGTCGTCCCCAAAACCACGGGCCAAAGTTGGCCAGCCGCCGACACGTCCGACGATTATTGGATCGTCCCCACGACCACGGGCCAAAGTTGGCCAGCCGCCGGCATGTGCGACGACTATACGGTCGTCCCCACGACCCCGGGACTAGATTGGTCCGCCACCGTCATGTCCGACGACTATAGGGTCGTCCCCACGACCCCGGGACTAGGCTGACAACCCGCCAACATGTCCGACGACTATAGGGTCGTCCCCACGACCCCGGGCCAAAGATGTCCAGCCGCCGTCTTGTCCGACGACTATAGGGTCTTACCCACGACCCCGGGACTAGATTGGCCCGCCACCGTCATGTCCAACGACTATAGGGTCGTCCCCACAACCACGGGCCAAAGTTGGCCAGCCGCCGACATTTCCGACGACTATAGAGTCGTCCCCACGACACCGGGCCAAAGTTGGCCAGCCGCCGACATGTCCGACGACTATAGGGTCGTCCCCACGACCCCGGGCCAAAGTTGGCAAGCCGCCGAAATGTCCGACGACTGTAGGGTGGTACCCACGACCCCGGGCCAAAGTTGGCAAGCTGCCGACTTGTCCGACGATTATAGGGTCGTCCCCACGACCCCGGGACTAGATTGGCCCGCCACCGTCATGTCCGACGACTATCGGATCGTCCCCACGACCACGGGCCAAAGTTGGCCAGCCGCCGACATGTCCGACGACTATAGGGTCGTCCCCACGACCCTGGGACTAGATTGGCCCGCCACCGTCATGTCCGACGACTATCGGGTCGTCCCCACGACCACGGGCCAATGTTGACCAGCCGCCGACATGTCCGACGACTATAGTGTCGTCCCCACGACCCCGGGACTAGATTGGCCCGCCACCGTCCTGCCCGACGACTATAGGGTCGTCTTTACGACCACGGGCCAAAGTTGGCCAGCCGCCGACATGTCCGACGACTATTGAGTCGTCCCCACGACACCGGGCCAGAGTTGGCCAGCCCCTGACATGTCCAACGACTATCGGATCGTCCCCACGACCACGGGCCAAAGTTGGCCAGCCGCCGACATGTCCGACGACTATAGGGTCGTCCCCACGACCCGGGACTAGAGTGGCCCGCCACCGTCATGTCCGACGACTATATGGTCGTCCCCACGACCACGGGCCAATGTTGGCCAGCCGCTGACTTGTCCGACGACAGTAGGGTCGTCCCCATGACCGCGGGACTAGATTGGCTCGCCGCCGACTTGTCCGACGACTGTAGGGTCGTCCCCACGACCCCGGGACTAGATTGGCCCGCCACCGTCATGTCCGACGACAATAGGGTCGTACCCACGACCCCGGGTCTAGGTTGGCCAGCCGCCGACATGTCTGACGACTATAGAGTCGTCCCCACGACACCGGGCCAAAGTTGGACAGCCGCCGACATGTCCGACGACTATAGAGTCGTCCCCACGACACCGGGCCAAAGTTGGACAGCCGCCGACATGTCCGACGACTATAGGGTCGTCCCCACGACCCCGGGACTAGATTGGCCCGCCACCGTCATTTCCGACGAGTATAGGGTCCTCCCCACGACCACGGGCCAAAGTTGGCAAGCCGCCGACATGTCCGACGACTATAGAGTCGTCCCTACGACCCCGGGACTAGGTTGGCTCGCCACCGACATGTCCGACGACTATAGGGTCGTCCCCACGACCCGGGACTAGACTGGCCCGCCTCCTTCAAGTCCGACGACTATAGGGTCGTCCCCACGACCCCGGGCCAAAGTTGGACAGCCGCCGACTTGTCCGACGACTATAGGGTCGTCCCCACGACCACGGGCCAAAGTTGGCCAGCCGCCGGCTTGCCCGACGATTATAGGGTCGTCCCCACGACCCCGGGACTAGGTTGGCCCGCCGCCGACTTGTCCGACGACTATAGGGTCGTCCCCACGACCCCGGGACTAGGTTGGCCAGCCGCCGACATGTCCGACGACTATCGGGTCGTCCCGACGACCCCGGGCCAATGTTGGCCAATCGCCATGTCCGACGACTATAGGGTCGTCCCTACGACCCCGGGACTAGATTGGCCCGCCACCGTCATGTCCAACGATTATAGGGTCGTCCCCACGACCCCGGGACTAGACTGGCCCGCCACAGACATGTCCGACGACTATAGAGTCGTACCCACGACCCCGGGTCAATGTTGGCTCGCCGCCGACATGTCCGACGACTATAGGGTCGTCCCCTCGACCCCCGGGCCAAAGTTGGACAGCCACCGACATTTCCGACGACTATAGGGTCGTCCCCACGACCGCGGGACTAGATTGGCGCGCCGCCGACTTGTCCGACGACTATAGGGTCGTCCCCACGACCCCGGGACTAGAGTGGCCCGCCACCGTTATGTCCGACGACTATAGGGTCGTCCCCACGACCACGGGCCAAAGTTGGCCTGCCGCCGACATGTCCGACGACTATAGGGTCGTCCCCACGACCCCGGGACTAGATTGGCCCGCCACCGTCATGTCCGACGACAATAGGGTCGTCCCCACGACCCCGGGTCTAGGTTGGCCAGCCGCCGACATGTCTGACGACTATAGAGTCGTCCCCACGACACCGGGCCAAAGTTGGACAGCCGCCGACATGTCCGACGACTATAGGGTCGTCCCCACGACCCCGGGACTAGATTGGCCCGCCACCGTCATTTCCGACGAGTATAGGGTCCTCCCCACGACCACGGGCCAAAGTTGGCCAGCCGCCGACATGTCCGACGACTATAGAGTCGTCCCTACGACCCCGGGACTAGGTTGGCTCGCCACCGACATGTCCGACGACTATAGGGTCGTCCCCACGACCCGGGACTAGACTGGCCCGCCTCCTTCAAGTCCGACGACTATAGGGTCGTCCCCACGACCCCGGGCCAAGGTTGGACAGCCGCCGACTTGTCCGACGACTATAGGGTCGTCCCCACGACCACGGGCCAAAGTTGGCCAGCCGCCGGCTTGCCCGACGATTATAGGGTCGTCCCCACGACCCCGGGACTAGGTTGGCCCGCCGCCGACTTGTCCGACGACTATAGGGTCGTCCCCACGACCCCGGGACTAGGTTGGCCAGCCGCCGACATGTCCGACGACTATCGGGTCGTCCCGACGACCCCGGGCCAATGTTGGCCAATCGCCATGTCCGACGACTATAGGGTCGTCCCTACGACCCCGGGACTAGATTGGCCCGCCACCGTCATGTCCAACGATTATAGGGTCGTCCCCACGACCCCGGGACTAGACTGGCCCGCCACAGACATGTCCGACGACTATAGAGTCGTACCCACGACCCCGGGTCAATGTTGGCTCGCCGCCGACATGTCCGACGACTATAGGGTCGTCCCCTCGACCCCCGGGCCAAAGTTGGACAGCCACCGACATTTCCGACGACTATAGGGTCGTCCCCACGACCACGGGCCAAAGTTGGCCAGCCGCCGACTTGTCCGACGACTATAGGGTCGTCCCCACGACCTCGTGTCTAGATTGGCCCGCTACCGTCAGGTCCGAAGACTATAGAGTCGTCCTCACGACCACGGGACTAGATTGGCCCGCCACCGTCATGTCCGACGACAATAGGGTCGTCCCCACGACCCCGGGCCAATGTTGGCCAATCGCCGACATGTCCGACGACTATAGGGTCGTCCCTACGACCCCGGGACTAGATTGGCCCGCCACCGTCATGTCCGACGACAATAGGGTCGTCCCCACGACCCCGGGTCCAGGTTGGCCAGCCGCCGACCTGTCCGACGACTATAGGGTCGTCCCCACGACCACGGACCAAAGTTGGCAAGCCGCCGAAATGTCCGACGACTGTAGGATCGTCCCCACGACCCCGGGACTAGATTGGCCCGCCACCGTCAAGTCCGACGACCTCGGGACAAGGTTGGCCAGCCGCCGACATGTCCGACGACTATAGAGTCGTCCCCACGACACCGGGCCAAAGTTGGACAGCCGCCGACATGTCCGAAGACTATAGGGTCGTCCCCACGACCTCGAGTCTAGATTGTCCCGCTACCGTCATGTCCGACGACTATAGGATCGTCCCCACGACCTCGGGTCTTGATTGGCCCGCTACCGTCATGTCCGAAGACTATAGGGTCGTCCTCACGACCACGGGACTAGATTGGCCCGCCACCGCCATGCCGACGACAATAGGGTCGTCCCCACGACCCCGGGTCTAGGTTGGCCAGCCGCCGACTTGTCCGACGAGTATAGGATCGTCCTCACGACCACGGGCCAAAGATGTCCAGCCGCCGTCTTGTCCGACGCCTATAGGGTCGTCCCCACGACCCCGGGACTAGATTAGCCCGCCACCGTCATGTCACACGACTATAGGGTCGTCCCCACGACCCCGGGACTAGATTGGTCCGCCACCGTCTTGTCCGACGACTATAGGGTCGTCCCCACGACCCCGGGCCAAAGTTGGCCAGCCGCCGACATGTCCGACGACTATAGGGTCGTCCCCACGACCCCGAGGCTAGATTGGCCCGCCACCGTCATGTCCGACGACAATAGGGTCGTCCCCACGACCCCGGGTCCAGGTTGGCCAGCCGCCGACATTTCCGACGACTATAGAGTCGTCCCCACGACACCGGGCCAAAGTTGGCCATCCGCCGACATGTCCGACGACTATAGGGTCGTCCGCACGACCCCGGGACTAGATTGGCCCGCCACCGTCATGTCCGACGATTATAGGGTCGTCCCCACGACCGCGAGAATAGATTGGCCCGCCACCGACATGTCCGACGACAATACGGTCGTCCCCACGACCCCGGGTCTAGGTTGGCCAGCCGCCGACATGTCCGACGACTATAGAGTCGTCCCCACGACACCGGGCCAAAGTTGGACAACCGCCGACATGTCCGACGACTATAGGGTCGTCCCCACGACCTCGGGTCTAGATTGGCCCGCTACCGTCATGTCCGAAGACTATAGGGTCGTCCCCACGACCACGGGACTAGATTGGCCCGCCACCGCCATGTCCGACGACAATGGGGTCGTCCCCACGACCCCGGGTCTAGGTTGGCCAGCCGCCGACATGTCCGACGACTATCGGATCGTCCCCACGACCACGGGCCAAAGTTGGCCAGCCGCCGATATGTCCGACGACTATTGGATCGTCCCCACGACCACGGGCCAAAGTTGGCCAGCCGCCGACATGTCCGACGACTATAGGGTCGTCCCCACGACCACGGGCCAAAGTTGGCAAGCCGCCGAAACGTCCGACGACTGTAGGATCGTCCCCACGACCCCGGGACTAGATTGGTCCGCCACCGTCAAGTCCGACGACCTCGGGGCTAGTTTGGCCAGCCGCCGACATGTCCGACGATTACAGGGTCGCCCCCACGACCTTGGGACTAGGTTGGTCAGCCGCCGACATGTCCGACGACTATAGGGTCGTCCCGACGACCCCGGGCCAAAGTTGGCAAGACGCCGAAATGTTCGACGACTGTAGGGTCGTCCCCACGACCCCGGGACTAGATTGGCCCACCACCGTCAAGTCCGACGACTATAGGGTCGGACCCACGACCTCGGGAGTAGGTTGGCCAGCCGCCGACATGTCCGACGACTATAGGGTCGTGCCCACGACCCCGGGCCCAATTTGGCAAGCCGCCGACATGTCCGACGACTATAGGGTCGTCCCCACGACCCCTGGACTAGGTTGGCTCACCGCCGACTTGTCCGTCGACAATAGCGTCGTCCCCACGACCCCGGGCCAAAGTTGGCCAGCCGCCGACATTTCCGACGACTATAGAGTCGTCCCCACGACATCGGGCCAAATTTGTCCAGCCGCCGACATGTCCGACGACAATAGGGTCGTCCCCACGACCCCGGGACTAGATTGGCCCGCCACCGTCATGTCCGGCGACTGTCGGATCGTCCCCACGTCTACGGGCCAAAGTTGGCCAGCCGCCGACATGTCCGACGACTATAGGGTTGTCCCCACGACCCCGGGCCAATGTTGGCCAATCGCCGACATGTCCGACGACTATAGGGTCGTCCCTACGACCCCGGGACTACATTGGCCCGCCACCGTCATGTCCGACGACAATAGGGTCGTCCCCACGACCCCGGGTCCAGGTTGGCCAGCCGCCGACATGTCCGACGACTATAGGGTCGTCCCCACGACCCTGGGACCAGAATGGCCCGCCACCGTCATGTCCGACGACTATAGGGTCGTCCCCACGACCGCGGGCCAAAGATGTCCAGCCGCCGTGTTGTCCGACGACTATAGGTTCGTCCCCACGACCCCGGGACTAGGCTGACCTGCCGCCAACATGTCCGACGACTGTAGGGTCGTCCCCACGACCTCGGGACTAGATTGGCCCGCCACCGTCATGTCCGACGACTATAGGGTCGTCCCCACGACCGCGGGTCTAGGTTGGCCAGCCGCCGACATGTCCGACGACTATAGAGTCGTCCCCACGACCACGGGCCAAAGTTGGAAAGCCGCCGACATGTCCGACGACTATAGGGTCGTCCCCACGACCCTGGGACCAGATTGGCCCGCCACCGTCATGTCCGACGACTATAGGGTCGTCCCCACGACCGCGGGCCAAAGATGTCCAGCCGCCGTGTTGTCCGACGACTATAGGTTCGTCCCCACGACCCCGGGACTAGGCTGACCTGCCGCCGTCATATCCGGCGACTGTCGGATCGTCCCCACGACTACGGGCCAAAGTTGGCCAGCCACCAACATGTCCGACGACTATAGGGTTGTCCCCACGACCCCGGGCCAATGTTGGCCAATCGCCGACATGTCCGACGACTATAGGGTCGTCCCCACGACCCCGGGACTAGATTGGCCCGCCACCGTCATGTCCGACGACAATAGGGTCGTCCCCACGACCCCGGGCCAATGTTGGCCAATCGCCGACATGTCCGACGACTATAGGGTCGTCCCTACGACCCCGGGACTAGATTGGCCCGCCACCGTCATGTCCGACGACAATAGGGTCGTCCCCACGACCCCGGGTCCAGGTTGGCCAGCCGCCGACCTGTCCGACGACTATAGGGTCGTCCCCACGACCACGGGCCAAAGTTGGCAAGCCGCCGAAATGTCCGACGACTGTAGGATCGTCCCCACGACCCCGGGACTAGATTGGCCCGCCACCGTCAAGTCCGACGACCTCGGGACAAGGTTGGCCAGCCGCCGACATGTCCGACGACTATAGGGTCGCCCCCACGACCTCAGGACTAGTTTGGCCAGCCGCCGACATGTCCGACGACTATAGGGTCGTCCTTACGACCACGGGCCATTTTTGGCCAGCCGCCGACTTGTCCAACGACTATTGGGTCGCCCCACGACCACCGGCCAAAGTTGGCCAGCCGCCGACATGTCCGACGACTATAGGGTCGTCTTTACGACCACGGGCCATTTTTGGCCAGCCGCCGACTTGTCCAACGACTATTGGGTCGCCCCACGACCACCGGCCAAAGTTGGCGAGCCGCCGACATGTCCGACGACTATAGGGTCGTCCCCACGACCCCGGGACTAGATTCGCCCGCCACCGTCATGTCCGACGACTATAGAGTCGTCCCCACGACACCGGGCCAAAGTTGGCCAGCCGCCGACATGTCCGACGACTATCGGATCGTCCCCACGACCACGGGCCAAAGTTGGCCAGCCGCCGACATGTCCGACGACTATCGGATCGTCCCCACGACCACGGGCCAAAGTTGGCCAGCCGCCGACATGTCCGACGACTATAGGGTCGTGCCCACGACCACGGGACTAGATTGGCCCGCCACCGCTATGTCCGACGACAATAGGGTCGTCCCCACGACCACGGGCCAAAGTTGGCCAGCCGCCGACATGTCCAACGACTATTGGGTCGTCCCCACGACCACGGGCTAAATTTGGCCAGCCGCCGACATGTCCAACGACTATTGGGTCGCCCCACGACCACGGGCCAAAGTTGGCCAGCCGCCGACATGTCCGACGACTGTAGGGTCGTCCCCACGACCCCGGGACTAGATTCGCCCGCCACCGTCATGTCCGACGACAATAGGGTCGTCCCCACGACCCCGTGTCTAGGTTGGCCAGCCGCCGACATGTCCGACGACTATAGAGTCGTCCCCACGACCACGGGCCAAAGTTGGCCAGCCGCCGACATGACCGACGACTATAGGGTCGTCCCAACGACCCTGGGACTAGATTGGCCCGCCACCGTCATATCTAACGACTATCGGATCGTCCCTACGACCACGGGCCAAAGTTGGCCAGCCGCCGACATGTCCGACGACTATAGGGTCGTCCCCACGACCCCGGGTCCAGGTTGGCCAGCCGCCGACATTTCCGACGACTGTAGGATCGTCCCCACGACCCCGGGACTAGATTGGCCCGCCACCGTCAAGTCCGACGACCCCGGGACTAGATTGGCCCGCCACCGTCAAGTCCGACGACTATAGGGTCGTCCCCACGACCCCGGGCCAAAGTTGGCAAGCCGCCGAAATGTCCGACGACTGTAGGGTCGTCCCCACGACCCCCGGACTAGATTGGCCCGCCACCGTCATGTCCAACGACTATCGGATCGTCCCCACGACCCCGGGCCAAAGTTGGCAAGCCGCCGAAATGTCCGACGACTGTAGGGTCGTCTCCACGACCCCGGGACTAGATTGGCCCGCCACCGTCAAGTCAGACGACCTCGGGACTAGGTTGGCCAGCCGCCGACATGTCCGACGACTATAGGGTCGCCCCCACGACCTCGGGCCAATTTTGGCCAGCCGCCGACATGTCCGACGACTATAGGGTCGTCCCCACGACCCCGGGCCAATGTTGGCAAGCCGCCGAAATGTCCGACGACTGTAGGGTCGTCCCCACGACCCCGGGAATAGATTGGCCGGCCACCGTCAAGTCCGACGACTATAGGGTCGTCCCCACGACCTCGGGACTAGATTGGCCCGCCAACGTCAAGTCCGACGACTATAGGGTCGTCCCCACGACCCCGGGCCAAAGTTGGCAAGCCGCCGAAATGTCCGACGACTGTAGGGTCGTCCCCACAACCCCGGGACTAGATTGGCCCGCCACCGTCAAGTCCGACGACTATAGGGTCGTCCCCACGACCCCGGGCCAAAGTTGGCAAGCCGCCGAAATGTCCGACGACTGTAGGGTCGTCCCCACGACCCCGGGACTAGATTGGCCCGCCACCATCATGTCCGTCGACAATAGGGTCGTCCCCTCGACCCCGGGTCTAGGTTGGCCAGCCGCCGACTTGTCCGACGACTATAGGGTCGTACCCACGACCCCGGGACTAGGCTGACAAGCCGCCAACATGTCCGACGACTATAGGGTCGTCCCCACGACCCCGGGACTAGATTGGCCCGCCACCGTCATGTCCGACGATTATAGGGTCGTCCCCACGACCCCGGGACAAGCTTGGCCCGCCGCCGAATTGTTCGACGACTGTAGGGTCGTCCCCACGACCCCGGGACTAGATTGGCCCGCCACCGTCAAGTCCGACGACTATAGGGTCGTCCCCAGGACCTCGGGACTAGATTGGCCCGCCACCGTCAACTCCGACGACTATAGGGTCGTCCCCACGACCCCGGGCCAAAGTTGGCAAGCCGCCGAAATGTCCGACGACTGTAGGGTCGTACCCACGACCCCGGGACTAGGCTGACAAGCCGCCAACATGTCCGACGACTATAGGGTCGCCCCCACGACCCCGGGCCAAAGTTGGCAAGCCGCCGACCTGTCCGACGACTATAGGGTCGTCCCCACGACCCCGAGACTAGATTGGCCCGCGACCGTCATGTCCGACGACAATAGGGTCGTCCCCACGACCCCGGGTCCAGGTTGGCCAGCCGCCGACATGTCCGACGACTATAGGGTCGTCCCCACGACCCCGGGACTAGATTGGCCCGCCACCGTCATGTCCGACGACTATAGGGTCGTCCCTACGACCCCGGGACTAGATTGGCCCGCCACCGTCATGTCCAACGATTATAGGGTCGTCCCCACGACCCCGGGACTAGATTGGCCCGCCACCGTCATGTCCGACGATTATAGGGTCGTCCCCACGACCCCGGGACAAGCTTGGCCCGCCGCCGACTTGTCCGACGACTATAGGGTCGTCCCCACGACCCCGGGACTAGATTGGCCCGCCATCGTCATGTCCGACGACAATAGGGTCGTCCCCACGACCCCGGGTCTAGGTTGGCCAGCCGCCGACATGTCCGACGACTATAGAGTCGTCCCCACGACCCCGGGTCTAGGCTGGCCAGCCGCCGACATGTCCGACGACAATCGGATCGTCCCCACGACCACGCGCCAAAGTTGGCCAGCCGCCGACATGTCCGACGACTATTGGATTGTCCCCACGACCACGGGCCAAAGTTAGCCAGCCGCCGACATGTCCGACGACAATCGGATCGTCCCCACGACCACGCGCCAATGTTGGCCAGCCGCCGACATGTCCGACGACTATAGGGTCGTCCCCACGACCCCGGGCCAATGTTGGCCAATCGCCGACATGTCCAACGACTATAGGGCCGTCCCTACGACCCCGGGACTAGATTAGCCCGCCACCGTCATGTCCAACGACTATAGGGTCGTCCCCACGACCACGGGCCAAAGTTGGCATGCCGCCGAAATGTCCGACGACTATAGGGTCGTCCCCACGACCCCGGGCCAAAGTTGGCAAGCCGCCGAAATGTCCGACGACTATAGGGTCGTCCCCACGACCCCGGGACTAGATTGGCCCGCCACCGTCATGTCCGACGACTATAGGGTCGTCCCCACGACCCCGGGCCAAAGTTGGCAAGCCGCCGAAATGTCCGAAGACTGTAGGGTCGTCCCCACGACCACGGGACTAGATTGGCCCGCCACCGTCATGTCCAACGACTATAGGGTCGTTCCCACAACCACGGGCCAAAGTTGGCCAGCCGCCGACATGTCCGACGACTATTGGATCGTCCCCACGACCACGGGCCAAAGTTGGCCAGCCGCCGACATGTCCGACGACTATAGGGTCGTCCCCACGACCCCGGGACTAGATTGGCCCGCCACCGTCATGTCCGACGATTATAGGGTCGTCCCCACGACCGCGAGGCTAGATTGGCCCGCCACCGTCATGTCCGACGACAATAGGGTCGTCCCCACGACCCCGGGTCCAGGTTGGCCAGCCGCCGACATTTCCGACGACTATAGAGTCGTCCCCACGACCCCGGGCCAAAGTTGGCCAGCTGCCGACATGTCCGACGACTATAGGGTCGTCTCCACGACCCCGGGACAAGGTTGGCCCGCCGCCGACTTGTCCGACGACTATAGGGTCGTACCCACCACCCCGGGACTAGGTTGACAAGCCGCCAACATATCCGACGACTATACGGTCGTCCCCACGACCTCGGGACTAGGTCGGCCAGCCGCCGACATGTCCGACGACTATTGGGTCGTCCCCACGACCATGGGCCAAAGTTGGCCAGCCGCCGACTTGTCGAGGACTATAGGGTCGTCCCCACGACCCCCGGACTAGGTTGGCCAGCCGCCGACATGTCCGACGACTATAGGGTCGTCCCCACGACCCCGGGTCTAGGTTGGCCAGCCGCCGACATGTCCGAAGACTATAGGGTCGTCCCCACGACCCCGGGACTAGATTGGTCCGCCACCGTCATGTCCGACGACTATAGGGTCGTCCCCACGACCCCGGGGCCAAAGTTGGCAAGACGCCGAAATGTCCGACGACTGTAGGGTCGTCCCCACGACACCGGGACTAGATTGGCCCGCCACCGTCAAGTCCGACGACTATAGGGTCGTCCCCACGACCTCGGGACTAGGTTGGCCAGCCGCCGACATGTCCGACGACTATAATGTCGTCCCCACGACCCCGGGCCAATGTTGGCCAATCGCCGACATGTCCGACGACTATAGGGTCGTCCCTACGACCCCGGGCCAAAGCTGGCCAGCCGCCGACATGTCCGACGACTATTGGATCGTCCCCACGACCACGGGCCAAAGTTGGCCAGCCGCCGGCTTGTCCGACGAATATAGGGTCGTCCCCACGACCTCGGGACTAGGTTGGCCAGCCGCCGACATGTCCGACGACTATAGGGTCGTCCCCAAGACCCCGGGCCAAAGTTGGCAAGCCGCCGACATGTCCGACGACTATAGGGTCGTTCCTACGACCCCGGGACTAGATTGGCCCGCCACCGTCATGTCCAACGACTATAGGGTCGTCCCCACAACCCCGGGACTAGGTTGACAAGCCGCCAACAAGTCCGACGACTATAGGGTCGTCCCTACGACCCCGGGACTAGATTGGCCCGCCACCGTCATGTCCAACGACTATAGGGTCGTCCCCACGACCATGGGCCAAAGTTGGCCAGCCGCCGTAATGTCCAACGACTATTGGGTCGTCCCCACGACCCCGGGACTAGATTGGCCCGCCACCGTCAAGTCCGACGACTATAGGGTCGTCCCCACGACCCCGGGCAAATTTGGCAAGCCACCGACATGTCCGACGACTGTAGGGTCGTCACCACGACCCCGGGACTAGATTGGCCCGCCACCGTCATGTCCAACGACTATAGGGTCGTCCCCAAGACCCCGGGCCAAAGTTGGCAAGCCGCCGACATGTCCGACGACTATAGGGTCGTTCCTACGACCCCGGGACTAGATTGGCCCGCCACCGTCATGTCCAACGACTATAGGGTCGTCCCCACAACCCCGGGACTAGGTTGACAAGCCGCCAACATGTCCGACGACTATAGGGTCGTCCCTACGACCCCGGGACTAGATTGGCCCGCCACCGTCATGTCCAACGACTATAGGGTCGTCCCCACGACCATGGGCCAAAGTTGGCCAGCCGCCGTAATGTCCAACGACTATTGGGTCGTCCCCACGACCCCGGGACTAGATTGGCCCGCCACCGTCAAGTCCGACGACTATAGGGTCGTCCCCATGACCCCGGGCAAATTTGGCAAGCCGCCGACATGTCCGACGACTGTAGGGTCGTCACCACGACCCCGGGACTAGATTGGCCCGCCACCGTCATGTCCAACGACTATAGGGTCGTCCCCACGACCATGGGCCAAAGTTGGCCAGCCGCCGTAATGTCCAACGACTATTGGGTCGTCCCCACGACCCCGGGACTAGATTGGCCCGCCACCGTCTTGTCCGACGACTATAGGGTCGTCCCCACGACCCCGGGACTAGATTGGCCCGCCACCGTCATTTCCGACGACTATAGGGTCGTCCTCACGACCACGGGCCAAAGTTGGCCAGCCGCCGACTTGCCCGACGACTATAGGGTCGTCCCCACGACCCCGGGACTAGGTTGGCTCGCCGCCGTCATGTCCGACCCACTATAGGGTCGTCCCCACGACCCCCGGACTAGGTTGGTACGCCGCCGACTTGTCCGACGAGTATAGGGTCCTCCCCACGACCACGGGCCAAAGTTGGCCAGCCGCCGACATGTCCGACGACTATAGGGTCGTCCCCACGACCCCGGGCCAAAGTTGGCAAGCCGCCGAAATGTCCGACGACTGTAGGGTCGTCCCACGACCCCGGGACTAGATTGGCCCGCCACCGTCAAGTCCGACGACTATAGGGTCGTCCCCACGACCTCGGGACTAGGTTGGCCAACCGCCGACATGTCCGACGACTATAGGGTCGTCCCCACGACCCCGGGCCAATGTTGGCCAATCGCCGACATGTCCGACGACTATAGGGTCGTCCCCACGACCCCGGGCCAAAGTTGGCAAGCCGCCGAAATGTCCGACGACTGTTGGGTCGTCCCCACGATCCAGGGACTAGATTGGCCCGCCACCGTCAAATCCGACGGCTATAGGGTCGTCCCCACGACCACGCGCTAAAGGTGGCCAATCCCCGACATGTCCGACGACTATAGGGTCGTACCTACGACCCCGGGACTCGATTGCCCCGGCACCGTCATGTCCAACGACTATCGGATCGTCCCCACGACCACGGGCCAATGTTGGCCAATCGCCGACATGTCCAACGACTATAGGGTCGTCCCCACGACCCCGGGCCAATGTTGGCCAATCGCCGACATGTCCAACGACTATAGGGCCGTCCCTACGACCCCGGGACTAGATTAGCCCGCCACCGTCATGTCCAACGACTATAGGGTCGTCCCCACGACCACGGGCCAAAGTTGGCATGCCGCCGAAATGTCCGACGACTATAGGGTCGTCCCCACGACCCCGGGCCAAAGTTGGCAAGCCGCCGAAATGTCCGACGACTATAGGGTCGTCCCCACGACCCCGGGACTAGATTGGCCCGCCACCGTCATGTCCGACGACTATAGGGTCGTCCCCACGACCCCGGGCCAAAGTTGGCAAGCCGCCGAAATGTCCGAAGACTGTAGGGTCGTCCCCACGACCACGGGACTAGATTGGCCCGCCACCGTCATGTCCAACGACTATAGGGTCGTTCCCACAACCACGGGCCAAAGTTGGCCAGCCGCCGACATGTCCGACGACTATTGGATCGTCCCCACGACCACGGGCCAAAGTTGGCCAGCCGCCGACATGTCCGACGACTATAGGGTCGTCCCCACGACCCCGGGACTAGATTGGCCCGCCACCGTCATGTCCGACGATTATAGGGTCGTCCCCACGACCGCGAGGCTAGATTGGCCCGCCACCGTCATGTCCGACGACAATAGGGTCGTCCCCACGACCCCGGGTCCAGGTTGGCCAGCCGCCGACATTTCCGACGACTATAGAGTCGTCCCCACGACCCCGGGCCAAAGTTGGCCAGCTGCCGACATGTCCGACGACTATAGGGTCGTCTCCACGACCCCGGGACAAGGTTGGCCCGCCGCCGACTTGTCCGACGACTATAGGGTCGTACCCACCACCCCGGGACTAGGTTGACAAGCCGCCAACATATCCGACGACTATACGGTCGTCCCCACGACCTCGGGACTAGGTCGGCCAGCCGCCGACATGTCCGACGACTATTGGGTCGTCCCCACGACCATGGGCCAAAGTTGGCCAGCCGCCGACTTGTCGAGGACTATAGGGTCGTCCCCACGACCCCCGGACTAGGTTGGCCAGCCGCCGACATGTCCGACGACTATAGGGTCGTCCCCACGACCCCGGGTCTAGGTTGGCCAGCCGCCGACATGTCCGAAGACTATAGGGTCGTCCCCACGACCCCGGGACTAGATTGGTCCGCCACCGTCATGTCCGACGACTATAGGGTCGTCCCCACGACCCCGGGGCCAAAGTTGGCAAGACGCCGAAATGTCCGACGACTGTAGGGTCGTCCCCACGACACCGGGACTAGATTGGCCCGCCACCGTCAAGTCCGACGACTATAGGGTCGTCCCCACGACCTCGGGACTAGGTTGGCCAGCCGCCGACATGTCCGACGACTATAATGTCGTCCCCACGACCCCGGGCCAATGTTGGCCAATCGCCGACATGTCCGACGACTATAGGGTCGTCCCTACGACCCCGGGCCAAAGCTGGCCAGCCGCCGACATGTCCGACGACTATTGGATCGTCCCCACGACCACGGGCCAAAGTTGGCCAGCCGCCGGCTTGTCCGACGAATATAGGGTCGTCCCCACGACCTCGGGACTAGGTTGGCCAGCCGCCGACATGTCCGACGACTATAGGGTCGTCCCCAAGACCCCGGGCCAAAGTTGGCAAGCCGCCGACATGTCCGACGACTATAGGGTCGTTCCTACGACCCCGGGACTAGATTGGCCCGCCACCGTCATGTCCAACGACTATAGGGTCGTCCCCACAACCCCGGGACTAGGTTGACAAGCCGCCAACAAGTCCGACGACTATAGGGTCGTCCCTACGACCCCGGGACTAGATTGGCCCGCCACCGTCATGTCCAACGACTATAGGGTCGTCCCCACGACCATGGGCCAAAGTTGGCCAGCCGCCGTAATGTCCAACGACTATTGGGTCGTCCCCACGACCCCGGGACTAGATTGGCCCGCCACCGTCAAGTCCGACGACTATAGGGTCGTCCCCACGACCCCGGGCAAATTTGGCAAGCCACCGACATGTCCGACGACTGTAGGGTCGTCACCACGACCCCGGGACTAGATTGGCCCGCCACCGTCATGTCCAACGACTATAGGGTCGTCCCCAAGACCCCGGGCCAAAGTTGGCAAGCCGCCGACATGTCCGACGACTATAGGGTCGTTCCTACGACCCCGGGACTAGATTGGCCCGCCACCGTCATGTCCAACGACTATAGGGTCGTCCCCACAACCCCGGGACTAGGTTGACAAGCCGCCAACATGTCCGACGACTATAGGGTCGTCCCTACGACCCCGGGACTAGATTGGCCCGCCACCGTCATGTCCAACGACTATAGGGTCGTCCCCACGACCATGGGCCAAAGTTGGCCAGCCGCCGTAATGTCCAACGACTATTGGGTCGTCCCCACGACCCCGGGACTAGATTGGCCCGCCACCGTCAAGTCCGACGACTATAGGGTCGTCCCCATGACCCCGGGCAAATTTGGCAAGCCGCCGACATGTCCGACGACTGTAGGGTCGTCACCACGACCCCGGGACTAGATTGGCCCGCCACCGTCATGTCCAACGACTATAGGGTCGTCCCCACGACCATGGGCCAAAGTTGGCCAGCCGCCGTAATGTCCAACGACTATTGGGTCGTCCCCACGACCCCGGGACTAGATTGGCCCGCCACCGTCTTGTCCGACGACTATAGGGTCGTCCCCACGACCCCGGGACTAGATTGGCCCGCCACCGTCATTTCCGACGACTATAGGGTCGTCCTCACGACCACGGGCCAAAGTTGGCCAGCCGCCGACTTGCCCGACGACTATAGGGTCGTCCCCACGACCCCGGGACTAGGTTGGCTCGCCGCCGTCATGTCCGACCCACTATAGGGTCGTCCCCACGACCCCCGGACTAGGTTGGTACGCCGCCGACTTGTCCGACGAGTATAGGGTCCTCCCCACGACCACGGGCCAAAGTTGGCCAGCCGCCGACATGTCCGACGACTATAGGGTCGTCCCCACGACCCCGGGCCAAAGTTGGCAAGCCGCCGAAATGTCCGACGACTGTAGGGTCGTCCCACGACCCCGGGACTAGATTGGCCCGCCACCGTCAAGTCCGACGACTATAGGGTCGTCCCCACGACCTCGGGACTAGGTTGGCCAACCGCCGACATGTCCGACGACTATAGGGTCGTCCCCACGACCCCGGGCCAATGTTGGCCAATCGCCGACATGTCCGACGACTATAGGGTCGTCCCCACGACCCCGGGCCAAAGTTGGCAAGCCGCCGAAATGTCCGACGACTGTTGGGTCGTCCCCACGATCCAGGGACTAGATTGGCCCGCCACCGTCAAATCCGACGGCTATAGGGTCGTCCCCACGACCACGCGCTAAAGGTGGCCAATCCCCGACATGTCCGACGACTATAGGGTCGTACCTACGACCCCGGGACTCGATTGCCCCGGCACCGTCATGTCCAACGACTATCGGATCGTCCCCACGACCACGGGCCAAAGTTGGCCAGCCGCTGACATGCCCAACGACTATAGGGTCGTCCCCACGACCTCGGGCCAAAGTTGGCCAGCCGCCGACATGTCCGACGACAATAGGGTCGTCCCCACGAACCCCGGGTCTAGGTTGGCCAGCCGCCGACATCTCCGACGACTATAGAGTCGTCCCCACGACACCGGGCCAAAGTTCGCCAGCCGCTGACATGTCCAACGACTATAGGGTCGTTCCCACGACCACGGGCCAAAGTTGGCCAGCCGCCGACATGTCCGACGACTATTGGATCGTTCCCACGACCACGGGCCAATTTTGGCCAGCCGCCGACATGTCCGACGACTATCGGGTCGCCCCCACGACCCCGGGCCAAAGTTGGCAAGCCGCCGAAATGTCCGACGACTGTAGGGTCGTCCCCACGACATCGGGACTAGATTGGCCCGCCAACGTCAAGTCCGACGAATATAGGGTCGTCCCCACGACCCCGGGCCAAAGTTGGCAAGCTGCCGAAATGTCCGACGACTGTAGGGTCGTCCCCACAACCCCGGGACTAGATTGACCCGCCACCGTCAAGTCCGACGACTATAGGGTCGTCCCCACGACCCCGGGCCAAAGTTGGCAAGCCGCCGAAATGTCCGACGACTGTAGGGTCGTCCCCACGACCCCGGGACTAGATTGGCCCGCCACCATCATGTCCGACGACAATAGGGTCGTCCCCTCGACCCCGGGTCTAGGTTGGCCAGCCGCCGATTTGGCCGACGACTATAGGGTCGTACCCACGACCCCGGGACTAGGCTGACAAGCCGCCAACATGTCCGACGACTATAGGGTCGTCCCCACGACCCCGGGACTAGATTGGCCCGCCACCGTCATGTCCGACGATTATAGGGTCGTCCCCACGACCCCGGGACAAGCTTGGCCCGCCGCCGAATTGTTCGACGACTGTAGGGTCGTCCCCACGACCCCGGGACTAGATTGGCCCGCCACCGTCAAGTCCGACGACTATAGGGTCGTCCCCAGGACCTCGGGACTAGATTGGCCCGCCACCGTCAAGTCCGACGACTATAGGGTCGTCCCCACGACCCCGGACCAAAGTTGGCAAGCCGCCGAAATGTCCGACGACTGTAGGGTCGTACCCACGACCCCGGGACTAGGCTGACAAGCCGCCAACATGTCCGACGACTATAGGGTCGTCCCCTCGACCCCGGGCCAATAATGGCCAATCGCCGACATGTCCGACGACTATAGGGTCGTACCTACTACCCCGGGACTCGATTGCCCCGGCACCGTCATGTCCAACGACTATCGGATCGTCCCCACGACCACGGGCCAAAGTTGGCCTGCCGCCGTAATGTCCAACGACTATTGGGTCGTCCCCACGACCCCGGGACTAGATTGGCCCGCCACCGTCTTGTCCGACGACTATAGGGTCGTCCCCACGACCCCGGGACTAGATTGGCCCGCCACCGTCATTTCCGACGACTATAGGGTCGTCCTCCCGACCACGGGCCAAAGTTGGCCAGCCGCCGACTTGCCCGACGACTATAGGGTCGTCCCCACGACCCCGGGACTAGGTTGGCTCGCCGCCGTCATGTCCGACCCACTATAGGGTCGTCCCCACGACCCCCGGACTAGGTTGGTACGCCGCCGACTTGTCCGACGAGTATAGGGTCCTCCCCACGACCACGGGCCAAAGTTGGCCAGCCGCCGACATGTCCGACGACTATAGGGTCGTCCCCACGACCCCGGGCCAAAGTTGGCAAGCCGCCGAAATGTCCGACGACTGTAGGGTCGTCCCACGACCCCGGGACTAGATTGGCCCGCCACCGTCAAGTCCGACGACTGTTGGGTCGTCCCCACGATCCAGGGACTAGATTGGCCCGCCACCGTCAAATCCGACGGCTATAGGGTCGTCCCCACGACCACGCGCTAAAGGTGGCCAATCCCCGACATGTCCGACGACTATAGGGTCGTACCTACGACCCCGGGACTCGATTGCCCCGGCACCGTCATGTCCAACGACTATCGGATCGTCCCCACGACCACGGGCCAAAGTTGGCCAGCCGCTGACATGCCCAACGACTATAGGGTCGTCCCCACAACCTCGGGCCAAAGTTGGCCAGCCGCCGACATGTCCGACGACAATAGGGTCGTCCCCACGAACCCCGGGTCTAGGTTGGCCAGCCGCCGACATCTCCGACGACTATAGAGTCGTCCCCACGACACCGGGCCAAAGTTCGCCAGCCGCTGACATGTCCAACGACTATAGGGTCGTTCCCACGACCACGGGCCAAAGTTGGCCAGCCGCCGACATGTCCGACGACTATTGGATCGTTCCCACGACCACGGGCCAATTTTGGCCAGCCGCCGACATGTCCGACGACTATCGGGTCGCCCCCACGACCCCGGGCCAAAGTTGGCAAGCCGCCGAAATGTCCGACGACTGTAGGGTCGTCCCCACGACATCGGGACTAGATTGGCCCGCCAACGTCAAGTCCGACGAATATAGGGTCGTCCCCACGACCCCGGGCCAAAGTTGGCAAGCTGCCGAAATGTCCGACGACTGTAGGGTCGTCCCCACAACCCCGGGACTAGATTGGCCCGCCACCGTCAAGTCCGACGACTATAGGGTCGTCCCCACGACCCCGGGCCAAAGTTGGCAAGCCGCCGAAATGTCCGACGACTGTAGGGTCGTCCCCACGACCCCGGGCCAAAGTTGGCAAGCCGCCGAAATGTCCGACGACTGTAGGGTCGTACCCACGACCCCGGGACTAGGCTGACAAGCCGCCAACATGTCCGACGACTATAGGGTCGTCCCCTCGACCCCGGGCCAATAATGGCCAATCGCCGACATGTCCGACGACTATAGGGTCGTACCTACTACCCCGGGACTCGATTGCCCCGGCACCGTCATGTCCAACGACTATCGGATCGTCCCCACGACCACGGGCCAAAGTTGGCCTGCCGCCGACATGTCCGACGACTATAGGGTCGTGCCCACGACCCGGGGACTAGATTGGCCCGCCGCCGACATGTCCGACGACTGTAGGGTTATCGCCACGACCCTGGGCCTATGTTGGCCTGCCGTCGACTTGCCCGACGACTATAGGGTCGTCCCCACGACCCCGGGAATAGATTGGCCGGCCACCGTCAAGTCCGACGACTATAGGGTCGTCCCCACGACCTCGGGACTAGATTGGCCCGCCAACGTCAAGTCCGACGACTATAGGGTCGTCCCCACGACCCCGAGCCAAAGTTGGCAAGCCGCCGAAATGTCCGACGACTGTAGGTTCGTCCCCACAACCCCGGGACTAGATTGGCCGGCCACCGTCAAGTCCGACGACTATAGAGTCGTCCCCACGACCCCGGGCCAAAGTTGGCAAGCCGCCGAAATGTCCGACGACTGTAGGGTCGTCCCCACGACCACGGGCCAAAGTTGGCCAGACGCCGACATGTCCGACGACTATTGGGTCGTCCCCACGACCATGGGCCAAAGTTGGCCAGCCGCCGACATGTCCGACGACTATAGGGTCGTCCCCTCGACCCCGGGCCAATAATGGCCAATCGCCGACATGTCCGACGACTATAGGGTCGTACCTACTACCCCGGGACTCGATTGCCCCGGCACCGTCATGTCCAACGACTATCGGATCGTCCCCACGACCACGGGCCAAAGTTGGCCTGCCGCCGACATGTCCGACGACTATAGGGTCGTGCCCACGACCCGGGGACTAGATTGGCCCGCCGCCGACATGTCCGACGACTGTAGGGTTATCGCCACGACCCTGGGCCTATGTTGGCCTGCCGTCGACTTGCCCGACGACTATAGGGTCGTCCCCACGACCACGGGTCAAAGTTGGCCAGCCGCCGACTTGTCCGAGGACTATAGGGTCGTCCCCACGACCCCCGGACTAGGTTGGCCAGCCGCCGACTTGTCCGACCAATATAGGGTCGTCCCCACGACCCCGGGTCTAGGTTGGCCAGCCGCCGACATGTCCGACGACAATCGGATCGTCCACACGACCACGCGCCAAAGTTGGCCAGCCGCCGACATGTCCGACGACTTTTGGATCGTCCCCACGACCACGGGCCAAAGTTGGCCAGCCGCCGACATGTCCGACGACTATAGGGTCGTCCCCACGACCCCGGGACTAGATTGGTCCGCCACCGTCATGTCCAACGACTATCGGATCGTCCCCACGACCACGGGCCAAAGTTGGCCAGCCGCCGACATGTCCGACGACTATTGGGTCGTCCCCACGACTCCGGGCCAAAGTTGGCCAGCCGCTGACATGTCCAACGACTATAGGGTCGTCCCCACGACCACGGGCCAAAGTTGACCAGCCGCCGACATGTCCGACGACTATTGGATCGTCCCCACGACCCCGGGCCAAAGTTGGCAAGCCGCCGACATGTCCGACGACTATAGGGTCGTCCCCACGACCTCGGGACTAGGTTGGCCAGCCGCCGACATGTCCGACGACTATAGGGTTGCCCCCACGACCTCGGGCCAATTTTGGCCAGCCGCCGACATGTCCGACGACTATAGGGTCGTCCCCACGACCCCGGGCCAAAGTTGGCAAGCCGCCGAAATGTCCGACGACTGTAGGGTCGTCCCCACGACCCCGGGAATAGATTGGCCGGCCACCGTCAAGTCCGACGACTATAGGGTCGTCCCCGCGACCTCGGGACTAGATTGGCCCGCCAACGTCAAGTCCGACGACTATAGGGTCGTCCCCACGACCCCGGGCCAAAGTTGGCAAGCCGCCGAAATGTCCGACGACTGTAGGGTCGTCCCCACAACCCCGGGACTAGATTGGCCCGCCACCGTCAAGTCCGACGACTATAGGGTCGTCCCCACGACCCCGGGCCAAAGTTGGCAAGCCGCCGAAATGTCCGACGACTGTAGGGTCGTACCCACGACCCCGGTCTAGGCTGACAAGCCGCCAACATGTCCGACGACTATAGGGTCGTCCCCACGACCCCGGGACTAGATTGGCCCGCCACCGTCATGTCCGACGATTATAGGGTCGTCCCCACGACCCCGGGACAAGCTTGGCCCGCCGCCGACTTGTCCGACGACTATAGGGTCGTCCCCACGACCCCGGGACTAGATTGGCCCGCCGCCGAAATGTCCGACGACTGTAGGGTCGTACCCACGACCCCGGTCTAGGCTGACAAGCCGCCAACATGTCCGACGACTATAGGGTCGTCCCCACGACCCCGGGACTAGATTGGCCCGCCACCGTCATGTCCGACGATTATAGGGTCGTCCCCACGACCCCGGGACAAGCTTGGCCCGCCGCCGACTTGTCCGACGACTATAGGGTCGTCCCCACGACCCCGGGACTAGATTGGCCCGCCACCGTCATGTCCGACGACAATAGGGTCGTCCCCACGACCCCGGGTCTAGTTTGGCCAGCCGCCGACATGTCCGACGACTATAGGGTCGTCCCCACGACCACGGGCCAAAGTTGGCCAGACGCCGACATGTCCGACGACTATTGGGTCGTCCCCACGACCATGGGCCAAAGTTGGCCAGCCGCCGACATGTCCGACGACTATAAGGTCGTCCCCTCGACCCCGGGCCAATAATGGCCAATCGCCGACATGTCCGACGACTATAGGGTCGTACCTACTACCCCGGGACTCGATTGCCCCGGCACCGTCATGTCCAACGACTATCGGATCGTCCCCACGACCACGGGCCAAAGTTGGCCTGCCGCCGACATGTCCGACGACTATAGGGTCGTGCCCACGACCCGGGGACTAGATTGGCCCGCCGCCGACATGTCCGACGACTGTAGGGTTATCGCTACGACCCTGGGCCTATGTTGGCCTGCCGTCGACTTGCCCGACGACTATAGGGTCGTCCCCACGACCACGGGCCAAAGTTGGCCAGCCGCCGACTTGTCCGAGGACTATAGGGTCGTCCCCACGACCCCCGGACTAGGTTGGCCAGCCGCCGACTTGTCCGACCACTATAGGGTCGTCCCCACGACCCCGGGTCTATGTTGGCCAGCCGCCGACATGTCCGACGACAATCGGATCGTCCCCACGACCACGCGCCAAAGTTGGCCAGCCGCCAACATGTCCGACGACTATAGGGTCGTCCCCACGACCCCGGGACTAGATTGGCCCGCCACCGTCATGTCCGACGATTATAGGGTCGTCCCCACGACCCCGGGACAAGCTTGGCCCGCCGCCGAATTGTTCGACGACTGTAGGGTCGTCCCCACGACCCCGGGACTAGATTGGCCCGCCACCGTCAAGTCCGACGACTATAGGGTCGTCCCCAGGACCTCGGGACTAGATTGGCCCGCCACCGTCAAGTCCGACGACTATAGGGTCGTCCCCACGACCCCGGGCCAAAGTTGGCAAGCCGCCGAAATGTCCGACGACTGTAGGGTCGTACCCACGACCCCGGTCTAGGCTGAAAAGCCGCCAACATGTCCGACGACTATAGGGTCGCCCCCACGACCCCGGGCCAAAGTTGGCCAGCCGCCGACCTGTCCGACGACTATAGGGTCGTCCCCACGACCCCGAGACTAGATTGGCCCGCGACCGTCATGTCCGACGACAATAGGGTCGTCCCCACGACCCCGGGTCCAGGTTGGCCAGCCGCCGACATTTCCGACGACTATAGAGTCGTCCCCACGACACCGGTCCAAAGTTGGCCAGCCGCCGACATGTCCGACGACTATAGGGTCGTCCCTACGACCCCGGGACTAGATTGGCCCGCCACCGTCATGTCCAACGACTATAGGGTCGTCCCCACAACCACGGGCCAAAGTTGGCCAGCCGCCGACATGTCCGACGACTATAGGGTCGTCCCCACGAACCCGGGCCAAAGTTGGCAAGCCGCCGAAATGTCCGACGACTATAGGGTCGTCCCCACGACCCCGGGACTAGGTTGGCCAGCCGCCGACATGTCCGAAGACTATAGGGTCGTCCCGACGACCCCGGGCAAATGTTGGCCAATCGCCAACATGTCCGACGACTATAGGGTCGTCCCTACGACCCCGGGACTAGATTGGCCCGCCACCGTCATGTCCAACGATTATAGGGTCGTCCCCACGACCCCGGGACTAGATTGGCCAGACGCCGACATGTCCGACGACTATTGGGTCGTCCCCACGACCATGGGCCAAAGTTGGCCAGCCGCCGACATGTCCGACGACTATAGGGTCGTCCCCTCGACCCCGGGCCAATAATGGCCAATCGCCGACATGTCCGACGACTATAGGGTCGTCCCCACGACCTCGGGACTAGGTTGGCCACCCGCCGACATGTCCGACGACTATAGGGTCGTCCCCACGACCCCGGGTCTAGGTTGGCCAGCCGCCGACATGTCCGAAGACTATAGGGTCGTCCCCACGACCCCGGGGCTAGATTGGCCAGCCGCCGACATGTCCGACGACTATTGGATCGTCCCCACGACCCCGGGCCAAAGTTGGCAAGCCGCCGACATGTCCGACGACTATAGGGTCGTCCCCACGACCTCGGGACTAGGTTGGCCACCCGCCGACATGTCCGACGACTATAGGGTCGTCCCCACGACCCCGGGTCTAGGTTGGCCAGCCGCCGACATGTCCGAAGACTATAGGGTCGTCCCCACGACCCCGGGACTAGATTGGCCAGCCGCCGACATGTCCGACGACTATAGAGTCGTCCCCACGACACCGGGTCAAAGTTGGCCAGCCGCTGACATTTCCAACGACTATTGGGTCGTCCCCACGACCACGGGCCAATGTTGGCAAGCCGCCGACATGTCCGACGACTATAGGGTCGTCCCCACGACCACGGGCCAAAGTTGGCCAGCCGCTGACATGTCCGACGACAATCGGATCGTCCCCACGACCACGCGACAAAGTTGGCCAGCCGCCGACATGTCCGACGACTTTTGGATCGTCCCCACGACCACGGGCCAAAGTTGGCCAGCCGCCGACATGTCCGACAACTATAGGGTCGTCCCCACGACCCCGGGACTAGATTGGTCCGCCACCGTCATGTCCGACGACTATAGGGTCGTCCCCACGACCCCGGGCCAAAGTTGGCAAGACGCCGAAATGTCCGACGACTGTAGGGTCGTCCCCACGACACCGGGACTAGATTGGCCCGCCACCGTCAAGTCCGACGACTATAGGGTCGTCCCCACGACCTCGGGACTAGGTTGGCCAGCCGCCGACATGTCCGACGACTATAATGTCGTCCCCACGACCCCGGGCCAATGTTGGCCAATCGCCGACATGTCCGACGACTATAGGGTCGTCCCTACGACCCCGGGCCAAAGCTGGCCAGCCGCCGACATGTCCGACGACTATTGGATCGTCCCCACGACCACGGGCCAAAGTTGGCCAGCCGCCGACATGTCCGAAGACTATAGGGTCGTCCCCACGACCCCGGGACTAGATTGGCCAGCCGCCTACATGTCCGACGACTATAGAGTCGTCCCCACGACACCGGGTCAAAGTTGGCCAGCCGCTGACATTTCCAACGACTATTGGGTCGTCCCCACGATCACAGGCCAATGTTGGCTAGCCGCCGACATGTCCGACGACTATAGGGTCGTCCCCACGACCACGGGCCAAAGCTGGCCAGCCGCCGACATGTCCGACGACTATTGGATCGTCCCCACGACCACGGGCCAAAGTTGGCCAGCCGCCGACATGTCCGACGACTATAGGGTCGTCCCCACGACCCCGGGACTAGATTGGCCCGCCACCGTCATGTCCGACGATTATAGGGTCGTCCACACGACCCCGGGACAAGCTTGGCCCGCCGCCGAATTGTTCGACGACTGTAGGGTCGTCCCCACGACCCCGGGACTAGATTGGCCCGCCACCGTCAAGTCCGACGACTATAGGGTCGTCCCCAGGACCTCGGGACTAGATTGGCCCGCCACCGTCAAGTCCGACGACTATAGGGTCGTCCCCACGACCCCGGGCCAAAGTTGGCAAGCCGCCGAAATGTCCGACGACTGTAGGGTCGTACCCACGACCCCGGTCTAGGCTGACAAGCCGCCAACATGTCCGACGACTATAGGGTCGCCCCCACGACCCCGGGCCAAAGTTGGCCAGCCGCCGACCTGTCCGACGACTATAGGGTCGTCCCCACGACCTCGGGACTAGATTGGCCCGCCAACGTCAAGTCGACGACTATAGGGTCGTCCCCACGACCCCGGGCCAAAGTTGGCAAGCCGCCGAAATGTCCGACGACTGTAGGGTCGTCCCCACAACCCCGGGACTAGATTGGCCCGCCACCGTCAAGTCCGACGACTATAGGGTCGTCCCCACGACCCCGGGCCAAAGTTGGCAAGCCGCCGAAATGTCCGACGACTGTAGGGTCGTCCCCACGACCCCCGGACTAGATTGGCCCGCCACCGTCATGTCCAACGACTATCGGATCGTCCCCACGACCCCGGGCCAAAGTTGGCAAGCCGCCGAAATGTCCGACGACTGTAGGGTCGTCTCCACGACCCCGGGACTAGATTGGCCCGCCACCGTCAAGTCAGACGACCTCGGGACTAGGTTGGCCAGCCGCCGACATGTCCGACGACTATAGGGTCGCCCCCACGACCTCGGGCCAATTTTGGCCAGCCGCCGACATGTCCGACGACTATAGGGTCGTCCCCACGACCCCGGGCCAATGTTGGCAAGCCGCCGAAATGTCCGACGACTGTAGGGTCGTCCCCACGACCCCGGGAATAGATTGGCCGGCCACCGTCAAGTCCGACGACTATAGGGTCGTCCCCACGACCTCGGGACTAGATTGGCCCGCCAACGTCAAGTCCGACGACTATAGGGTCGTCCCCACGACCCCGGGCCAAAGTTGGCAAGCCGCCGAAATGTCCGACGACTGTAGGGTCGTCCCCACAACCCCGGGACTAGATTGGCCCGCCACCGTCAAGTCCGACGACTATAGGGTCGTCCCCACGACCCCGGGCCAAAGTTGGCAAGCCGCCGAAATGTCCGACGACTGTAGGGTCGTCCCCACGACCCCGGGACTAGATTGGCCCGCCACCATCATGTCCGTCGACAATAGGGTCGTCCCCTCGACCCCGGGTCTAGGTTGGCCAGCCGCCGACTTGTCCGACGACTATAGGGTCGTACCCACGACCCCGGGACTAGGCTGACAAGCCGCCAACATGTCCGACGACTATAGGGTCGTCCCCACGACCCCGGGACTAGATTGGCCCGCCACCGTCATGTCCGACGATTATAGGGTCGTCCCCACGACCCCGGGACAAGCTTGGCCCGCCGCCGAATTGTTCGACGACTGTAGGGTCGTCCCCACGACCCCGGGACTAGATTGGCCCGCCACCGTCAAGTCCGACGACTATAGGGTCGTCCCCAGGACCTCGGGACTAGATTGGCCCGCCACCGTCAACTCCGACGACTATAGGGTCGTCCCCACGACCCCGGGCCAAAGTTGGCAAGCCGCCGAAATGTCCGACGACTGTAGGGTCGTACCCACGACCCCGGGACTAGGCTGACAAGCCGCCAACATGTCCGACGACTATAGGGTCGCCCCCACGACCCCGGGCCAAAGTTGGCAAGCCGCCGACCTGTCCGACGACTATAGGGTCGTCCCCACGACCCCGAGACTAGATTGGCCCGCGACCGTCATGTCCGACGACAATAGGGTCGTCCCCACGACCCCGGGTCCAGGTTGGCCAGCCGCCGACATGTCCGACGACTATAGGGTCGTCCCCACGACCCCGGGACTAGATTGGCCCGCCCCCGTCATGTCCAACGACTATAGGGTCGTCCCCACAACCACGGGCCAAATTTGGCCAGCCGCCGACATGTCCGACGACTATAGGGTCGTCCCCACGAACCCGGGCCAAAGTTGGCAAGCCGCCGAAATGTCCGACGACTATAGGGTCGTCCCCACGACCCCGGGACTAGGTTGGCCAGCCGCCGACATGTCCGAAGACTATAGGGTCGTCCCGACGACCCCGGGCAAATGTTGGCCAATCGCCAACATGTCCGACGACTATAGGGTCGTCCCTACGACCCCGGGACTAGATTGGCCCGCCACCGTCATGTCCAACGATTATAGGGTCGTCCCCACGACCCCGGGACTAGATTGGCCCGCCACCGTCATGTCCGACGATTATAGGGTCGTCCCCACGACCCCGGGACAAGCTTGGCCCGCCGCCGACTTGTCCGACGACTATAGGGTCGTCCCCACGACCCCGGGACTAGATTGGCCCGCCATCGTCATGTCCGACGACAATAGGGTCGTCCCCACGACCCCGGGTCTAGGTTGGCCAGCCGCCGACATGTCCGACGACTATAGAGTCGTCCCCACGACCCCGGGTCTAGGCTGGCCAGCCGCCGACATGTCCGACGACAATCGGATCGTCCCCACGACCACGCGCCAAAGTTGGCCAGCCGCCGACATGTCCGACGACTATTGGATTGTCCCCACGACCACGGGCCAAAGTTAGCCAGCCGCCGACATGTCCGACGACAATCGGATCGTCCCCACGACCACGCGCCAATGTTGGCCAGCCGCCGACATGTCCGACGACTATAGGGTCGTCCCCACGACCCCGGGCCAATGTTGGCCAATCGCCGACATGTCCAACGACTATAGGGCCGTCCCTACGACCCCGGGACTAGATTAGCCCGCCACCGTCATGTCCAACGACTATAGGGTCGTCCCCACGACCACGGGCCAAAGTTGGCATGCCGCCGAAATGTCCGACGACTATAGGGTCGTCCCCACGACCCCGGGCCAAAGTTGGCAAGCCGCCGAAATGTCCGACGACTATAGGGTCGTCCCCACGACCCCGGGACTAGATTGGCCCGCCACCGTCATGTCCGACGACTATAGGGTCGTACCCACGACCCCGGGCCAAAGTTGGCAAGCCGCCGAAATGTCCGAAGACTGTAGGGTCGTCCCCACGACCACGGGACTAGATTGGCCCGCCACCGTCATGTCCAACGACTATAGGGTCGTTCCCACAACCACGGGCCAAAGTTGGCCAGCCGCCGACATTTCCGACGACTATAGAGTCGTCCCCACGACCCCGGGTCTAGGCTGGCCAGCCGCCGACATGTCCGACGACAATCGGATCGTCCCCACGACCACGCGCCAAAGTTGGCCAGCCGCCGACATGTCCGACGACTATTGGATTGTCCCCACGACCACGGGCCAAAGTTAGCCAGCCGCCGACATGTCCGACGACTATTGGATCGTCCCCACGACCACGGGCCAAAGTTGGCCAGCCGCCGACATGTCCGACGACTATAGGGTCGTCCCCACGACCCCGGGACTAGATTGGCCCGCCACCGTCATGTCCGACGATTATAGGGTCGTCCCCACGACCGCGAGGCTAGATTGGCCCGCCACCGTCATGTCCGACGACAATAGGGTCGTCCCCACGACCCCGGGTCCAGGTTGGCCAGCCGCCGACATTTCCGACGACTATAGAGTCGTCCCCACGACCCCGGGCCAAAGTTGGCCAGCTGCCGACATGTCCGACGACTATAGGGTCGTCTCCACGACCCCGGGACAAGGTTGGCCCGCCGCCGACTTGTCCGACGACTATAGGGTCGTACCCACCACCCCGGGACTAGGTTGACAAGCCGCCAACATATCCGACGACTATACGGTCGTCCCCACGACCTCGGGACTAGGTCGGCCCGCCGCCGACATGTCCGACGACTATTGGGTCGTCCCCACGACCATGGGCCAAAGTTGGCCAGCCGCCGACTTGTCGAGGACTATAGGGTCGTCCCCACGACCCCCGGACTAGGTTGGCCAGCCGCCGACATGTCCGACGACTATAGGGTCGTCCCCACGACCCCGGGTCTAGGTTGGCCAGCCGCCGACATGTCCGAAGACTATAGGGTCGTCCCCACGACCCCGGGACTAGATTGGCCAGCCGCCGACATGTCCGACGACTATAGAGTCGTCCCCACGACACCGGGTCAAAGTTGGCCAGCCGCTGACATTTCCAACGACTTTTGGATCGTCCCCACGACCACGGGCCAAAGTTGGCCAGCCGCCGACATGTCCGACGACTATAGGGTCGTCCCCACGAGACCGGGCCAAAGTTGGCCAGCCGCTGACATGTCCAACGACTATAGGGTCGTCCCCACGACCACGGGCCAAAGTTGACCAGCCGCCGACATGTCCGACGACTATTGGATCGTCCCCACGACCCCGGGCCAAAGTTGGCAAGCCGCCGACATGTCCGACGACTATAGGGTCGTCCCCACGACCTCGGGACTAGGTTGGCCACCCGCCGACATGTCCGACGACTATAGGGTCGTCCCCACGACCCCGGGTCTAGGTTGGCCAGCCGCCGACATGTCCGAAGACTATAGGGTCGTCCCCACGACCCCGGGACTAGATTGGCCAGCCGCCGACATGTCCGACGACTATAGAGTCGTCCCCACGACACCGGGTCAAAGTTGGCCAGCCGCTGACATTTCCAACGACTATTGGGTCGTCCCCACGACCACGGGCCAATGTTGGCAAGCCGCCGACATGTCCGACGACTATAGGGTCGTCCCCACGACCACGGGCCAAAGTTGGCCAGCCGCTGACATGTCCGACGACAATCGGATCGTCCCCACGACCACGCGACAAAGTTGGCCAGCCGCCGACATGTCCGACGACTTTTGGATCGTCCCCACGACCACGGGCCAAAGTTGGCCAGCCGCCGACATGTCCGACAACTATAGGGTCGTCCCCACGACCCCGGGACTAGATTGGTCCGCCACCGTCATGTCCGACGACTATAGGGTCGTCCCCACGACCCCGGGCCAAAGTTGGCAAGACGCCGAAATGTCCGACGACTGTAGGGTCGTCCCCACGACACCGGGACTAGATTGGCCCGCCACCGTCAAGTCCGACGACTATAGGGTCGTCCCCACGACCTCGGGACTAGGTTGGCCAGCCGCCGACATGTCCGACGACTATAATGTCGTCCCCACGACCCCGGGCCAATGTTGGCCAATCGCCGACATGTCCGACGACTATAGGGTCGTCCCTACGACCCCGGGCCAAAGCTGGCCAGCCGCCGACATGTCCGACGACTATTGGATCGTCCCCACGACCACGGGCCAAAGTTGGCCAGCCGCCGACATGTCCGAAGACTATAGGGTCGTCCCCACGACCCCGGGACTAGATTGGCCAGCCGCCTACATGTCCGACGACTATAGAGTCGTCCCCACGACACCGGGTCAAAGTTGGCCAGCCGCTGACATTTCCAACGACTATTGGGTCGTCCCCACGATCACAGGCCAATGTTGGCTAGCCGCCGACATGTCCGACGACTATAGGGTCGTCCCCACGACCACGGGCCAAAGCTGGCCAGCCGCCGACATGTCCGACGACTATTGGATCGTCCCCACGACCACGGGCCAAAGTTGGCCAGCCGCCGACATGTCCGACGACTATAGGGTCGTCCCCACGACCCCGGGACTAGATTGGTCCGCCACCGTCATGTCCGACGACTATAGGGTCGTCCCCACGACCCCGGGCCAAAGTTGGCAAGCCGCCGAAATGTCCGACGACTGTAGGGTCGTCCCCACGACCCCGGGACTAGATTGGCCCGCCACCGTCAAGTCCGACGACCTCGGGACTAGGTTGGCCAGCCGCTGACATTTCCAACGACTATTGGGTCGTCCCCACGATCACAGGCCAATGTTGGCTAGCCGCCGACATGTCCGACGACTATAGGGTCGTCCCCACGACCACGGGCCAAAGCTGGCCAGCCGCCGACATGTCCGACGACTATTGGATCGTCCCCACGACCCCGGGCCAAAGTTGGCAAGCCGCCGAAATGTCCGACGACTGTAGGGTCGTCCCCACAACCCCGGGACTAGATTGGCCCGCCACCGTCAAGTCCGACGACTATAGGGTCGTCCCCACGACCCCGGGCCAAAGTTGGCAAACCGCCGAAATGTCCGACGACTGTAGGGTCGTCCCCACGACCCCCGGACTAGATTGGCCCGCCACCGTCATGTCCAACGACTATCGGATCGTCCCCACGACCCCGGGCCAAAGTTGGCAAGCCGCCGAAATGTCCGACGACTGTAGGGTCGTCTCCACGACCCCGGGACTAGATTGGCCCGCCACCGTCAAGTCCGACGACCCCGGGCCAAAGTTGGCAAGCCGCCGAAATGTCCGACGACTGTAGGGTCGTCCCCACGACCCCGGGACTAGATTGGCCAGCCACCATCATGTCCGACGACAATAGGGTCGTCCCCTCGACCCCGGGTCTAGGTTGGCCAGCCGCCGACTTGTCCGACGACTATAGGGTCGTACCCACGACCCCGGGACTAGGCTGAAAAGCCGCCAACATGTCCGACGACTATAGGGTCGTCCCCACGACCCCGGGACTAGATTGGCCCGCCACCGTCATGTCCGACGATTATAGGGTCGTCCCCACGACCCCGGGACAAGCTTGGCCCGCCGCCGAATTGTTCGACGACTGTAGGGTCGTCCCCACGACCCCGGGACTAGATTGGCCCGCCACCGTCAAGTCCGACGACTATAGGGTCGTCCCCAGGACCTCGGGACTAGATTGGCCCGCCACCGTCAAGTCCGACGACTATAGGGTCGTCCCCACGACCCCGGGCCAAAGTTGGCAAGCCGCCGAAATGTCCGACGACTATAGGGTCGTCCCCACGACCCCGGGACTAGATTGGCCCGCCACCGTCATGTCCAACGACTATAGGGTCGTCCCCACAACCACGGGCCAAAGTTGGCCAGCCGCCGACATGTCCGACGACTATAGGGTCGTCCCCACGAACCCGGGCCAAAGTTGGCAAGCCGCCGAAATGTCCGACGACTATAGGGTCGTCCCCACGACCCCGGGACTAGGTTGGCCAGCCGCCGACATGTCCGAAGACTATAGGGTCGTCCCGACGACCCCGGGCAAATGTTGGCCAATCGCCAACATGTCCGACGACTATAGGGTCGTCCCTACGACCCCGGGACTAGATTGGCCCGCCACCGTCATGTCCAACGATTATAGGGTCGTCCCCACGACCCCGGGACTAGATTGGCCCGCCACCGTCATGTCCGACGATTATAGGGTCGTCCCCACGACCCCGGGACAAGCTTGGCCCGCCGCCGACTTGTCCGACGACTATAGGGTCGTCCCCACGACCCCGGGACTAGATTGGCCCGCCACCGTCATGTCCGACGACAATAGGGTCGTCCCCACGACCCCGGGTCTAGGTTGGCCAGCCGCCGACATGTCCGACGACTATAGAGTCGTCCCCACGACCCCGGGTCTAGGCTGGCCAGCCGCCGACATGTCCGACGACAATCGGATCGTCCCCACGACCACGCGCCAAAGTTGGCCAGCCGCCGACATGTCCGACGACTATTGGATTGTCCCCACGACCACGGGCCAAAGTTGGCCAGCCGCCGACATGTCCGACGACTATAGGGTCGTCCCCACGACCCCGGGACTAGATTGGTCCGCCACCGTCTTGTCCGACGACTATAGGGTCGTCCCCACGACCACGGGCCAAAGTTGACCAGCCGCCGACATGTCCGATGATTATAGGGTCGTCCCCACGACCCCGGGCCAAAGTTGGCAAGCCGCCTAAATGTCCGAAGACTGTAGGGTCGTCCCCACGACCCCGGGACTAGATTGGCCCGCCACCGTCATGTCCAACGACTATAGGGTCGTTCCCACAACCACGGGCCAAAGTTGGCCAGCCGCCGGCATGTCCGACGACTATTGGATCGTCCCCACGACCACGGGCCAAAGTTGGCCAGCCGCCGACATGTCCGACGACTATAGGGTCGTCCCCACGACCACGCGCCAAAGTTGGCCCGCCACCGTCATGTCCGACGATTATAGGGTCGTCCCCACGACCCCGGGACTAGATTGGCCCGCCACCGTCATTTCCGACGGCTATAGGGTCGTTCCCACAACCACGGGCCAAAGTTGGCCAGCCGCCGACATGTCCGACGACTATTGGATCGTCCCCACGACCACGGGCCAAAGTTGGCCAGCCGCCGACATGTCCGACGACTATAGGGTCGTCCCCACGACCCCGGGACTAGATTGGCCCGCCACCGTCATGTCCGACGATTATAGGGTCGTCCTCACGACCGCGAGGCTAGATTGGCCCGCCACCGTCATGTCCGACGACAATAGGGTCGTCCCCACGACCCCGGGTCCAGGTTGGCCAGCCGCCGACATTTCCGACGACTATAGAGTCGTCCCCACGACACCGGGCCAAAGTTGGCCAGCCGCCGACATGTCCGACGACTATAGAGTCGTCCCCACGACCCCGGGACAAGGTTGGCCCGCCTCCGACTTGTCCGACGACTATAGGGTCGTACCCACGACCCTGGGACTAGGCTGACAAGCCGCCGACATGTCCGACGACTATAGGGTCGTCCCCACGACACCGGGCCAAAGTTGGCCAGCCGCCGACATGTCCGACGACTATAGGGTCGTCCCCACGACCACGCGCTAAAGTTGGCCAGCCGCCGACATGTCCGACGACTATAGGGTCGTCCCCACGACCCCGGGACTAGATTGGCCCGCCACCGTCATGTCCGACGACAATAGGGTCGTCCCGACGACCCCGGGTCTAGGTTGGCCAGCCGCCGACTTGTCCGACGACTATAGGGTCGTCCCCAGGACCTCGGGACTAGATTGGCCCGCCACCGTCATGTCCAACGACTATAGGGTCGTCCCCACGACCACGGGCCAAAGTTGGCATGCCGCCGAAATGTCCGAAGATTATAGGGTCGTCCCCACGACCGCGCGCCAAAGTTGGCAAGCCGCCGAAATGTCCGAAGACTGTAGGGTCGTCCCCACGACCCCGGGACTAGATTGGCCCGCCACCGTCATGTCCAACGACTATAGGGTCGTTCCCACAACCACGGGCCAAAGTTGGCCAGCCGCCGACATGTCCGACGACTATTGGATCGTCCCCACGACCACGGGCCAAAGTTGGCCAGCCGCCGACATGTCCGACGACTATAGGGTCGTCCCCACGACCCCGGGACTAGATTGGCCCGCCACCGTCATGTCCGACGATTATAGGGTCGTCCCCACGACCGCGAGACTAGATTGGCCCGCCACCGTCATGTCCGACGACAATAGGGTCGTCCCCACGACTCCGGGTCCAGGTTGGCCAGCCGCCGACATTTCCGACGACTATAGAGTCGTCCCCACGACACCGGGCCAAAGTTGGCCAGCCGCCGACATGTCCGACGACTATAGGGTCGTCCCCACGACCCCGGGACAAGGTTGGCCCGCCTCCGACTTGTCCGACGACTATAGGGTGGTACCCACGACCCTGGGACTAGGCTGACAAGCCGCCAACATGTCCGACGACTATAGGGTCGTCCCCACGACCCCGGGCCAACGATGTCCAGCCGCCGTCTTGTCCGACGACTATAGGGTCGTCCCCACGACCCCGGGACTAAATTGGCCCGCCACCGTCATGTCCGACGACTATTGGATCGTCCCCACGACCACGGGCCAAAGTTGGCCAGCCGCCGACATGTCCGACGACTATAGGGTCGTCCCCACGACCCCGGGCCAAAGTTGGCCAGCTGCCGACATGTCCGACGACTATAGGGTCGTCCCCACGACCCCGGGACAAGGTTGGCCCGCCGCCGACTTGTCCGACGACTATAGGGTCGTACCCACCACCCCGGGACTAGGCTGACAAGCCGCCAACATGTCCGACGACTATAGGGTCGTCCCCACGACCCCGGGCCAAAGATGTCCAGCCGCCGTCTTGTCCTACGACTATAGGGTAGTCCCCACGACCCCGGGACTAGATTGGCCCGCCAGCGTCATGTCCAACGACTGTAGGGTCGTTCCCACAACCACGGGCCAAAGTTGGCCAGCCGCCGACATGTCCGACGACTATTGGATCGTCCCCACGACCACGGGCCAAAGTTGGCCAGCCGCCGACATGTCCGACGACTATAGGGTCGTCCCCACGACCCCGGGACTAGATTGGTCCGCCACCGTCTTGTCCGACGACTATAGGGTCGTCCCCACGACCACGGGCCAAAGTTGACCAGCCGCCGACATGTCCGACGACAATCGGATCGTCCCCACGACCACGCGCCAAAGTTGGCCAGCCGCCGACATGTCCGACGACTATAGGGTCGTCCCCACGACACCGGGCCAAAGTTGGCCAGCCGCCGACATGTCCGACGACTATAGGGTCGTCCCCACGACCACGCGCCAAAGTTGGCCAGCCGCCGACATGTCCGACGACTATAGGGTCGTCCCCACGACCCCGGGACTAGATTGGCCCGCCACCGTCATGTCCGACGACAATAGGGTCGTCCCCACGACCCCGGGTCTAGGTTGGCCAGCCGCCGACTTGTCCGACGACTATAGGGTCGTCCCCAGGACCTCGGGACTAGATTGGCCCGCCACCGTCATGTCCAACGACTATAGGGTCGTCCCCACGACCACGGGCCAAAGTTGGCATGCCGCCGAAATGTCCGACGATTATAGGGTCGTCCCCACGACCCCGGGCCAAAGTTGGCAAGCCGCCGAAATGTCCGAAGACTGTAGGGTCGTCCCCACGACCCCGGGACTAGATTGGCCCGCCACCGTCATGTCCAACGACTATAGGGTCGTTCCCACAACCACGGGCCAAAGTTGGCCAGCCGCCGACATGTCCGACGACTATTGGATCGTACCCCACGACCACGGGCCAAAGTTCGCCAGCCGCCGACATGTCCGACGACTATAGGGTCGTCCCCACGACCCCGGGACTAGATTGGCCCGCCACCGTCATGTCCGACGATTATAGGGTCGTCCTCACGACCGCGAGGCTAGATTGGCCCGCCACCGTCATATCCGACGACAATAGGGTCGTCCCCACGACCCCGGGTCCAGGTTGGCCAGCCGCCGACATTTCCGACGACTATAGAGTCGTCCCCACGACACCGGGCCAAAGTTGGCCAGCCGCCGACATGTCCGACGACTATAGGGTCGTCCCCACGACCCCGGGACAAGGTTGGCCCGCCTCAGACTTGTCCGACGACTATAGGGTCGTACCCACGACCCTGGGACTAGGCTGACAAGCCGCCAACATGTCCGACGACTATAGGGTCGTCCCCACGACCCCGGGCCAACGATGTCCAGCCGCCGTCTTGTCCGACGACTATAGGGTCGTCCCCACGACCCCGGGACTAGATTGGCCCGCCACCGTCCTGTCCAACGACTATAGGGTCGTCCCCACAACCACGGGCCAAAGTTGGCCAGCCGCCGACATGTCCGACGACTATAGGGTCGTCCCCACGACCCCGGGCCAAAGTTGGCCAGCTGCCGACATGTCCGACGACTATAGGGTCGTCCCCACGACCCCGGGACAAGGTTGGCCCGCCGCCGACTTGTCCGACGACTATAGGGTCGTACCCACCACCCCGGGACTAGGCTGACAAGCCGCCAACATGTCCGACGACTATAGGGTCGTCCCCACGACCCCGGGCCAACGATGTCCAGCCGCCGTCTTGTCCGACGACTATAGGGTCGTCCCCAGGACCTCGGGACTAGATTGGCCCGCCACCGTCATGTCCAACGACTATAGGGTCGTCCCCACGACCACGGGCCAAAGTTGGCATGCCGCCGAAATGTCCGACGATTATAGGGTCGTCCCCACGACCCCGGGCCAAAGTTGGCAAGCCGCCGAAATGTCCGAAGACTGTAGGGTCGTCCCCACGACCCCGGGACTAGATTGGCCCGCCACCGTCATGTCCAACGACTATAGGGTCGTTCCCACAACCACGGGCCAAAGTTGGCCAGCCGCCGACATGTCCGACGACTATTGGATCGTACCCCACGACCACGGGCCAAAGTTGGCCAGCCGCCGACATGTCCGACGACTATAGGGTCGTCCCCACGACCCCGGGACTAGATTGGTCCGCCACCGTCTTGTCCGACGACTATAGGGTCGTCCCCACGACCACGGGCCAAAGTTGACCAGCCGCCGACATGTCCGACGATTATAGGGTCGTCCCCACGACCCCGGGCCAAAGTTGGCAAGCCGCCGAAATGTCCGAAGACTGTAGGGTCGTCCCCACGACCCCGGGACTAGATTGGCCCGCCACCGTCATGTCCAACGACTATAGGGTCGTTCCCACAACCACGGGCCAAAGTTGGCCAGCCGCCGACATGTCCAACGACTATTGGGTCGTCCCCACGACCACGGGCCAAAGTTAGCCAGCCGCCGACATGTCCGACGACTATAGGGTCGTCCCCACGACCCCGGGACTAGATTGGCCGCCAGCGACAAGTCCGACGACTATAGGGTCGTCCCCACGACCTCGGGACTAGGTTGGCCAGCCGCAGACATGTCCGACGACTATTGGGTCGTCCCCACGACCACGGGCCAAAGTTAGCCAGCCGCCGAAATGTCCGACGACTGTAGGGTCGTCCCCACGACCCCGGGAATAGATTGGCCGGCCACCGTCAAGTCCGACGACTATAGGGTCGTCCCCACGACCTCGGGACTAGATTGGCCCGCCAACGTCAAGTCGACGACTATAGGGTCGTCCCCACGACCCCGGGCCAAAGTTGGCAAGCCGCCGAAATGTCCAACGACTGTAGGGTCGTGCCCACAACCCCGGGACTAGATTGGCCCGCCACCGTCAAGTCCGACGACTATAGGGTCGTCCCCACGACCCCGGGCCAAAGTTGGCAAGCCGCCGAAATGTCCGACGACTGTAGGGTCGTCCCCACGACCCCCGGACTAGATTGGCCCGCCACCGTCATGTCCAACGACTATCGGATCGTCCTCACGACCCCGGGCCAAAGTTGGCAAGCCGCCGAAATGTCCGACGACTGTAGGGTCGTCCCCACGACCCCGGGACTAGATTGGCCCGCCACCGTCAAGTCCGACGACCTCGGGACTAGGTTGGCCAGCCGCCGACATGTCCGACGACTATAGGGTCGCCCCCACGACCTCGGGCCAATTTTGGCCAGCCGCCGACATGTCCGACGACTATAGGGTCGTCCCCACGACCCCGGGCCAAAGTTGGCAAGCCGCCGAAATGTCCGACGACTGTAGGGTCGTCCCCACGACCCCGGGCCAAAGTTGGCAAGCCGCCGAAATGTCCGACGACTGTAGGGTCGTCCCCACGACCCCGGGAATAGATTGGCCGGCCACCGTCAAGTCCGACGACTATAGGGTCGTCCCCACGACCTCGGGACTAGATTGGCCCGCCACCGTCTAGTCCGACGACTATAGGGTCGTCCCCACGACCCCGGGCCAAAGTTGGCAAGCCGCCGAAATGCCCGACGACTGTAGGGTCGTCCCCACGACCCCGGGACTAGATTGGCCCGCCACCATCATGTCCGACGACAATAGGGTCGTCCCCTCGATCCCGGGTCTAGGTTGGCCAGCCGCCGACTTGTCCGACGACTATAGGGTCGTACCCACGACCCCGGGACTAGGCTGACAAGCCGCCAACATGTCCGACGACTATAGGGTCGTCCCCACGACCCCGGGACTAGATTGGCCCGCCACCGTCATGTCCGACGATTATAGGGTCGTCCCCACGACCCCGGGACAAGCTTGCCCCGCCGCCGAATTGTTCGACGACTGTAGGGTCGTCCCCACGACCCCGGGACTAGATTGGCCCGCCACCGTCAAGTCCGACGACTATAGGGTCGTCCCCACGACCCCCGGACTAGGTTGGCTCGCCGCCGACTTGTCCGACGAGTATAGGGTCCTCCCCACGACCACGGGCCAAAGTTGGCCAGCGGCCGACATGTCCGACGACTATAGGGTCGTCCCCACGACCCGGGACTAGACTGGCCCGCCACCGTCATGTCCGACGACTATAGGGTCGTCCCCACGACCCCGGGACTAGGTTGCCCCGCCGCCGACTTGTCCGACGACTATAGGGTCGTCCCCACGACCCCGGGACTAGGCTGACAAGCCGCCAACATGTCCGACGACTATAGGGTCGTCCCCACGACCCCGGGACTAGATTGGCCCGCCACCGTCATGTCCGACGATTATAGGGTCGTCCCCACGACCCCGGGACAAGCTTGGCCCGCCGCCGAATTGTTCGACGACTGTAGGGTCGTCCCCACGGCCCCGGGACTAGATTGGCCCGCCACCGTCATGTCCGACGACTATCGGATCGTCCCCACGACCACGGGCCAAAGTTGGCCAGCCGCCGACATGTCCGACGACTATAGGGTCGTCCCCACGACCCTGGGACTAGATTGGCCAGCCACCGTCATGTCCGGCGACTATCGGGTCGTCCCCACGACCACGGGCCAATGTTGACCAGCCGCCGACATGTCCGACGACTATAGAGTCGTCCCCACGACACCGGGCCAAAGTTGGCCAGCCGCCGACATGTCCGACGACTATAGGGTCGACCCCACGACCCGGGACTAGAGTGGCCCGCCACCGTCATGTCCGACGACTATATGGTCGTCCCCACGACCACGGGCCAATGTTGGCCAGCCGCTGACTTGTCCGACGACTATAGGGTCGTTCCCACGACCGCGGGACTAGATTGGCTCGCCGCCGACTTGTCCGACGACTGTTGGGTCGTCCCCACGACCCCGGGACTAGATTGGCCCGCCACCGTCATTTCCGACGACTATAGGGTCGTCCCCACGACCACGGGCCAAAGTTGGCCAGCCGCCGACTTGTCCGAAGACTATAGGGTCGTCCCCACGACCACGGGCCAAAGTTGGCCAGCCGCCGACATGTCCGACGACTATAGGGTCGTCCCCACGACCACGGGCCAAAGTTGGCCAGCCGCCGGTTTGCCCGACGATTATAGGGTCGTCCCCACGACCCCGGGACTAGGTTGGCCCGCCGCCGACTTGTCCGACGACTATAGGGTCGTCCCCACGACCACGGGCCAAAGTTGGCCAGCCGCCGACTTGCCCGACGACTATAGGGTCGTCCCCATGACCCGGGACTAGACTGGCCCGCCACCGTCATGTCCGACCCACTATAGGGTCGTCCCCACGACCCCCGGACTAGGTTGGTACGATGCCGACTTGTCCGACGAGTATAGGGTCCTCCCCACGACCACGGGCCAAAGTTGGCCAGCCGCCGACATGTCCGACGACTATAGGGTCGTCCCCACGACCCGGGACTAGACTGGCCCGCCACCGACATGTCCGACGACTATAGAGTCGTCCCCACGACCCCGGGTCAATGTTGGCTCGCCGCCGACATGTCCGACGACTATCGGGTCGTCCCCACGACCACGGGCCAATGTTGACCAGCCGCCGACATGTCCGACGACTATAGAGTCGTCCCCACGACACCGGGCCAAAGTTGGCCAGCCGCCGACATGTCCGACGACTATAGGGTCGACCCCACGACCCGGGACTAGAGTGGCCTGCCACCGTCATGTCCGACGACTATATGGTCGTCCCCACGACCACGGGCCAATGTTGGCCAGCCGCTGACTTGTCGACGACTATAGGGTCGTTCCCACGACCGCGGGACTAGATTGGCTCGCCGCCGACTTGTCCGACGACTGTTGGGTCGTCCCCACGACCCCGGGACTAGGTTGGCTCGCCACCGTCATGTCTGACGACTATAGGGTCGTCCCCACGACCACGGGCCAAAGTTGGCCAGCCGCCGACATGTGCGACGACTATAGGGTCGTCCCCACGACCCGGGACTAGACTGGCCCGCCACCGACATGTCCGACGACTATAGAGTCGTCCCTACGACCCCGGGTCAATGTTGGCTCGCCGCCGACATGTCCGACGACTATAGGGTCGTCCCCACGACCACGGGCCAAAGTTGGCCAGCCGACGACATGTCCGACGACTATAGGGTCGTCCCCACGACCACGGGCCAAAGTTGGCCAGCCGCTGACATGTCTGACGACTATAGGGTCGTCCCCACGACCCCGGGACTAGATTGGCCCGCCACCGTCATTTCCGACGACTATAGGGTCGTCCCCACGACCACGGGCCAAAGTTGGCCAGCCGCCGACTTGCCCGACGACTATAGGGTCGTCCCCATGACTCGGGACTAGACTGGCCCGCCACCGTCATGTCCGACCCACTATAGGGTCGTCCCCACGACCACCGGACTAGGTTGGTACGCCACCATCATGTCCGACGACTATAGGGTCGTCCCCACGACCCCCGGACTAGGTTGGCCGGCCGCCGACTTGTCCGACGACTATAGGGTCGTCCCCACGACCCCCCGACTAGGTGGGCTCGCCGCCGACTTGTCCGACGACTATAGGGTCGTCCCCACGACCCCGGGACTAGGTTGGCTCGCCACCGTCATGTCTGACGACTATAGGGTCGTCCCCACGACCACGGGCCAAAGTTGGCCAGCCGCCGACATGTCCGACGACTATAGGGTCGTCCCCACGACCACGGGCCAAAGTTGGCCAGCCGCCGACATGTCCGACGACTATAGGGTCGTCCCCACGACCCCCGGACTAGGTTGGCCGGCCGCCGACTTGTCCGACGACTATAGGGTCGTCCCCACGACCCCCCGACTAGGTGGGCTCGCCGCCGACTTGTCCGACGACTATAGGGTCATCCCCACGACCCCGGGACTAGGTTGGCCCGCCGCCGACTTGTCCGACGACTATAGGGTCGTCCCCACGACCCCGGGACTAGGTTGGCTCGCCACCGACATGTCTGACGACTATAGGGTCGTCCCCACGACCCCGGGACTAGATTGGCCCGCCACCGTCAAGTCCGACAACTATAGGGTCGTCCCCACGACCCCGGGCCAAAGTTGGACAGCCGCCGACTTGTCCGACGACTATAGGGTCGTCCCCACGACCACGGGCCAAAGTTGGCCAGCCGCCGGCTTGTCCGACGAATATAGGGTCGTCCCCACGACCCCGGGACTAGGTTGGCCCCTCGCCGACTTGTCCGACGACTATAGGGTCGTCCCCACGACCTCGGGACTAGGTTGGCCAGCCGCCGACATGTCCGACGACTATAGGGTCGTCCCCAAGACCCCGGGCCAAAGTTGGCAAGCCGCCGACATGTCCGACGACTATAGGGTCGTTCCTACGACCCCGGGACTAGATTGGCCCGCCACCGTCATGTCCAACGACTATAGGGTCGTCCCCACAACCCCGGGACTAGGTTGACAAGCCGCCAACATGTCCGACGACTATAGGGTCGTCCCTACGACCCCGGGACTAGATTGGCCCGCCACCGTCATGTCCAACGACTATAGGGTCGTCCCCACGACCACGGGCCAAAGTTGGCCAGCCGCCGACTTGCCCGACGACTATAGGGTCGTCCCCATGACCCGGGACTAGACTGGCCCGCCACCGTCATGTCCGACCCACTATAGGGTCGTCCCCACGACCCCCGGACTAGGTTGGTACGATGCCGACTTGTCCGACGAGTATAGGTTCCTCCCCACGACCACGGGCCAAAGTTGGCCAGCCGCCGACATGTCCGACGACTATAGGGTCGTCCCCACGACCCGGGACTAGACTGGCCCGCCACCGACATGTCCGACGACTATAGAGTCGTCCCCACGACCCCGGGTCAATGTTGGCTCGCCGCCGACATGTCCGACGACTATAGGGTCGTCACCACGACCCCCGGGCCAAAGTTGGACAGCCACCGACATTTCCGACGACTATAGGGTCGTCCCCACGACCACGGGCCAAAGATGGCCACCCGCCGACATGTCCGACGACTATAGGGTCGTCCCCACGACCCGGGACTAGACTGGTCCGCCACCGTCATGTCCGACGACTATAGGGTCGTCCCCACGACCCCCGGACTAGGTTGGCCGGCCGCCGACTTGTCCGACGACTATAGGGTCGTCCCCACGACCCCCCGACTAGGTGGGCTCGCCGCCGACTTGTCCGACGACTATAGGGTCGTCCCCACGACCCCGGGACTAGGTTGGCTCGCCACCGTCATGTCTGACGACTGTAGGGTCGTCCCCACGACCACGGGCCATAGTTGGCCAGCCGCCGACATGTCCGACGACTATAGGGTCGTCCCCACAACCCGGGACTAGACTGGCCCGCCACCGACATGTCCGACGACTATAGAGTCGTCCCCACGACCCCGGGTCAATGTTGGCTCGCCGCCGACATGTCCGACGACTATAGGGTCGTCCCCACGACCACGGGCCAAAGTTGGCCAGCCGCTGACATGTCCGACGACTATAGGGTCGTCCCCACGACCCCGGGACTAGATTGGCCCGCCACCGTCATTTCCGACGACTATAGGGTCGTCCCCACGACCACGGGCCAAAGTTGGCCAGCCGCCGACTTGCCCGACGACTATAGGGTCGTCCCCATGACCCGGGACTAGACTGGCCCGCCGCCGACATGTCCGACGACTATAGGGTCGTCCCCACGACCCGGGACTAGACTGGCCCGCCAATGACATGTCCGACGACTATAGAGTCGTCCCCACGACCCCGGGTCAATGTTGGCTCGCCGCCGACATGTCAGACGTCTATAGGGTCGTCACCACGACCCCCGGACTAGGTTGGCCGGCCGCCGACTTGTCCGACGACTATAGGGTCGTCCCCACGACCCCGGGACTAGATTGGCCCGCCACCGTCATTTCCGACGACTATAGGGTCGTCCCCACGACCACGGGCCAAAGTTGGCCAGCCGCCGACTTGCCCGACGACTATAGGGTCGTCCCCATGACCCGGGACTAGACTGGCCCGCCGCCGACATGTCCGACGACTATAGAGTCGTCCCCACGACCCCGGGTCAATGTTGGCTCGCCGCCGACATGTCAGACGACTATAGGGTCGTCACCACGACCCCCGGACTAGGTTGGCCGGCCGCCGACTTGTCCGACGACTATAGGGTCGTCCCCACGACCCCCCGACTAGGTGGGCTCGCCGCCGACTTGTCCGACGACTAAAGGGTCGTCCCCACGACCCCGGGACTAGGTTGGCTCGCCACCGTCATGTCTGACGACTATAGGGTCGTCCCCACGACCACGGGCCAAAGTTGGCCAGCCGCCGACATGTCCGACGACTATAGGGTCGTCCCCACGACCCCGGGACTAGATTGGCCCGCCACCGTCAAGTCCGACAACTATTGGGTCGTCCCCACGACCCCGGGCCAAAGTTGGACAGCCGCCGACTTGTCCGACGACTATAGGGTCGTCCCCACGACCACGGGCCAAAGTTGGCCAGCCGCCGGCTTGTCCGACGAATATAGGGTCGTCCCCACGACCCCGGGACTAGGTTGGCCCCTCGCCGACTTGTCCGACGACTATAGGGTCGTCCCCACGACCCCCCGACTAGGTGGGCTCGCCGCCGACTTGTCCGACGACTATAGGGTCGTCCCCACGACCCCGGGACTAGGTTGGCTCGCCACCGTCATGTCTGACGACTATAGGGTCGTCCCCACGACCACGGGCCATAGTTGGCCAGCCGCCGACATGTCCGACGACTATAGGGTCGTCCCCACGACCCGGGACTAGACTGGCCCGCCACCGACATGTCCGACGACTATAGAGTCGTCCCCACGACTCCGGGTCAATGTTGGCTCGCCGCCGACATGTCCGACGACTATAGGGTCGTCCCCACGACCACGGGCCAAAGTTGGCCAGCCGCTGACATGTCCGACGACTATAGGGTCGTCCCCACGACCCCGGGACTAGATTGGCCCGCCACCGTCATTTCCGACGACTATAGGGTCGTCCCCACGACCACGGGCCAAAGTTGGCCAGCCGCCGACTTGCCCGACGACTATAGGGTCGTCCCCATGACCCGGGACTAGACTGGCCCGCCGCCGACATGTCCGACGACTATAGGGTCGTCCCCACGACCCGGGACTAGACTGGCCCGCCAATGACATGTCCGACGACTATAGAGTCGTCCCCACGACCCCGGGTCAATGTTGGCTCGCCGCCGACATGTCAGACGACTATAGGGTCGTCACCACGACCCCCGGGCCAAAGTTGGACAGCCACCGACATTTCCGACGACTATAGGGTCGTCCCCACGACCACGGGCCAAAGTTGGCCAGCCGCCGACATGTCCGACGACTATAGGGTCGTCCCCACGACCCGGGACTAGACTGGCCCGCCACCGACATGTCCGACGACTATAGAGTCGTCCCCACGACCCCGGGTCAATGTTGGCTCGCCGCCGACATGTCCGACGACTATAGGGTCGTCCCCACGACCCGGGACTAGACTGGCCCGCCACCGACATGTCCGACGACTATAGGGTCGTCCCCACGACCACGGGCCAAAGTTGGCCAGCCGCCGACTTGCCCGACGACTATAGGGTCGTCCCCATGACCCGGGACTAGACTGGCCCGCCGCCGACATGTCCGACGACTATAGGGTCGTCCCCACGACCCGGGACTAGACTGGCCCGCCAATGACATGTCCGACGACTATAGAGTCGTCCCCACGACCCCGGGTCAATGTTGGCTCGCCGCCGACATGTCAGACGACTATAGGGTCGTCACCACGACCCCCGGGCCAAAGTTGGACAGCCACCGACATTTCCGACGACTATAGGGTCGTCCCCACGACCACGGGCCAAAGTTGGCCAGCCGCCGACTTGTCCGACGACTATAGGGTCGTCCCCACGACCCCGGGACTAGGTTGGCTCGCCACCGATATGTCTGACGACTATAGGGTCGTCCCCACGACCCCGGGACTAGGTTGGCCGGCCGGCGACTTGTCCGACGACTATTGGGTCGTCCCCACGACCCCCTGACTAGGTGGCCTCGCCGCCGACATGTCCGACGACTATAGGGTCGTCCCCACGACCCCGGGCCAAAGTTGGACAGCCGCCGACTTGTCCGACGACTAAAGGGTCGTCCCCACGACCACGGGCCAAAGTTGGCCAGCCGGCGACATTTCCGACGACTATAGGGTCGTCCCCACGGCCACGGGCCAAAGTTGGCCAGCCGCCGACATGTCCGGCGACTATAGGGTCGTCCCCACGACCCCGGGACTAGAGTGGCCCGCCACCGTCATGTCCGACGACTATAGGGTCGTCCCCACGACCCCCGGACTAGGTTGGCCGGCCGCCGACTTGTCCGACGACTATAGGGTCGTCCCCACGACCCCCCGACTAGGTGGGCTCGCCGCCGACTTGTCCGACGACTATAGGGTCGTCCCCACGACCCCGGGACTAGGTTGGCTCGCCACCGTCATGTCTGACGACTATAGGGTCGTCCCCACGACCACGGGCCAAAGTTGGCCAGCCGCCGACATGTCCGACGACTATAGGGTCGTCCCCGCGACCCGGGACTAGACTGGCCCGCCACCGTCATGTCCGACGACTATAGGGTCATCCCCACGACCCCGGGTCTAGGTTGGCCCGCCGCCGACTTGTCCGACGACTATAGGGTCGTCCCCACGACCCCGGTACTAGATTGGCCCGCCACCGTTATGTCCGACGACCTATAGGGTCGTCCCCACGACCACGGGCCAAAGGTGGCCAGCCGGCGACATTTCCGACGACTATAGGGTCGTCCCTACGACCCCGGGACTAGGTTGGCTCGCCACCGACATGTCTGACGACTATAGGGTCGTCCCCACGACCCCGGGACTAGATTGGCCCGCCACCGTCAAGTCCGACGACTATAGGGTCGTCCCCACGACCCCGGGCCAAAGTCGGACAGCCGCCGACTTGTCCGACGACTATAGGGTCGTCCCCACGACCACGGGCCAATGTTGGCCAGCCGCCGGCTTGTCCGACGATTATAGGGTCGTCCCCACGACCCCGGGACTAGGTTGGCCCGCCGCCGACTTGTCCGACGACTATAGGGTCGTCCCCACGACCACGGGCCAAAGTTGGCCAGCCGCCGACATATCCGACGACTATAGGGTCGTTCCCACGACCCCGGGCCAATGTTGGCCAGCCGCCGACATGTCCGACGACTATAGGGTCGTCCCCACGACCCGGGACTAGAGTGGCCCGCCACCGTCATGTCCGACGACTATATGGTCGTCCCCACGACCACTGGCCAATGTTGGCCAGCCGCTGACTTGTCCGACGACTATAGGGTCGTCCCCACGACCGCGGGACTAGATTGGCTCGCCGCCGACTTGTCCGACGACTGTAGGGTCGTCCTCACGACCACGGGACTAGATTGGCCCGCCACCGTCATTTCCGACGACTATAGGGTCGTCCCCACGACCACGGGCCAAAGTTGGCCAGCCGCCGACTTGTCCGACGACTATAGGGTCGTCCCCATGACCCGGGACTAGACTGGCCCGCCACCGTCATGTCCGACGACTATAGGGTCGTCCCCACGACCCCCGGACTAGGTTGGTACGCTGCCGACTTGTCCGACGGGTAAAGGGTCCTCCCCACGACCACGGGCCAAAGTTGGCCAGCCGCCGACATGTCCGACGACTATAGGGTCGTCCCCACGACCCCCGGGCCAAATTTGGACAGCCACCGACATTTCCGACGACTATAGGGTCGTCCCCACGACCCGGGACTAGGTGGGCTCGCCGCCGACTTGTCCGACGACTATAGGGTCGTCCCCACGACCCCGGGACTAGGTTGGCTCGCCACCGTCATGTCTGACGACTATAGGGTCGTCCCCACGACCACGGGCCAAAGTTGGCCAGCCGCCGACATGTCCGACGACTATAGGGTCGTCCCCACGACCACGGGCCAAAGTTGGCCAGCCGCCGACATGTCCGACGACTATAGGGTCGTCCCCACGACCCGGGACTAGACTGACCCGCCACCGTCATGTCCGACGACTATAGGGTCGTCCCCACGACCCCCGGACTAGGTTGGCCGGCCGCCGACTTGTCCGGCGACTATAGGGTCGTCCCCACGACCCCCGGACTAGGTTGGCCGGCCGCCGACTTGTCCGACGACTATAGGGTCGTCCCCACGACCCCCGGACTAGGTGGGCTCGCCGCCAACTTGTCCGACGACTATAGGGTCGTTCCCACGACCCCGGGCCAAAGTTGGCAAGCTGCCGACTTATCCGACGACTATAGGGTCGTCCCCACGACCCCGGGACTAGGTAGGCCCGCCGCCGACTTGTCCGACGACTATAGGGTCGTCCCCACGACCCCGGGACAAGGTTGGCCCGCCGCCGAAATGTCCGACGACTGTAGGGTCGTACCCACGACCCCGGGACTAGGCTGACAAGCCGCCAACATGTCCGACGACTATAGGGTCGTCCCCACGACCCCGGGACTAGATTGGCCAGCCGCTGACATTTCCAACGACTATTGGGTCGTCCCCACGACCACGGGCCAATGTTGGCTAGCCGCCGACATGTCCGACGACTATAGGGTCGTCCCCACGACCCCCGGACTAGGTGGGCTCGCCGCCAACTTGTCCGACGACTATAGGGTCGTTCCCACGACCCCGGGCCAAAGTTGGCAAGCTGCCGACTTATCCGACGACTATAGGGTCGTCCCCACGACCCCGGGACTAGGTAGGCCCGCCGCCGACTTGTCCGACGACTATAGGGTCGTCCCCACGACCCCGGGACAAGGTTGGCCCGCCGCCGAAATGTCCGACGACTGTAGGGTCGTACCCACGACCCCGGGACTAGGCTGACAAGCCGCCAACATGTCCGACGACTATAGGGTCGTCCCCACGACCCCGGGACTAGATTGGCCAGCCGCCGACATTTCCGACGACTATAGGGTCGTCCTCACGACCACGGGCCAAATTTGGCCAGCTGCCGACTTGTCCGAACATTATAGGGTCGTCCCCACGACGCCGGGACTAGGTTGGCTCGCCGCCGACACTTCCGACGACTATAGGGTCGTCCCCACGACCACGGGCCATATTTGGCCAGCCGCCGACTTGTCCGACGACTATAGGGTCGTTCCCACGACCACGGGCCAAAGTTGGCCAGCCGCCGACTTGTTCGAGGACTATAGGGTCGTCCCCACGACCCCGGGCCAAAGTTGGCCTGCCGCCGACATGTCCGACGACTGTTGGGTCGTCCCCACGACCCCGGGTCTAGGTTGGCCAGCCGCCGACATGTCCGACGACTATAGAGTCGTCCCCAAGACACCGGGCCAAAGTAGGACAGCCGCCGACATCTCCGACGACTATAGGGTCGTCCCCACCATCCCGGGACTAGATTGGCTAGCCACCGTCACGTCCGACGACTATCGGATCGTCCCCAAGACACCGGGCCAAAGTAGGACAGCCGCCGACATCTCCGACGACTATAGGGCCGTCCCCACGATCCCGGGACTTGATTGGCCCGGCACCGTCATGTCCAACGACTATCGGATCGTCCCTACGACCACGGGCCTAAGTTGACCAGCCGCCGACATGTCCGATGACGATAGGGTCGTCCCTATGACCCCGGGACTAGATTGGCCCGCCACCGTCATGTCCGACGACTATCGGATCGTCCCCACGACCACGGGCCAAAGTTGGCCAGCCGCCGACTTGTCCGACGACTATAGGGTCGTCCCCACGACCCCGGGACTAGGTTGGCTCGCCACCGATATGTCTGACGACTATAGGGTCGTCCCCACGACCCCGGGACTAGGTTGGCCGGCCGGCGACTTGTCCGACGACTATTGGGTCGTCCCCACGACCCCCCGACTAGGTGGCCTCGCCGCCGACATGTCCGACGACTATAGGGTCGTCCCCACGACCCCGGGCCAAAGTTGGACAGCCGCCGACTTGTCCGACGACTAAAGGGTCGTCCCCACGACCACGGGCCAAAGTTGGCCAGCCGGCGACATTTCCGACGACTATAGGGTCGTCCCCACGGCCACGGGCCAAAGTTGGCCAGCCGCCGACATGTCCGGCGACTATAGGGTCGTCCCCACGACCCCGGGACTAGAGTGGCCCGCCACCGTCATGTCCGACGACTATAGGGTCGTCCCCACGACCCCCGGACTAGGTTGGCCGGCCGCCGACTTGTCCGACGACTATAGGGTCGTCCCCACGACCCCCCGACTAGGTGGGCTCGCCGCCGACTTGTCCGACGACTATAGGGTCGTCCCCACGACCCCGGGACTAGGTTGGCTCGCCACCGTCATGTCTGACGACTATAGGGTCGTCCCCACGACCACGGGCCAAAGTTGGCCAGCCGCCGACATGTCCGACGACTATAGGGTCGTCCCCACGACCCGGGACTAGACTGGCCCGCCACCGTCATGTCCGACGACTATAGGGTCATCCCCACGACCCCGGGTCTAGGTTGGCCCGCCGCCGACTTGTCCGACGACTATAGGGTCGTCCCCACGACCCCGGTACTAGATTGGCCCGCCACCGTTATGTCCGACGACCTATAGGGTCGTCCCCACGACCACGGGCCAAAGGTGGCCAGCCGGCGACATTTCCGACGACTATAGGGTCGTCCCTACGACCCCGGGACTAGGTTGGCTCGCCACCGACATGTCTGACGACTATAGGGTCGTCCCCACTACCCCGGGACTAGATTGGCCCGCCACCGTCAAGTCCGACGACTATAGGGTCGTCCCCACGACCCCGGGCCAAAGTCGGACAGCCGCCGACTTGTCCGACGACTATAGGGTCGTCCCCACGACCACGGGCCAATGTTGGCCAGCCGCCGGCTTGTCCGACGATTATAGGGTCGTCCCCACGACCCCGGGACTAGGTTGGCCCGCCGCCGACTTGTCCGACGACTATAGGGTCGTCCCCACGACCACGGGCCAAAGTTGGCCAGCCGCCGACATATTCGACGACTATAGGGTCGTTCCCACGACCCCGGGCCAATGTTGGCCAGCCGCCGACATGTCCGACGACTATAGGGTCGTCCCCACGACCCGGGACTAGAGTGGCCCGCCACCGTCATGTCCGACGACTATATGGTCGTCCCCACGACCACTGGCCAATGTTGGCCAGCCGCTGACTTGTCCGACGACTATAGGGTCGTCCCCACGACCGCGGGACTAGATTGGCTCGCCGCCGACTTGTCCGACGACTGTAGGGTCGTCCTCACGACCACGGGACTAGATTGGCCCGCCACCGTCATTTCCGACGACTATAGGGTCGTCCCCACGACCACGGGCCAAAGTTGGCCAGCCGCCGACTTGTCCGACGACTATAGGGTCGTCCCCATGACCCGGGACTAGACTGGCCCGCCACCGTCATGTCCGACGACTATAGGGTCGTCCCCACGACCCCCGGACTAGGTTGGTACGCCGCCGACTTGTCCGACGGGTAAAGGGTCCTCCCCACGACCACGGGCCAAAGTTGGCCAGCCGCCGACATGTCCGACGACTATAGGGTCGTCCCCACGACCCCCGGGCCAAATTTGGACAGCCACCGACATTTCCGACGACTATAGGGTCGTCCCCACGACCCGGGACTAGGTGGGCTCGCCGCCGACTTGTCCGACGACTATAGGGTCGTCCCCACGACCCCGGGACTAGGTTGGCTCGCCACCGTCATGTCTGACGACTATAGGGTCGTCCCCACGACCACGGGCCAAAGTTGGCCAGCCGCCGACATGTCCGACGACTATAGGGTCGTCCCCACGACCACGGGCCAAAGTTGGCCAGCCGCCGACATGTCCGACGACTATAGGGTCGTCCCCACGACCCGGGACTAGACTGACCCGCCACCGTCATGTCCGACGACTATAAGGTCGTCCCCACGACCCCCGGACTAGGTTGGCCGGCCGCCGACTTGTCCGGCGACTATAGGGTCGTCCCCACGACCCCCGGACTAGGTTGGCCGGCCGCCGACTTGTCCGACGACTATAGGGTCGTCCCCACGACCCCCGGACTAGGTGGGCTCGCCGCCAACTTGTCCGACGACTATAGGGTCGTTCCCACGACCCCGGGCCAAAGTTGGCAAGCTGCCGACTTATCCGACGACTATAGGGTCGTCCCCACGACCCCGGGACTAGGTAGGCCCGCCGCCGACTTGTCCGACGACTATAGGGTCGTCCCCACGACCCCGGGACAAGGTTGGCCCGCCGCCGAAATGTCCGACGACTGTAGGGTCGTACCCACGACCCCGGGACTAGGCTGACAAGCCGCCAACATGTCCGACGACTATAGGGTCGTCCCCACGACCCCGGGACTAGATTGGCCAGCCGCCGACATTTCCGACGACTATAGGGTCGTCCTCACGACCACGGGCCAAATTTGGCCAGCTGCCGACTTGTCCGAACATTATAGGGTCGTCCCCACGACGCCGGGACTAGGTTGGCTCGCCGCCGACACTTCCGACGACTATAGGGTCGTCCCCACGACCACGGGCCATATTTGGCCAGCCGCCGACTTGTCCGACGACTATAGGGTCGTTCCCACGACCACGGGCCAAAGTTGGCCAGCCGCCGACTTGTTCGAGGACTATAGGGTCGTCCCCACGACCCCGGGTCTAGGTTGGCCAGCCGCCGACATGTCCGACGACTATAGAGTCGTCCCCAACACACCGGGCCAAAGTAGGACAGCCGCCGACATCTCCGACGACTATAGGGTCGTCCCCACGATCCCGGGACTAGATTGGCTAGCCACGGTCACGTCCGACGACTATCGGATCGTCCCCACGACCACGGGCCAAAGTTGGCCTGCCGCCGACATGTCCGACGACTGTTGGGTCGTCCCCACGACCACGGGCCATATTTGGCCAGCCGCCGACTTGTCCGACGACTATAGGGTCGTTCCCACGACCACGGGCCAAAGTTGGCCAGCCGCCGACTTGTTCGAGGACTATAGGGTCGTCCCCACGACCCCGGGTCTAGGTTGGCCAGCCGCCGACATGTCCGACGACTATAGAGTCGTCCCCAAGACACCGGGCCAAAGTAGGACAGCCGCCGACATCTCCGACGACTATAGGGTCGTCCCCACCATCCCGGGACTAGATTGGCTAGCCACCGTCACGTCCGACGACTATCGGATCGTCCCCAAGACACCGGGCCAAAGTAGGACAGCCGCCGACATCTCCGACGACTATAGGGCCGTCCCCACGATCCCGGGACTTGATTGGCCCGGCACCGTCATGTCCAACGACTATCGGATCGTCCCTACGACCACGGGCCTAAGTTGACCAGCCGCCGACATGTCCGATGACGATAGGGTCGTCCCTATGACCCCGGGACTAGATTGGCCCGCCACCGTCATGTCCGACGACTATCGGATCGTCCCCACGACCACGGGCCAAAGTTGGCCAGCCGCCGACTTGTCCAACGACTATAGGGTCGTCCCCACGACCCCGGGACTAGGTTGGCTCGCCACCGATATGTCTGACGACTATAGGGTCGTCCCCACGACCCCGGGACTAGGTTGGCCGGCCGGCGACTTGTCCGACGACTATTGGGTCGTCCCCACGACCCCCCGACTAGGTGGCCTCGCCGCCGACATGTCCGACGACTATAGGGTCGTCCCCACGACCCCGGGCCAAAGTTGGACAGCCGCCGACTTGTCCGACGACTAAAGGGTCGTCCCCACGACCACGGGCCAAAGTTGGCCAGCCGGCGACATTTCCGACGACTATAGGGTCGTCCCCACGGCCACGGGCCAAAGTTGGCCAGCCGCCGACATGTCCGGCGACTATAGGGTCGTCCCCACGACCCCGGGACTAGAGTGGCCCGCCACCGTCATGTCCGACGACTATAGGGTCGTCCCCACGACCCCCGGACTAGGTTGGCCGGCCGCCGACTTGTCCGACGACTATAGGGTCGTCCCCACGACCCCCCGACTAGGTGGGCTCGCCGCCGACTTGTCCGACGACTATAGGGTCGTCCCCACGACCCCGGGACTAGATTGGCTCGCCACCGTCATGTCTGACGACTATAGGGTCGTCCCCACGACCACGGGCCAAAGTTGGCCAGCCGCCGACATGTCCGACGACTATAGGGTCGTCCCCACGACCCGGGACTAGACTGGCCCGCCACCGTCATGTCCGACGACTATAGGGTCATCCCCACGACCCCGGGTCTAGGTTGGCCCGCCGCCGACTTGTCCGACGACTATAGGGTCGTCCCCACGACCCCGGTACTAGATTGGCCCGCCACCGTTATGTCCGACGACCTATAGGGTCGTCCCCACGACCACGGGCCAAAGGTGGCCAGCCGGCGACATTTCCGACGACTATAGGGTCGTCCCTACGACCCCGGGACTAGGTTGGCTCGCCACCGACATGTCTGACGACTATAGGGTCGTCCCCACGACCCCGGGACTAGATTGGCCCGCCACCGTCAAGTCCGACGACTATAGGGTCGTCCCCACGACCCCGGGCCAAAGTCGGACAGCCGCCGACTTGTCCGACGACTATAGGGTCGTCCCCACGACCACGGGCCAATGTTGGCCAGCCGCCGGCTTGTCCGACGATTATAGGGTCGTTCCCACGACCCCGGGACTAGGTTGGCCCGCCGCCGACTTGTCCGACGACTATAGGGTCGTCCCCACGACCACGGGCCAAAGTTGGCCAGCCGCCGACATATCCGACGACTATAGGGTCGTTCCCACGACCCCGGGCCAATGTTGGCCAGCCGCCGACATGTCCGACGACTATAGGGTCGTCCCCACGACCCGGGACTAGAGTGGCCCGCCACCGTCATGTCCGACGACTATATGGTCGTCCCCACGACCACTGGCCAATGTTGGCCAGCCGCTGACTTGTCCGACGACTATAGGGTCGTCCCCACGACCGCGGGACTAGATTGGCTCGCCGCCGACTTGTCCGACGACTGTAGGGTCGTCCTCACGACCACGGGACTAGATTGGCCCGCCACCGTCATTTCCGACGACTATAGGGTCGTCCCCACGACCACGGGCCAAAGTTGGCCAGCCGCCGACTTGTCCGACGACTATAGGGTCGTCCCCATGACCCGGGACTAGACTGGCCCGCCACCGTCATGTCCGACGACTATAGGGTCGTCCCCACGACCCCCGGACTAGGTTGGTACGCCGCCGACTTGTCCGACGGGTAAAGGGTCCTCCCCACGACCACGGGCCAAAGTTGGCCAGCCGCCGACATGTCCGACGACTATAGGGTCGTCCCCACGACCCCCGGGCCAAATTTGGACAGCCACCGACATTTCCGACGACTATAGGGTCGTCCCCACGACCCGGGACTAGGTGGGCTCGCCGCCGACTTGTCCGACGACTATAGGGTCGTCCCCACGACCCCGGGACTAGGTTGGCTCGCCACCGTCATGTCTGACGACTATAGGGTCGTCCCCACGACCACGGGCCAAAGTTGGCCAGCCGCCGACATGTCCGACGACTATAGGGTCGTCCCCACGACCACGGGCCAAAGTTGGCCAGCCGCCGACATGTCCGACGACTATAGGGTCGTCCCCACGACCCCGGGCCAAAGTTGGCCAGCCGCCGACATGTCCGACGACTATAGGGTCGTCCCCACGACCCCGAGACTAGATTGGCCCGCCACCGTCATGTCCGACGACAATAGGGTCGTCCCCACGACCCCGGGACCAGTATGGCCAGCCGCCGACATTTCCGACGACTATAGAGTCGTCCCCACGACACCGGGCCAAAGTTGGCCAGCCGCCGACATGTCCGACGACTATAGGGTCGTCCCCACGACCCCGGGACTAGATTGGCCCGCCATCGTCATGTCCGACGATTATAGGGTCGTCCCCACGACCCCGGGACTAGATTGGCCCGCCACCGTCATGTCCGACGACAATAGGGTCGTCCCCACGACCCCGGGACTAGATTGGCCCGCTACCGTCATGTCCGAAGACTATAGGGTCGTCCCCACGACCACGGGACTAGATTGGCCCGCCACCGCCATGTCCGACGACAATAGGGTCGTCCCCACGACCCCGGGTCTAGGTTGGCCAGCCACCGACTTGTCCGACGACTATAGGGTCGTACCCACGACCCCGGGACTAGGCTGACAAGCCGCCAACATGTCCGACGACTATAGGGTCGTCCCCACGACCCCGGGCCAAAGATGTCCAGCCGCCGTCTTGTCCGACGACTATAGTGTCGTCCCCACGACCCCGGGACTAGATTGGCCCGCCACCGTCATGTCCAACGACTATAGGGTCGTCCCCACAACCACGGGCCAAAGTTGGCCAGCCGCCGACATGTCCGACGACTATAGGGTCGTCCCCACGACCCCGGGACTAGATTGGCCCGCCACCGTCATGTCCGACGATTATAGGGTCGTCCCCACGACCGCGAGACTAGATTGGCCCGCCACCGTCATGTCCGACGACAATAGGGTCGTCCCCACGACCCCGGGTCCAGGTTGGCCAGCCGCCGACATTTCCGACGACTATAGAGTCGTCCCCACGACACCGGGCCAAAGTTGGCCAGCCGCCGACATGTCCGACGACTATAGGGTCGTCCCCACGACCCCGGGACTAGATTGGCCCGCCACCGTCATGTCCAACGACTATAGGGTCGTCCCCACAACCACGGGCCAAAGTTGGCCAGCCGCCGACATGTCCGACGACTATAGGGTCGTCCCCACGACCCCGGGCCAATGTTGGCCAATCGCCGACATGTCCGACGACTATAGGGTCGTCCCTACGACCCCGGGACTAGATTGGCCCGCCACCGTCATGTCCAACAACTATAGGGTCGTCCCCACGACCACGGGCCAAAGTTGGCATGCCGCCGAAATGTCCGACGACTATAGGGTCGTCCCCACGACACCGGGCCAAAGTTGGCCAGCCGCCGACATGTCCGACGACTATAGGGTCGTCCCCACGACCCCGGGACTAGATTGGCCCGCCACCGTCATGTCCGACGATTATAGGGTCGTCCCCACGACCGCGAGACTAGATTGGCCCGCCACCGTCATGTCCGACGACAATAGGGTCGTCCCCACGACCCCGGGTCCAGGTTGGCCAGCCGCCGACATTTCCGACGACTATAGAGTCGTCCCCACGACACCGGGCCAAAGTTGGCCAGCCGCCGACATGTCCGACGATTATAGGGTCGTCCCCACGACCCCCGGACAAGGTTGGCCCGCCGCCGACTTGTCTGACGACTATAGGGTCGTACCCACGACCCTGGGACTAGGCTGACAAGCCGCCAACATGTCCGACGACTATAGGGTCGTCCCCACGACCCCGGGCCAAAGATGTCCAGCCGCCGTCTTGTCCGACGACTATAGGGTCGTCCCCACGACCCCGGGACTAGATTGGCCCGCCACCGTCATGTCCATCGACTATAGGGTCGTCCCCACAACCACGGGCCAAAGTTGGCCATCCCCCGACATGTCCGACGGCTATAGGGTCGTCCCCACGACCCCGGGCCAAAGTTGGCCAGCTGCCAACATGTCCGACGACTATAGGGTCGTCCCCACGACCCCGGGACAAGGTTGGCCCGCCGCCGACTTGTCCGACGACTATAGGGTCGTACCCACCACCCCGGGACTAGGCTGACAAGCCGCCAAGATGTCCGACGACTATAGGGTCGTCCCCACGACCCCGGGCCAAAGATGTGCAGCCGCCGTCTTGTCCGACGACTATAGGGTCGTCCCCACGACCCCGAGTCCAGGTTGTCCAGCCGCCGACATTTCCGACGACTATAGAGTCGTCCCCACGACCCCGGGCCAAAGTTGGCCAGCCGCCGACATGTCCGACGACTATAGGGTCGTCCCCACGACCCCGAGACTAGATTGGCCCGCCACCGTCATGTCCGACGACAATAGGGTCGTCCCCACGACCCCGGGTCCAGGTTGGCCAGCCGCCGACATTTCCGACGACTATAGAGTCGTCCCCACGACACCGGGCCAAAGTTGGCCAGCCGCCGACATGTCCGACGATTATAGGGTCGTCCCCACGACCCCGGGACAAGGTTGGCCCGCCGCCGACTTGTCCGACGACTATAGGGTCGTACCCACGACCCTGGGACTAGGCTGACAAGCCGCCAACATGTCCGACGACTATAGGGTCGTCCCCACGACCCCGGGCCAAAGATGTCCAGCCGCCGTCTTGTCCGACGACTATAGGGTCGTCCCCACGACCCCGGGACTAGATTGGCCCGCCACCGTCAAGTCCGACGACCTCGGGACTAGGTTGGCCAGCCGCCGACATGTCCGACGACTATAGGGTCGCCCCCACGACCTCGGGACTAGGTTGGCCAGCCGCCGACATGTCCGACGACTATAGGGTCGTCCCCACCACCCCGGGCCAAAGTTGGCAAGCGCCGAAATGTCCGACGACTGTAGGGTCGTCCCCAAGACCCCGGGACTAGATTGGCCCGCCACCGTCAAGTCCGACGACTATAAGGTCGTCCCCACGACCCCGGGCCAATAATGGCCAATCGCCGACATGTCCGATGACTATAGGGTCGTCCCCACGACCACGGACCAAAGTTGGCCAGCCGCCGACATATCCGACGACTATAGGGTCGTCCCCATGACCTCGGGACTAGATTGGCCCGCCACCATCATGTCCGACGACTATAGGGTCGACCCCACGACCCCGGGAGTTGATTGCCCCGCCACCGTTATTTCTGACGACTATAGGGTCGTCCCCACGACCACGGACCAAAGTTGGACAGCCGCCGACATTTCCGACGACTATAGAGTCGTCCCCACGACACCGGGCCAAAGTTGGCCAGCCGCCGACATGTCCGACGATTATAGGGTCGTCCCCACGACCCCGGGACAAGGTTGGCCCGCCGCCGACTTGTCCGACGACTATAGGGTCGTACCCACCACCCCGGGACTAGGCTGACAAGCCGCCAAGATGTCCGACGACTATAGGGTCGTCCCCACGACCCCGGGCCAAAGATGTGCAGCCGCCGTCTTGTCCGACGACTATAGGGTCGTCCCCACGACCCCGAGTCCAGGTTGGCCAGCCGCCGACATTTCCGACGACTATAGAGTCGTCCCCACGACCCCGGGCCAAAGTTGGCCTGCCGCCGACATGTCCGACGACTATAGGGTCGTCCCCACGACCCCGAGACTAGATTGGCCCGCCACCGTCATGTCCGACGACAATAGAGTCGTCCCCTGGACCTCGGGACTAGATTGGCCCGCCACCGTCATGTCCAACGACTATAGGGTCGTCCCCACGACCACGGGCCAAAGTTGGCATGCCGCCGAAATGTCCGACGATTATAGGGTCGTCCCCACGACCCCGGGCCAAAGATGTCCAGCCGCCGTCTTGTCCGACGACTATAGGGTCGTCCCCACGACCCCGAGTCCAGGTTGGCCAGCCGCCGACATTTCCGACGACTATAGAGGCGTCCCCACGACCGCGGGCCAAAGTTGGCCAGACGCCGACATGTCCGACGACTATAGGGTCGTCCCCACGACCCCGAGACTAGATTGGCCCGCCACCGTCATGTCCGACGACAATAGGGTCGTCCCCACGACCCCGGGTCCAGGTTGGCCAGCCGCCGACACTTCCGACGACTATAGAGTCGTCCCCACGACACCGGGCCAAAGTTGGCCAGCCGCCGACATGTCCGACGACTATAGGGTCGTCCCCACGACCCCGGGACTAGATTGGCCCGCCACCGTCATGTCCGACGACAATAGGTTCGTCCCCACGACCCCGGGTCTAGGTTGTCCAGCCGCCGACTTGTCCGACGACTATAGGGTCGTACCCACGACCCCGGGACTAGATTGGTCCGCCACCGTCATGTCCATCGACTATAGGGTCGTCCCCACAACCACGGGCCAAAGTTGGCCATCCCCCGACATGTCCGACGACTATAGGGTCGTCCCCACGACCCCGGGCCAAAGTTGGCCAGCTGCCGACATGTCCGACGACTATAGGGTCGTACCCACCACCCCGGGACTAGGCTGACAAGCCGCCAAGATGTCCGACGACTATAGGGTCGTCCCCACGACCCCGGGCCAAAGATGTGCAGCCGCCGCCTTGTCCGACGACTATAGGGTCGTCCCCACGACCCCGAGTCCAGGTTGGCCAGCCGCCGACATTTCCGACGACTATAGAGTCGTCCCCACGACCCCGGGCCAAAGTTGGCCAGCCGCCGACATGTCCGACGACTATAGGGTCGTCCCCACGACCCCGAGACTAGATTGGCCCGCCACCGTCATGTCCGACGACAATAGAGTCGTCTCCTGGACCTCGGGACTAGTTTGGCCCGCCACCGTCATGTCCAACGACTATAGGGTCGTCCCCACGACCACGGGCCAAAGTTGGCATGCCGCCGAAATGTCCGACGATTATAGGGTCGTCCCCACGACCCCGGGCCAAAGCTGGCAAGCCGCCGAAATGTCCGAAGACTGTAGGGTCGTCCCCACGACACCGGGCCAAAGTTGGCCAGCCGCCGACATGTCCGACGACTATAGGGTCGTCCCCACGACCCCGGGCCAAAGATGTGCAGCCGCCGTCTTGTCCGACGACTATAGGGTCGTCCCCACGACCCCGAGTCCAGGTTGTCCAGCCGCCGACATTTCCGACGACTATAGAGTCGTCCCCACGACCCCGGGCCAAAGTTGGCCAGCCGCCGACATGTCCGACGACTATAGGGTCGTCCCCACGACCCCGAGACTAGATTGGCCCGCCACCGTCATGTCCGACGACAATAGGGTCGTCCCCACGACCCCGGGTCCAGGTTGGCCAGCCGCCGACATTTCCGACGACTATAGAGTCGTCCCCACGACACCGGGCCAAAGTTGGCCAGCCGCCGACATGTCCGACGATTATAGGGTCGTCCCCACGACCCCGGGACAAGGTTGGCCCGCCGCCGACTTGTCCGACGACTATAGGGTCGTACCCACGACCCTGGGACTAGGCTGACAAGCCGCCAACATGTCCGACGACTATAGGGTCGTCCCCACGACCCCGGGCCAAAGTTGGCCAGCCGCCGACATGTCCGACGACTATAGGGTCGTCCCCACGACCCCGAGACTAGATTGGCCCGCCACCGTCATGTCCGACGACAATAGGGTCGTCCCCACGACCCCGGGTCCAGGTTGGCCAGCCGCCGACATTTCCGACGACTATAGAGTCGTCCCCACGACACCGGGCCAAAGTTGGCCAGCCGCCGACATGTCCGACGATTATAGGGTCGTCCCCACGACCCCGGGACAAGGTTGGCCCGCCGCCGACTTGTCCGACGACTATAGGGTCGTACCCACGACCCTGGGACTAGGCTGACAAGCCGCCAACATGTCCGACGACTATAGAGTCGTCCCCACGACCCCGGGCCAAAGTTGGCCAGCCGCCGACATGTCCGACGACTATAGGGTCGTCCCCACGACCCCGGGACAAGGTTGGCCCGCCGCCGACATGTCCGACGACTATAGGGTCGTCCCCACGACCCCGGGACTAGATTGGCCCGCCACCGTCATGTCCGACGATTATAGGGTCGTCCCCACGACCGCGAGACTAGATTGGCCCGCCACCGTCATGTCCGACGACAATAGGGTCGTCCCCACGACCCCGGGTCCAGGTTGGCCAGCCGCCGACATTTCCGACGACTATAGAGTCGTCCCCACGACACCGGGCCAAAGTTGGCCAGCCGCCGAAATGTCCGAAGACTGTAGGGTCGTCCCCACGACACCGGGCCAAAGTTGGCCAGCCGCCGACATGTCCGACGACTATAGGGTCGTCCCCACGACCCCGGGCCAAAGATGTGCAGCCGCCGTCTTGTCCGACGACTATAGGGTCGTCCCCACGACCCCGAGTCCAGGTTGTCCAGCCGCCGACATTTCCGACGACTATAGAGTCGTCCCCACGACCCCGGGCCAAAGTTGGCCAGCCGCCGACATGTCCGACGACTATAGGGTCGCCCCCACGACCTCGGGACTAGGTTGGCCAGCCGCCGACATGTCCGACGACTATAGGGTCGTCCCCACCACCCCGGGCCAAAGTTGGCAAGCGCCGAAATGTCCGACGACTGTAGGGTCGTCCCCAAGACCCCGGGACTAGATTGGCCCGCCACCGTCAAGTCCGACGACTATAAGGTCGTCCCCACGACCCCGGGCCAATAATGGCCAATCGCCGACATGTCCGATGACTATAGGGTCGTCCCCACGACCACGGACCAAAGTTGGCCAGCCGCCGACATATCCGACGACTATAGGGTCGTCCCCATGACCTCGGGACTAGATTGGCCCGCCACCATCATGTCCGACGACTATAGGGTCGACCCCACGACCCCGGGAGTTGATTGCCCCGCCACCGTTATTTCTGACGACTATAGGGTCGTCCCCACGACCACGGACCAAAGTTGGACAGCCGCCGACATTTCCGACGACTATAGAGTCGTCCCCACGACACCGGGCCAAAGTTGGCCAGCCGCCGACATGTCCGACGACTATAGGGTCGTCCCCACGACCCCCGGACTAGGTTGGCCGGCCGCCGACTTGTCCGACGACTATAGGGTCGTCCCCACGACCCCCCGACTAGGTGGGCTCGCCGCCGACTTGTCCGACGACTATAGGGTCGTCCCCACGACCCCGGGACTAGGTTGGCTCGCCACCGTCATGTCTGACGACTATAGGGTCGTCCCCACGACCACGGGCCAAAGTTGGCCAGCCGCCGACATGTCCGACGACTATAGGGTCGTCCCCGCGACCCGGGACTAGACTGGCCCGCCACCGTCATGTCCGACGACTATAGGGTCATCCCCACGACCCCGGGTCTAGGTTGGCCCGCCGCCGACTTGTCCGACGACTATAGGGTCGTCCTCACGACCACGGGCCAAATTTGGCCAGCTGCCGACTTGTCCGAACATTATAGGGTCGTCCCCACGACGCCGGGACTAGGTTGGCTCGCCGCCGACACTTCCGACGACTATAGGGTCGTCCCCACGACCACGGGCCATATTTGGCCAGCCGCCGACTTGTCCGACGACTATAGGGTCGTTCCCACGACCACGGGCCAAAGTTGGCCAGCCGCCGACTTGTTCGAGGACTATAGGGTCGTCCCCACGACCCCGGGCCAAAGTTGGCCTGCCGCCGACATGTCCGACGACTGTTGGGTCGTCCCCACGACCCCGGGTCTAGGTTGGCCAGCCGCCGACATGTCCGACGACTATAGAGTCGTCCCCAAGACACCGGGCCAAAGTAGGACAGCCGCCGACATCTCCGACGACTATAGGGTCGTCCCCACCATCCCGGGACTAGATTGGCTAGCCACCGTCACGTCCGACGACTATCGGATCGTCCCCAAGACACCGGGCCAAAGTAGGACAGCCGCCGACATCTCCGACGACTATAGGGCCGTCCCCACGATCCCGGGACTTGATTGGCCCGGCACCGTCATGTCCAACGACTATCGGATCGTCCCTACGACCACGGGCCTAAGTTGACCAGCCGCCGACATGTCCGATGACGATAGGGTCGTCCCTATGACCCCGGGACTAGATTGGCCCGCCACCGTCATGTCCGACGACTATCGGATCGTCCCCACGACCACGGGCCAAAGTTGGCCAGCCGCCGACTTGTCCAACGACTATAGGGTCGTCCCCACGACCCCGGGACTAGGTTGGCTCGCCACCGATATGTCTGACGACTATAGGGTCGTCCCCACGACCCCGGGACTAGGTTGGCCGGCCGGCGACTTGTCCGACGACTATTGGGTCGTCCCCACGACCCCCCGACTAGGTGGCCTCGCCGCCGACATGTCCGACGACTATAGGGTCGTCCCCACGACCCCGGGCCAAAGTTGGACAGCCGCCGACTTGTCCGACGACTAAAGGGTCGTCCCCACGACCACGGGCCAAAGTTGGCCAGCCGGCGACATGTCCGACGACTATAGGGTCGTCCCCACGACCCGGGACTAGACTGGCCCGCCACCGTCATGTCCGACGACTATAGGGTCATCCCCACGACCCCGGGTCTAGGTTGGCCCGCCGCCGACTTGTCCGACGACTATAGGGTCGTCCCCACGACCCCGGTACTAGATTGGCCCGCCACCGTTATGTCCGACGACCTATAGGGTCGTCCCCACGACCACGGGCCAAAGGTGGCCAGCCGGCGACATTTCCGACGACTATAGGGTCGTCCCTACGACCCCGGGACTAGGTTGGCTCGCCACCGACATGTCTGACGACTATAGGGTCGTCCCCACGACCCCGGGACTAGATTGGCCCGCCACCGTCAAGTCCGACGACTATAGGGTCGTCCCCACGACCCCGGGCCAAAGTCGGACAGCCGCCGACTTGTCCGACGACTATAGGGTCGTCCCCACGACCACGGGCCAATGTTGGCCAGCCGCCGGCTTGTCCGACGATTATAGGGTCGTTCCCACGACCCCGGGACTAGGTTGGCCCGCCGCCGACTTGTCCGACGACTATAGGGTCGTCCCCACGACCACGGGCCAAAGTTGGCCAGCCGCCGACATATCCGACGACTATAGGGTCGTTCCCACGACCCCGGGCCAATGTTGGCCAGCCGCCGACATGTCCGACGACTATAGGGTCGTCCCCACGACCCGGGACTAGAGTGGCCCGCCACCGTCATGTCCGACGACTATATGGTCGTCCCCACGACCACTGGCCAATGTTGGCCAGCCGCTGACTTGTCCGACGACTATAGGGTCGTCCCCACGACCGCGGGACTAGATTGGCTCGCCGCCGACTTGTCCGACGACTGTAGGGTCGTCCTCACGACCACGGGACTAGATTGGCCCGCCACCGTCATTTCCGACGACTATAGGGTCGTCCCCACGACCACGGGCCAAAGTTGGCCAGCCGCCGACTTGTCCGACGACTATAGGGTCGTCCCCATGACCCGGGACTAGACTGGCCCGCCACCGTCATGTCCGACGACTATAGGGTCGTCCCCACGACCCCCGGACTAGGTTGGTACGCCGCCGACTTGTCCGACGGGTAAAGGGTCCTCCCCACGACCACGGGCCAAAGTTGGCCAGCCGCCGACATGTCCGACGACTATAGGGTCGTCCCCACGACCCCCGGGCCAAATTTGGACAGCCACCGACATTTCCGACGACTATAGGGTCGTCCCCACGACCCGGGACTAGGTGGGCTCGCCGCCGACTTGTCCGACGACTATAGGGTCGTCCCCACGACCCCGGGACTAGGTTGGCTCGCCACCGTCATGTCTGACGACTATAGGGTCGTCCCCACGACCACGGGCCAAAGTTGGCCAGCCGCCGACATGTCCGACGACTATAGGGTCGTCCCCACGACCACGGGCCAAAGTTGGCCAGCCGCCGACATGTCCGACGACTATAGGGTCGTCCCCACGACCCCGGGCCAAAGTTGGCCAGCCGCCGACATGTCCGACGACTATAGGGTCGTCCCCACGACCCCGAGACTAGATTGGCCCGCCACCGTCATGTCCGACGACAATAGGGTCGTCCCCACGACCCCGGGACCAGTATGGCCAGCCGCCGACATTTCCGACGACTATAGAGTCGTCCCCACGACACCGGGCCAAAGTTGGCCAGCCGCCGACATGTCCGACGACTATAGGGTCGTCCCCACGACCCCGGGACTAGATTGGCCCGCCATCGTCATGTCCGACGATTATAGGGTCGTCCCCACGACCCCGGGACTAGATTGGCCCGCCACCGTCATGTCCGACGACAATAGGGTCGTCCCCACGACCCCGGGACTAGATTGGCCCGCTACCGTCATGTCCGAAGACTATAGGGTCGTCCCCACGACCACGGGACTAGATTGGCCCGCCACCGCCATGTCCGACGACAATAGGGTCGTCCCCACGACCCCGGGTCTAGGTTGGCCAGCCACCGACTTGTCCGACGACTATAGGGTCGTACCCACGACCCCGGGACTAGGCTGACAAGCCGCCAACATGTCCGACGACTATAGGGTCGTCCCCACGACCCCGGGCCAAAGATGTCCAGCCGCCGTCTTGTCCGACGACTATAGTGTCGTCCCCACGACCCCGGGACTAGATTGGCCCGCCACCGTCATGTCCAACGACTATAGGGTCGTCCCCACAACCACGGGCCAAAGTTGGCCAGCCGCCGACATGTCCGACGACTATAGGGTCGTCCCCACGACCCCGGGACTAGATTGGCCCGCCACCGTCATGTCCGACGATTATAGGGTCGTCCCCACGACCGCGAGACTAGATTGGCCCGCCACCGTCATGTCCGACGACAATAGGGTCGTCCCCACGACCCCGGGTCCAGGTTGGCCAGCCGCCGACATTTCCGACGACTATAGAGTCGTCCCCACGACACCGGGCCAAAGTTGGCCAGCCGCCGACATGTCCGACGACTATAGGGTCGTCCCCACGACCCCGGGACTAGATTGGCCCGCCACCGTCATGTCCAACGACTATAGGGTCGTCCCCACAACCACGGGCCAAAGTTGGCCAGCCGCCGACATGTCCGACGACTATAGGGTCGTCCCCACGACCCCGGGCCAATGTTGGCCAATCGCCGACATGTCCGACGACTATAGGGTCGTCCCTACGACCCCGGGACTAGATTGGCCCGCCACCGTCATGTCCAACAACTATAGGGTCGTCCCCACGACCACGGGCCAAAGTTGGCATGCCGCCGAAATGTCCGACGACTATAGGGTCGTCCCCACGACACCGGGCCAAAGTTGGCCAGCCGCCGACATGTCCGACGACTATAGGGTCGTCCCCACGACCCCGGGACTAGATTGGCCCGCCACCGTCATGTCCGACGATTATAGGGTCGTCCCCACGACCGCGAGACTAGATTGGCCCGCCACCGTCATGTCCGACGACAATAGGGTCGTCCCCACGACCCCGGGTCCAGGTTGGCCAGCCGCCGACATTTCCGACGACTATAGAGTCGTCCCCACGACACCGGGCCAAAGTTGGCCAGCCGCCGACATGTCCGACGATTATAGGGTCGTCCCCACGACCCCCGGACAAGGTTGGCCCGCCGCCGACTTGTCTGACGACTATAGGGTCGTACCCACGACCCTGGGACTAGGCTGACAAGCCGCCAACATGTCCGACGACTATAGGGTCGTCCCCACGACCCCGGGCCAAAGATGTCCAGCCGCCGTCTTGTCCGACGACTATAGGGTCGTCCCCACGACCCCGGGACTAGATTGGCCCGCCACCGTCATGTCCATCGACTATAGGGTCGTCCCCACAACCACGGGCCAAAGTTGGCCATCCCCCGACATGTCCGACGGCTATAGGGTCGTCCCCACGACCCCGGGCCAAAGTTGGCCAGCTGCCAACATGTCCGACGACTATAGGGTCGTCCCCACGACCCCGGGACAAGGTTGGCCCGCCGCCGACTTGTCCGACGACTATAGGGTCGTACCCACCACCCCGGGACTAGGCTGACAAGCCGCCAAGATGTCCGACGACTATAGGGTCGTCCCCACGACCCCGGGCCAAAGATGTGCAGCCGCCGTCTTGTCCGACGACTATAGGGTCGTCCCCACGACCCCGAGTCCAGGTTGTCCAGCCGCCGACATTTCCGACGACTATAGAGTCGTCCCCACGACCCCGGGCCAAAGTTGGCCAGCCGCCGACATGTCCGACGACTATAGGGTCGTCCCCACGACCCCGAGACTAGATTGGCCCGCCACCGTCATGTCCGACGACAATAGGGTCGTCCCCACGACCCCGGGTCCAGGTTGGCCAGCCGCCGACATTTCCGACGACTATAGAGTCGTCCCCACGACACCGGGCCAAAGTTGGCCAGCCGCCGACATGTCCGACGATTATAGGGTCGTCCCCACGACCCCGGGACAAGGTTGGCCCGCCGCCGACTTGTCCGACGACTATAGGGTCGTACCCACGACCCTGGGACTAGGCTGACAAGCCGCCAACATGTCCGACGACTATAGGGTCGTCCCCACGACCCCGGGCCAAAGATGTCCAGCCGCCGTCTTGTCCGACGACTATAGGGTCGTCCCCACGACCCCGGGACTAGATTGGCCCGCCACCGTCAAGTCCGACGACCTCGGGACTAGGTTGGCCAGCCGCCGACATGTCCGACGACTATAGGGTCGCCCCCACGACCTCGGGACTAGGTTGGCCAGCCGCCGACATGTCCGACGACTATAGGGTCGTCCCCACCACCCCGGGCCAAAGTTGGCAAGCGCCGAAATGTCCGACGACTGTAGGGTCGTCCCCAAGACCCCGGGACTAGATTGGCCCGCCACCGTCAAGTCCGACGACTATAAGGTCGTCCCCACGACCCCGGGCCAATAATGGCCAATCGCCGACATGTCCGATGACTATAGGGTCGTCCCCACGACCACGGACCAAAGTTGGCCAGCCGCCGACATATCCGACGACTATAGGGTCGTCCCCATGACCTCGGGACTAGATTGGCCCGCCACCATCATGTCCGACGACTATAGGGTCGACCCCACGACCCCGGGAGTTGATTGCCCCGCCACCGTTATTTCTGACGACTATAGGGTCGTCCCCACGACCACGGACCAAAGTTGGACAGCCGCCGACATTTCCGACGACTATAGAGTCGTCCCCACGACACCGGGCCAAAGTTGGCCAGCCGCCGACATGTCCGACGATTATAGGGTCGTCCCCACGACCCCGGGACAAGGTTGGCCCGCCGCCGACTTGTCCGACGACTATAGGGTCGTACCCACCACCCCGGGACTAGGCTGACAAGCCGCCAAGATGTCCGACGACTATAGGGTCGTCCCCACGACCCCGGGCCAAAGATGTGCAGCCGCCGTCTTGTCCGACGACTATAGGGTCGTCCCCACGACCCCGAGTCCAGGTTGGCCAGCCGCCGACATTTCCGACGACTATAGAGTCGTCCCCACGACCCCGGGCCAAAGTTGGCCTGCCGCCGACATGTCCGACGACTATAGGGTCGTCCCCACGACCCCGAGACTAGATTGGCCCGCCACCGTCATGTCCGACGACAATAGAGTCGTCCCCTGGACCTCGGGACTAGATTGGCCCGCCACCGTCATGTCCAACGACTATAGGGTCGTCCCCACGACCCCGAGACTAGATTGGCCCGCCACCGTCATGTCCGACGACAATAGAGTCGTCCCCTGGACCTCGGGACTAGATTGGCCCGCCACCGTCATGTCCAACGACTATAGGGTCGTCCCCACGACCACGGGCCAAAGTTGGCATGCCGCCGAAATGTCCGACGATTATAGGGTCGTCCCCACGACCCCGGGCCAAAGATGTCCAGCCGCCGTCTTGTCCGACGACTATAGGGTCGTCCCCACGACCCCGAGTCCAGGTTGGCCAGCCGCCGACATTTCCGACGACTATAGGGTCGTCCCCACGACCCCGGGCCAAAGTTGGCCAGCTGCCGACATGTCCGACGACTATAGGGTCGTCCCCACGACCCCGGGACAAGGTTGGCCCGCCGCCGACTTGTCCGACGACTATAGGGTCGTACCCACCACCCCGGGACTAGGCTGACAAGCCGCCAAGATGTCCGACGGCTATAGGGTCGTCCCCACGACCCCGGGCCAAAGATGTGCAGCCGCCGTCTTGTCCGACGACTATAGGGTCGTCCCCACGACCCCGAGTCCAGGTTGGCCAGCCGCCGACATTTCCGACGACTATAGAGTCGTCCCCACGACCCCGGGCCAAAGTTGGCCTGCCGCCGACATGTCCGACGACTATAGGGTCGTCCCCACGACCCCGAGACTAGATTGGCCCGCCACCGTCATGTCCGACGACAATAGAGTCGTCCCCTGGACCTCGGGACTAGATTGGCCCGCCACCGTCATGTCCAACGACTATAGGGTCGTCCCCACGACCACGGGCCAAAGTTGGCATGCCGCCGAAATGTCCGACGATTATAGGGTCGTCCCCACGACCCCGGGCCAAAGCTGGGAAGCCGCCGAAATGTCCGAAGACTGTAGGGTCGTCCCCACGACACCGGGCCAAAGTTGGCCAGCCGCCGACATGTCCGACGACTATAGGGTCGTCCCCACGACCCCGGGCCAAAGATGTCCAGCCGCCGTCTTGTCCGACGACTATAGGGTCGTCCCCACGACCCCGAGTCCAGGTTGGCCAGCCGCCGACATTTCCGACGACTATAGAGGCGTCCCCACGACCGCGGGCCAAAGTTGGCCAGACGCCGACATGTCCGACGACTATAGGGTCGTCCCCACGACCCCGAGACTAGATTGGCCCGCCACCGTCATGTCCGACGACAATAGGGTCGTCCCCACGACCCCGGGTCCAGGTTGGCCAGCCGCCGACACTTCCGACGACTATAGAGTCGTCCCCACGACACCGGGCCAAAGTTGGCCAGCCGCCGACATGTCCGACGACTATAGGGTCGTCCCCACGACCCCGGGACTAGATTGGCCCGCCACCGTCATGTCCGACGACAATAGGTTCGTCCCCACGACCCCGGGTCTAGGTTGTCCAGCCGCCGACTTGTCCGACGACTATAGGGTCGTACCCACGACCCCGGGACTAGATTGGTCCGCCACCGTCATGTCCGACGACTATAGGGTCGTCCCCACGACCCCGGGCCAAAGATGTCCAGCCGCCGTCTTGTCCGACGACTATAGGGTCGCCCCCACGACCCCGAGACTAGATTGACCCGCCACCGTCATGTCCGACGACAATAGGGTCGGCCCCACGACTCCGGGTCCAGGTTGGCCAGCCGCCGACATATCCGACGACTATAGAGTCGTCCCCACGACACCGGTCCAAAGTTGGCCAGCCGCCGACATGTCCGACGACTATAGGGTCGTCCCCACGACCCCGGGACTAGGTTGGCCAGCCGCCAACATGTCCGACGACTATAGGGTCGTCCCCACGACCCCGGGCCAAAGATGTCCAGCCGCCGTCTTGTCCGACGACTATAGGGTCGTCCCCACGACCCCGAGTCCAGGTTGGCCAGCCGCCGACATTCCGACGACTATAGAGTCGTCCCCACGACCCCGGGCCAAAGTTGGCCAGCCGCCGACATGTCCGACGACAATCGGATCGTCCCCACGACCACGCGCCAAAGTTGGCCAGCCGACGACATGTCCGACGACTATAGGGTCGTCCCCACGACCCCGGGCCAATGTTGGCCAATCGCCGACATGTCCAACGACTATAGGGTCGTCCCTACGACCCCGGGACTAGATTAGCCCGCCACCGTCATGTCCAACAACTATAGGGTCGTCCCCACGACCACGGGCCAAAGTTGGCATGCCGCCGAAATGTCCGACGACTATAGGGTCGTCCCCACGACACCGGGCCAAAGTTGGCCAGCCGCCGACATGTCCGACGACTATAGGGTCGTCCCCACGACCCCGGGACTAGATTGGCCCGCCACCGTCATGTCCGACGATTATAGGGTCGTCCCCACGACCGCGAGACTAGATTGGCCCGCCACCGTCATGTCCGACGACAATAGGGTCGTCCCCACGACCCCGGGTCCAGGTTGGCCAGCCGCCGACATTTCCGACGACTATAGAGTCGTCCCCACGACACCGGGCCAAAGTTGGCCAGCCGCCGACATGTCCGACGACTATAGGGTCGTCCCCACGACCCCGGGACTAGATTGGCCCGCCACCGTCATGTCCAACGACTATAGGGTCGTCCCCACAACCACGGGCCAAAGTTGGCCAGCCGCCGACATGTCCGACGACTATAGGGTCGTCCCCACGACCCCGGGCCAAAGTTGGCCAGCCGCCGACATGGCCGACGACTATATGGTCGTCCCCACGACCCCGAGACTAGATTGGCCCGCCACCGTCATGTCCGACGACAATTGGGTCGTCCCCACGACCCCGGGTCCAGATTGGCCAGCCGCCGACATTTCCGACGACTGTAGGGTCGTCCCCACGACCCCGGGACTAGATTGGCCCGCCACCGTCAAGTCCGACGACTATAGGGTCGTCCCCACGACCTCGGGACTAGGTTGGCCAGCCGCCGACATGTCCGACGACTATAGGGTCGTCCCCACGACCCCGGGCCAATGTTGGCCAATCTCCGACATGTCCGACGACTATAGGGTCCTCCCTACGACCCCGGGACTAGATTGGCCCGCCACCGTCATGTCCAACGACTATAGGGTCGTCCCCACGACCACGGGCCAAAGTTGGCATGCCGCCGACATGTCCGACGACTATTGGATCGTCCCCACGACCACGGGCCAATGTTGGCCAGCCGCCGACATGTCCGGCGACTATAGGGTCGTCCCCACGACCGCGAGACTAGATTGGCCCGCCACCGTCATGTCCGACGACAATAGGGTCGTCCCCACGACCCCGGGTCCAGGTTGGCCAGCCGCCGACATTTCCGACGACTATAGAGTCGTCCCCACGACACCGGGCCAAAGTTGGCCAGCCGCCGACATGTCCGACGACTATTGGATCGTCCCCACGACCACGGGCCAATGTTGGCCAGCCGCCGACATGTCCGACGACTATAGGGTCGTCCCCACGACCCCGGGACTAGAATGGTCCGCCACCGTCATGTCCGACGACTATAGGGTCGTCCCCACGACCCCGGGCCAAAGTTGGCCAGTCGCCGACATGTCCGACGACTATGGGGTCGTCCCCACGACCCCGAGACTAGATTGGCCCGCCACCGTCATGTCCGACGACAATAGGGTCGTCCCCACGACCCGGGGTCCAGGTTGGCCAGCCGCCGACATTTCCGACGACTATAGAGTCGTCCCCACGACACCGGGCCAAAGTTGGCCAGCCGCCGACCTGTCCGACGACTATAGGGTCGTCCCCACGACCCCGGGACTAGATTGGCCCGCCACCGTCATGTCCGACGATTATAGGGTCGTCCCCACGACCCCGGGTCTAGGTTGGCCAGCCGCCGACATGTCCGACGACAATCGGATCGTCCCCACGACCCCGGGTCCAGGTTGGCCAGCCGCCGACATTTCCGACGACTATAGAGTCGTCCCCACGACACCGGGCCAAAGTTGGCCAGCCGCCGGCATGTCCGACGACTATAGGGTCGTCCCCACGACCCCGGGACTAGGTTCGCCAGCCGCCGACATGTCCGACGACTATAGGGTCGTCCCGACGACCCCGGGACTAGATTGGCCCGCCACCGCCATGTCCAACGATTATAGGGTCGTCCCCACGACCCCGGGTCTAGGTTGCCCAGCTGCCGACATGTCCGACGACTATAGAGTCGTTCCCACGACCCCGCGCCAAAGTTGGACAGCCGCCGCATGTCCGACGACTATAGGGTCGTCCCCACGACCCCGGGCCAATGTTGGCCAATCGCCGACATGTCCGACGACTATAGGGTCGTCCCAACGACCCCGGGACTAGATTGGCCCGCCACCGTCATGTCCAACGACTATAGGGTCGTCCCCACGACCACGGGCCAAAGTTGGCATGCCGCCGACATGTCCGACGACTATAGGGTCGTCCCCACGACCCCGGGCCAAAGTTGGCCTGCCGCCGACATGTCCGACGACTATAGGGTCGTCCCCACGACCCCGAGACTAGATTGGCCCGCCACCGTCATGTCCGACGACAATAGAGTCGTCCCCTGGACCTCGGGACTAGATTGGCCCGCCACCGTCATGTCCAACGACTATAGGGTCGTCCCCACGACCACGGGCCAAAGTTGGCATGCCGCCGAAATGTCCGACGATTATAGGGTCGTCCCCACGACCCCGGGCCAAAGCTGGCAAGCCGCCGAAATGTCCGAAGAATGTAGGGTCGTCCCCACGACACCGGGCCAAAGTTGGCCAGCCGCCGACATGTCCGACGACTATAGGGTCGTCCCCACGACCCCGGGACTAGATTGGCCCGCCACCGTCATGTCCGACGATTATAGGGTCGTCCCCACGACCGCGAGACTAGATTGGCCCGCCACCGTCATGTTCGACGACAATAGGGTCGTCCCCACGACCCCGGGTCCAGGTTGGCCAGCCGCCGACATTTCCGACGACTATAGAGTCGTCCCCACGACACCGGGCCAAAGTTGGCCAGCCGCCGACATGTCCGACGATTATAGGGTCGTCCCCACGACCCCGGGACAAGGTTGGCACGCCGCCGACTTGTCCGACGACTATAGGGTCGTACCCACAACCCTGGGACTAGGCTGACAAGCCGCCCACATGTCCGACGACTATAGGGTCGTCCCCACGACCCCGGGCCAAAGATGTCCAGCCGCCGTCTTGTCCGACGACTATAGGGTCGTCCCCACGACCCCGGGACTAGATTGGCCCGCCACCGTCATGTCCATCGACTATAGGGTCGTCCCCACAACCACGGGCCAAAGTTGGCCATCCCCCGACATGTCCGACGACTATAGGGTCGTCCCCACGACCCCGGGCCAAAGTTGGCCAGCTGCCGACATGTCCGACGACTATAGGGTCGTCCCCACGACCCCGGGACAAGGTTGGCCCGCCGCCGACTTGTCCGACGACTATAGGGTCGTACCCACCACCCCGGGACTAGGCTGACAAGCCGCCAAGATGTCCGACGGCTATAGGGTCGTCCCCACGACCCCGGGCCAAAGATGTGCAGCCGCCGTCTTGTCCGACGACTATAGGGTCGTCCCCACGACCCCGAGTCCAGGTTGGCCAGCCGCCGACATTTCCGACGACTATAGAGTCGTCCCCACGACCCCGGGCCAAAGTTGGCCTGCCGCCGACATGTCCGACGACTATAGGGTCGTCCCCACGACCCCGAGACTAGATTGGCCCGCCACCGTCATGTCCGACGACAATAGAGTCGTCCCCTGGACCTCGGGACTAGATTGGCCCGCCACCGTCATGTCCAACGACTATAGGGTCGTCCCCACGACCACGGGCCAAAGTTGGCATGCCGCCGAAATGTCCGACGATTATAGGGTCGTCCCCACGACCCCGGGCCAAAGCTGGCAAGCCGCCGAAATGTCCGAAGACTGTAGGGTCGTCCCCACGACACCGGGCCAAAGTTGGCCAGCCGCCGACATGTCCGACGACTATAGGGTCGTCCCCACGACCCCGGGCCAAAGATGTCCAGCCGCCGTCTTGTCCGACGACTATAGGGTCGTCCCCACGACCCCGAGTCCAGGTTGGCCAGCCGCCGACATTTCCGACGACTATAGAGGCGTCCCCACGACCGCGGGCCAAAGTTGGCCAGACGCCGACATGTCCGACGACTATAGGGGCGTCCCCACGACCCCGAGACTAGATTGGCCCGCCACCGTCATGTCCGACGACAATAGGGTCGTCCCCACGACCCCGGGTCCAGGTTGGCCAGCCGCCGACACTTCCGACGACTATAGAGTCGTCCCCACGACACCGGGCCAAAGTTGGCCAGCCGCCGACATGTCCGACGACTATAGGGTCGTCCCCACGACCCCGGGACTAGATTGGCCCGCCACCGTCATGTCCGACGACAATAGGTTCGTCCCCACGACCCCGGGTCTAGGTTGTCCAGCCGCCGACTTGTCCGACGATTATAGGGTCGTCCCCACGACCGCGAGACTAGATTGGCCCGCCACCGTCATTTCCGACGACTATAGAGTCGTCCCCACGACACCGGGCCAAAGTTGGCCAGCCGCCGACATGTCCGACGACTATAGGGTCGTCCCCACGACCCCGGGACTAGATTGGCCCGCCACCGTAATGTCCAACGACTATAGGGTCGTCCCCACAACCACGGGCCAAAGTTGGCCAGCCGCCGACATGTCCGACGACTATAGGGTCGTCCCCACGACCCCGGGCCAAAGTTGGCCAGCCGCCGACATGGCCGACGACTATATGGTCGTCCCCACGACCCCGAGACTAGATTGGCCCGCCACCGTCATGTCCGACGACAATTGGGTCGTCCCCACGACCCCGGGTCCAGATTGGCCAGCCGCCGACATTTCCGACGACTGTAGGGTCGTCCCCACGACCCCGGGACTAGATTGGCCCGCCACCGTCATGTCCGACGACAATAGGGTCGTCCCCACGACCCCGGGTCCAGGTTGGCCAGCCGCCGACATTTCCGACGACTATAGAGTCGTCCCCACGACACCGGGCCAAAGTTGGCCAGCCGCCGACATGTCCGACGATTATAGGATCGTCCCCACGACCCCGGGACAAGGTTGGCCCGCCGCCGACTTGTCCGACGACTATAGGGTCGTACCCACCACCCCGGGACTAGGCTGACAAGCCGCCAAGATGTCCGACGACTATAGGGTCGTCCCCACGACCCCGGGCCAAAGATGTGCAGCCGCCGTCTTGTCCGACGACTATAGGGTCGTCCCCACGACCCCGAGTCCAGGTTGGCCAGCCGCCGACATTTCCGACGACTATAGAGTCGTCCCCACGACCCCGGGCCAAAGTTGGCCTGCCGCCGACATGTCCGACGACTATAGGGTCGTCCCCACGACCCCGAGACTAGATTGGCCCGCCACCGTCATGTCCGACGACAATAGAGTCGTCCCCTGGACCTCGGGACTAGATTGGCCCGCCACCGTCATGTCCAACGACTATAGGGTCGTCCCCACGACCACGGGCCAAAGTTGGCATGCCGCCGAAATGTCCGACGATTATAGGGTCGTCCCCACGACCCCGGGCCAAAGCTGGCAAGCCGCCGAAATGTCCGAAGACTGTAGGGTCGTCCCCACGACACCGGGCCAAAGTTGGCCAGCCGCCGACATGTCCGACGACTATAGGGTCGTCCCCACGACCCCGGGACTAGATTGGCCCGCCACCGTCATGTCCGACGACAATAGGTTCGTCCCCACGACCCCGGGTCTAGGTTGTCCAGCCGCCGACTTGTCCGACGACTATAGGGTCGTACCCACGACCCCGGGACTAGATTGGTCCGCCACCGTCATGTCCGACGACTATAGGGTCGTCCCCACGACCCCGGGACTAGATTGGCCCGCCACCGTCTTGTCCGACGACTATAGGGTCGTCCCCACGACCCCGGGACTAGATTGGCCCGCCACCGTCAAATCCGACCACCTCGGGACTAGGTTGGCCAGCCGCCGACATGTCCGACGACTATAGGGTCGCCCCCACGACCTCGGGACTAGGTTGGACAGCCGCCGACATGTCCGACGACTATAGGGTCGTCCCCACCACCCCGGGCCAAAGTTGGCAAGCCACCGAAATGTCCGACGACTGTAGGGTCGTCCCCAAGACCCCGGGACTAGATTGGCCCGCCGCCGACTTGTCCGACGACTATAGGGTCGTACCCACGACCCTGGGACTAGGCTGACAAGCCGCCAACATGTCCGACGACTATAGGGTCGTCCCCACGACCCCGGGCCAAAGATGTCCAGCCGCCGTCTTGTCCGCCGACTATAGGGTCGTACCCACGACCCCGAGACTAGGCTGACAAGCCACCGTCATGTCCAACGACTATAGGGTCGTCCCCACAACCACGGGCCAAAGTTGGCCAGCCGCCGACATGTCCGACGACTATAGGGTCGTCCCCACGACCCCGGGCCAATGTTGGCCAATCGCCGACATGTCCAACGACTATAGGGTCGTCCCTACGACCCCGGGACTAGATTAGCCCGCCACCGTCATGTCCAACAACTATAGGGTCGTCCCCACGACCACGGGCCAAAGTTGGCATGCCGCCGAAATGTCCGACGACTATAGAGTCGTCCCCACGACCCCGGGCCAATGTTGGCCCGCCATCGTCATGTCCGACGACAATAGGGTCGTCCCCACGACCCCGAGACTAGATTGGCCCGCCACCGTCATGTCCAACGACTATAGGGTCGTCCCCACAACCACGGGCCAAAGTTGGCCAGCCGCCGACATGTCCGACGACTATTGGATCGTCCCCACGACCGCGGGCCAATGTTGGCCAGCCGCCGACATGTCCGACGACTATAGGGTCGTCCCCACGACCCCGGGCCAAAGTTGGCCTGCCGCCGACATGTCCGACGACTATAGGGTCGTCCCCACGACCCCGAGACTAGATTGGCCCGCCACCGTCATGTCCGACGACAATAGAGTCGTCCCCTGGACCTCGGGACTAGATTGGCCCGCCACCGTCATGTCCAACGACTATAGGGTCGTCCCCACGACCACGGGCCAAAGTTGGCATGCCGCCGAAATGTCCGACGATTATAGGGTCGTCCCCACGACCCCGGGCCAAAGCTGGCAAGCCGCCGAAATGTCCGAAGAATGTAGGGTCGTCCCCACGACACCGGGCCAAAGTTGGCCAGCCGCCGACATGTCCGACGACTATAGGGTCGTCCCCACGACCCCGGGACTAGATTGGCCCGCCACCGTCATGTCCGACGATTATAGGGTCGTCCCCACGACCGCGAGACTAGATTGGCCCGCCACCGTCATGTTCGACGACAATAGGGTCGTCCCCACGACCCCGGGTCCAGGTTGGCCAGCCGCCGACATTTCCGACGACTATAGAGTCGTCCCCACGACACCGGGCCAAAGTTGGCCAGCCGCCGACATGTCCGACGATTATAGGGTCGTCCCCACGACCCCGGGACAAGGTTGGCACGCCGCCGACTTGTCCGACGACTATAGGGTCGTACCCACAACCCTGGGACTAGGCTGACAAGCCGCCCACATGTCCGACGACTATAGGGTCGTCCCCACGACCCCGGGCCAAAGATGTCCAGCCGCCGTCTTGTCCGACGACTATAGGGTCGTCCCCACGACCCCGGGACTAGATTGGCCCGCCACCGTCATGTCCATCGACTATAGGGTCGTCCCCACAACCACGGGCCAAAGTTGGCCATCCCCCGACATGTCCGACGACTATAGGGTCGTCCCCACGACCCCGGGCCAAAGTTGGCCAGCTGCCGACATGTCCGACGACTATAGGGTCGTCCCCACGACCCCGGGACAAGGTTGGCCCGCCGCCGACTTGTCCGACGACTATAGGGTCGTACCCACCACCCCGGGACTAGGCTGACAAGCCGCCAAGATGTCCGACGGCTATAGGGTCGTCCCCACGACCCCGGGCCAAAGATGTGCAGCCGCCGTCTTGTCCGACGACTATAGGGTCGTCCCCACGACCCCGAGTCCAGGTTGGCCAGCCGCCGACATTTCCGACGACTATAGAGTCGTCCCCACGACCCCGGGCCAAAGTTGGCCTGCCGCCGACATGTCCGACGACTATAGGGTCGTCCCCACGACCCCGAGACTAGATTGGCCCGCCACCGTCATGTCCGACGACAATAGAGTCGTCCCCTGGACCTCGGGACTAGATTGGCCCGCCACCGTCATGTCCAACGACTATAGGGTCGTCCCCACGACCACGGGCCAAAGTTGGCATGCCGCCGAAATGTCCGACGATTATAGGGTCGTCCCCACGACCCCGGGCCAAAGCTGGCAAGCCGCCGAAATGTCCGAAGACTGTAGGGTCGTCCCCACGACACCGGGCCAAAGTTGGCCAGCCGCCGACATGTCCGACGACTATAGGGTCGTCCCCACGACCCCGGGCCAAAGATGTCCAGCCGCCGTCTTGTCCGACGACTATAGGGTCGTCCCCACGACCCCGAGTCCAGGTTGGCCAGCCGCCGACATTTCCGACGACTATAGAGGCGTCCCCACGACCGCGGGCCAAAGTTGGCCAGACGCCGACATGTCCGACGACTATAGGGGCGTCCCCACGACCCCGAGACTAGATTGGCCCGCCACCGTCATGTCCGACGACAATAGGGTCGTCCCCACGACCCCGGGTCCAGGTTGGCCAGCCGCCGACACTTCCGACGACTATAGAGTCGTCCCCACGACACCGGGCCAAAGTTGGCCAGCCGCCGACATGTCCGACGACTATAGGGTCGTCCCCACGACCCCGGGACTAGATTGGCCCGCCACCGTCATGTCCGACGACAATAGGTTCGTCCCCACGACCCCGGGTCTAGGTTGTCCAGCCGCCGACTTGTCCGACGATTATAGGGTCGTCCCCACGACCGCGAGACTAGATTGGCCCGCCACCGTCATTTCCGACGACTATAGAGTCGTCCCCACGACACCGGGCCAAAGTTGGCCAGCCGCCGACATGTCCGACGACTATAGGGTCGTCCCCACGACCCCGGGACTAGATTGGCCCGCCACCGTAATGTCCAACGACTATAGGGTCGTCCCCACAACCACGGGCCAAAGTTGGCCAGCCGCCGACATGTCCGACGACTATAGGGTCGTCCCCACGACCCCGGGCCAAAGTTGGCCAGCCGCCGACATGGCCGACGACTATATGGTCGTCCCCACGACCCCGAGACTAGATTGGCCCGCCACCGTCATGTCCGACGACAATTGGGTCGTCCCCACGACCCCGGGTCCAGATTGGCCAGCCGCCGACATTTCCGACGACTGTAGGGTCGTCCCCACGACCCCGGGACTAGATTGGCCCGCCACCGTCATGTCCGACGACAATAGGGTCGTCCCCACGACCCCGGGTCCAGGTTGGCCAGCCGCCGACATTTCCGACGACTATAGAGTCGTCCCCACGACACCGGGCCAAAGTTGGCCAGCCGCCGACATGTCCGACGATTATAGGATCGTCCCCACGACCCCGGGACAAGGTTGGCCCGCCGCCGACTTGTCCGACGACTATAGGGTCGTACCCACCACCCCGGGACTAGGCTGACAAGCCGCCAAGATGTCCGACGACTATAGGGTCGTCCCCACGACCCCGGGCCAAAGATGTGCAGCCGCCGTCTTGTCCGACGACTATAGGGTCGTCCCCACGACCCCGAGTCCAGGTTGGCCAGCCGCCGACATTTCCGACGACTATAGAGTCGTCCCCACGACCCCGGGCCAAAGTTGGCCTGCCGCCGACATGTCCGACGACTATAGGGTCGTCCCCACGACCCCGAGACTAGATTGGCCCGCCACCGTCATGTCCGACGACAATAGAGTCGTCCCCTGGACCTCGGGACTAGATTGGCCCGCCACCGTCATGTCCAACGACTATAGGGTCGTCCCCACGACCACGGGCCAAAGTTGGCATGCCGCCGAAATGTCCGACGATTATAGGGTCGTCCCCACGACCCCGGGCCAAAGCTGGCAAGCCGCCGAAATGTCCGAAGACTGTAGGGTCGTCCCCACGACACCGGGCCAAAGTTGGCCAGCCGCCGACATGTCCGACGACTATAGGGTCGTCCCCACGACCCCGGGACTAGATTGGCCCGCCACCGTCATGTCCGACGACAATAGGTTCGTCCCCACGACCCCGGGTCTAGGTTGTCCAGCCGCCGACTTGTCCGACGACTATAGGGTCGTACCCACGACCCCGGGACTAGATTGGTCCGCCACCGTCATGTCCGACGACTATAGGGTCGTCCCCACGACCCCGGGACTAGATTGGCCCGCCACCGTCTTGTCCGACGACTATAGGGTCGTCCCCACGACCCCGGGACTAGATTGGCCCGCCACCGTCAAATCCGACCACCTCGGGACTAGGTTGGCCAGCCGCCGACATGTCCGACGACTATAGGGTCGCCCCCACGACCTCGGGACTAGGTTGGACAGCCGCCGACATGTCCGACGACTATAGGGTCGTCCCCACCACCCCGGGCCAAAGTTGGCAAGCCACCGAAATGTCCGACGACTGTAGGGTCGTCCCCAAGACCCCGGGACTAGATTGGCCCGCCGCCGACTTGTCCGACGACTATAGGGTCGTACCCACGACCCTGGGACTAGGCTGACAAGCCGCCAACATGTCCGACGACTATAGGGTCGTCCCCACGACCCCGGGCCAAAGATGTCCAGCCGCCGTCTTGTCCGCCGACTATAGGGTCGTACCCACGACCCCGAGACTAGGCTGACAAGCCACCGTCATGTCCAACGACTATAGGGTCGTCCCCACAACCACGGGCCAAAGTTGGCCAGCCGCCGACATGTCCGACGACTATAGGGTCGTCCCCACGACCCCGGGCCAATGTTGGCCAATCGCCGACATGTCCAACGACTATAGGGTCGTCCCTACGACCCCGGGACTAGATTAGCCCGCCACCGTCATGTCCAACAACTATAGGGTCGTCCCCACGACCACGGGCCAAAGTTGGCATGCCGCCGAAATGTCCGACGACTATAGAGTCGTCCCCACGACCCCGGGCCAATGTTGGCCCGCCATCGTCATGTCCGACGACAATAGGGTCGTCCCCACGACCCCGAGACTAGATTGGCCCGCCACCGTCATGTCCAACGACTATAGGGTCGTCCCCACAACCACGGGCCAAAGTTGGCCAGCCGCCGACATGTCCGACGACTATTGGATCGTCCCCACGACCGCGGGCCAATGTTGGCCAGCCGCCGACATGTCCGACGACTATAGGGTCGTCCCCACGACCCCGGGACTAGATTGGTCCGCCACCGTCATGTCCGACGACTATAGGGTCGTCCCCACGACCCCGGGCCAAAGTTGGCCAGCCGCCGACATGTCCGACGACTATAGGGTCGTCCCCACGACCCCGAGACTAGATTGGCCCGCCACCGTCATGTCCGACGACAATAGGGTCGTCCCCACGACCCCGGGTCCAGTATGGCCAGCCGCCGACATTTCCGACGACTATAGAGTCGTCCCCACGACACCGGGCCAAAGTTGGCCAGCCGCCGACATGTCCGACGACTATAGGGTCGTCCCCACGACCCCGGGACTAGATTGGCCCGCCATCGTCATGTCCGACGATTATAGGGTCGTCCCCACGACCCCGGGACTAGATTGGCCCGCCACCGTCATGTCCGACGACAATAGGGTCGTCCCCACGACCCCGGGACTAGATTGGCCCGCTACCGTCATGTCCGAAGACTATAGGGTCGTCCCCACGACCACGGGACTAGATTGGCCCGCCACCGCCATGTTCGACGACAATAGGGTCGTCCTCACGACCCCGGGTCTAGGTTGGCCAGCCGCCGACTTGTCCGACGACTATAGGGTCGTACCCACGACCCCGGGACTAGGCTGACAAGCCGCCAACATGTCCGACGACTATAGGGTCGTCCCCACGACCCCGGGCCAAAGATGTCCAGCCGCCGTCTTGTCCGACGACTATAGTGTCGTCCCCACGACCCCGGGACTAGATTGGCCCGCCACCGTCATGTCCAACGACTATAGGGTCGTCCCCACAACCACGGGCCAAAGTTGGCCAGCCGCCGACATGTCCGACGACTATAGGGTCGTCCCCACGACCCCGGGACTAGATTGGCCCGCCACCGTCATGTCCGACGATTATAGGGTCGTCCCCACGACCGCGAGACTAGATTGGCCCGCCACCGTCATGTCCGACGACAATAGGGTCGTCCCCACGACCCCGGGTCCAGGTTGGCCAGCCGCCGACATTTCCGACGACTATAGAGTCGTCCCCACGACACCGGGCCAAAGTTGGCCAGCCGCCGACATGTCCGACGACTATAGGGTCGTCCCCACGACCCCGGGACTAGATTGGCCCGCCACCGTCATGTCCAACGACTATAGGGTCGTCCCCACAACCACGGGCCAAAGTTGGCCAGCCGCCGAAATGTCCGACGACTATAGGGTCGTCCCCACGACCCCGGGCCAATGTTGGCCAATCGCCGACATGTCCGACGACTATAGGGTCGTCCCTACGACCCCGGGTCTAGATTGGCCCGCCACCGTCATGTCCAACAACTATAGGGTCGTCCCCACGACCACGGGCCAAAGTTGGCATGCCGCCGAAATGTCCGACGACTATAGGGTCGTCCCCACGACAACGGGCCAAAGTTGGCCAGCCGCCGACATGTCCGACGACTATAGGGTCGTCCCCACGACCCCGGGACTAGATTGGCCCGCCACCGTCATGTCCGACGATTATAGGGTCGTCCCCACGACCGCGAGACTAGATTGGCCCGCCACCGTCATGTCCGACGACAATAGGGTCGTCCCCACGACCCCGGGTCCAGGTTGGCCAGCCGCCGACATTTCCGACGACTATAGAGTCGTCCCCACGACACCGGGCCAAAGTTGGCCAGCCGCCGACATGTCCGACGATTATAGGGTCGTCCCCACGACCCCGGGACAAGGTTGGCCCGCCGCCGACTTGTCCGACGACTATAGGGTCGTACCCACGACCCTGGGACTAGGCTGACAAGCCGCCAACATGTCCGACGACTATAGGGTCGTCCCCACGACCCCGGGCCAAAGATGTCCAGCCGCCGTCTTGTCCGACGTCTATAGGGTCGTCCCCACGACCCCGGGACTAGATTGGCCCCCCACCGTCATGTCCATCGACTATAGGGTCGTCCCCACAACCACGGGCCAAAGTTGGCCATCCCCCGACATGTCCGACGACTATAGGGTCGTCCCCACGACCCCGGGCCAAAGATGTGCAGCCGCCGTCTTGTCCGACGACTATAGGGTCGTCCCCACGACCCCGAGTCCAGGTTGGCCAGCCGCCGACATTTCCGACGACTATAGAGTCGTCCCCACGACCCCGGGCCAAAGTTGGCCAGCCGCCGACATGTCCGACGACTATAGGGTCGTCCCCACGACCCCGAGACTAGATTGGCCCGCCACCGTCATGTCCGACGACAATAGAGTCGTCCCCTGGACCTCGGGACTAGTTTGGCCCGCCACCGTCATGTCCAACGACTATAGGGTCGTCCCCACGACCACGGGCCAAAGTTGGCATGCCGCCGAAATGTCCGACGATTATAGGGTCGTCCCCACGACCCCGGGCCAAAGCTGGCAAGCCGCCGAAATGTCCGAAGACTGTAGGGTCGTCCCCACGACACCGGGCCAAAGTTGGCCAGCCGCCGACATGTCCGACGACTATAGGGTCGTCCCCACGACCCCGGGCCAAAGATGTCCAGCCGCCGTCTTGTCCGACGACTATAGGGTCGTCCCCACGACCCCGAGTCCAGGTTGGCCAGCCGCCGACATTTCCGACGACTATAGAGGCGTCCCCACGACCGCGGGCCAAAGTTGGCCAGACGCCGACATGTCCGACGACTATAGGGTCGTCCCCACGACCCCGAGACTAGATTGGCCCGCCACCGTCATGTCCGACGACAATAGGGTCGTCCCCACGACCCCGGGTCCAGGTTGGCCAGCCGCCGACACTTCCGACGACTATAGAGTCGTCCCCACGACACCGGGCCAAAGTTGGCCAGCCGCCGACATGTCCGACGACTATAGGGTCGTCCCCACGACCCCGGGACTAGATTGGCCCGCCACCGTCATGTCCGACGACAATAGGTTCGTCCCCACGACCCCGGGTCTAGGTTGTCCAGCCGCCGACTTGTCCGACGACTATAGGGTCGTACCCACGACCCCGGGACTAGATTGGTCCGCCACCGTCATGTCCGACGACTATAGGGTCGTCCCCACGACCCCGGGCCAAAGATGTCCAGCCGCCGTCTTGTCCGACGACTATAGGGTCGTCCCCACGACCCCGGGCCAAAGATGTCCAGCCGCCGTCTTGTCCGACGACTATAGGGTCGTCCCCACGACCCCGAGACTAGATTGACCCGCCACCGTCATGTCCGACGACAATAGGGTCGGCCCCACGACTCCGGGTCCAGGTTGGCCAGCCGCCGACATATCCGACGACTATAGAGTCGTCCCCACGACACCGGTCCAAAGTTGGCCAGCCGCCGACATGTCCGACGACTATAGGGTCGTCCCCACGACCCCGGGACTAGGTTGGCCCGCCACCGTCATGTCCAACGACTATAGGGTCGTCCCCACAACCACGGGCCAAAGTTGGCCAGCCGCCGACATGTCCGACGAATATAGGGTCGTCCCCACGACCCCGGGCCAAAGTTGGCAAGCCGCCGAAATGTCCGACGACTATAGGGTCGTCCCCACGACCCCGGGACTATGTTGGCCAGCCGCCAACATGTCCGACGACTATAGGGTCGTCCCCACGACCCCGGGCCAAAGATGTCCAGCCGCCGTCTTGTCCGACGACTATAGGGTCGTCCCCACGACCCCGAGTCCAGGTTGGCCAGCCGCCGACATTCCGACGACTATAGAGTCGTCCCCACGACCCCGGGCCAAAGTTGGACAGCCGCCGACTTGTCCGACGACTATAGGGTCGTCCCCACGACCACGGGCCAAAGTTGGCCAGCCGCTGGCTTGTCCGACGATTATAGGGTCGTCCCCACGACACCCGGACTAGGTTGGCCGGCCGCCGACTTGTCCGACGACTATAGGGTCGTCCCCACGACCACGGGCCAAAGTTGGCCTGCCGCCGACATATCCGACGACTATAAGGTCGTCCCCACGACCCCGGGCCAAAGTTGGCCCGCCGCTGACTTGTCCGACGACTATAGGGTCGTCCCCACGACCCCGGGCCAAAGTTGGACAGCCGCCGACTTGTCCGACGACTATAGGGTCGTCCCCACGACCCCCCGACTAGGTGGGCTCGCCGCCGACTTGTCCGACGACTATAGGGTCGTCCCCACGACCACGGGCCAATGTTGGCCAGCCGCTGACTTGTCCGACGACTATAGGGTCGTCCCCACGACCCCGGGCCAAAGTTGGACAGCCGCCGACTTGTCCGACGACTATAGGGTCGTCCCCACGACCACGGGCCAAAGTTGGCCAGCCGCCGGCTTGTCCGACGATTATAGGGTCGTCCCCACGACACCCGGACTAGGTTGGCCGGCCGCCGACTTGTCCGACGACTATAGGGTCGGCCCCACGACCCCCGGACTAGGTTGGCCGGCCGCCGACTTGTCCGACGACTATAGGGTCGTCCCCACGACCCCCCGACTAGGTGGGCTCGCCGCCGACTTGTCCGACGACTATAGGGTCGTCCCCATGACCCGGGACT